>JAMPIV010010027.1:662500-1262500 GCA_024509875.1 Oreohelix idahoensis
CCCCCCCTCCCACACCCCCCCCCCCCCCCCCCAACCCCCCCCCCCCCCCCCCCCCCCCCCCCCCCCCCCCCCCCCCCCCCCCCCCCCCCCCCCCCCCCCCCCCCCCCCCCCCCCCCCCCCCCCCCCCCCCCCCCCCCCCCCCCCCCCCCCCCCCCCCCCCCCCCCCCCCCCCCCCCCCCCCCCCCCCCCCCCCCCCCCCCCCCCCCCCCCCCCCCCCCCCCCCCCCCCCCCACCCCCCCCCCCCCCCCCCCCCCCCCCCCCCCCCCACCCCCCCCCCCCCCCCCCCCCCCCCCCCCCCCCCCCCCCCCCCCCCCCCCCCCCCCCCCCCCCCCCCCCCCCCCCCCCCCCCCCCCCCCCCCCCCCCCCCCCCCCCCCCCCCCCCCCCCCCCCCCCCCCCCCCCCCCCCCCCCCCCCCCCCCCCCCCCCCCCCCCCCCCCCCCCCCCCCCCCCCCCCCCCCCCCAAATAAAACCCCCCCACCCCCCACCCCCCTAAAAAACCAACCCCACCCCCCCCCCCCCCCAAAACCACCCCCCCCCCACCCCCAAACCACAACCAACCCACCCCCCAACCCCCAATAAATTACCCCCCCCACCCCCCACCCCCCCCCACCCCCCCCCCCCCCCCCCCCCCCCCCAAACCCCCCCCCCCCCAAACAACCCCCCACCCCCCCAACAAACCAAACACCAACAAACTTGTTAACCGCAATATCCCCCCTTACTACAACTTTACAACATACACCACTCCCCAAATCGGTGGATGTATATGCAATACTCAATACCCCACCTTTAATACCCCTTAAAAACCTTAAAAAACCATAATCCTCAACCCCCCCAGGATAATCAGAAATGGAACACACCTCCACCAAAATAACATAATCCCGCTATCAACAACCAAATTTCTCCCTCAATTTACATCTCATTTACACACCATAACATTAAATAAAAACCCCGACAGCTAACAAACCCATTATTCAACCCTAATGACCCACTCCCACCCAAATTCCAAACATTATACCCACCCCAAAATTACCAACAATTTGACCAACCCCAAACCAATCAATAATTCCAAACATTACTACATACGTATTACAACACCCACCCCTTTCTCCAACATTGGCCCCCCACCAATCCAACCGGGGGGCTAAATTAAACCACTTTTAAAAATTATTCCCTTTTCTAAATCACCAATACCCAACACCCCGCAACCACCCATCCAAATCCCAAAACAATCACACCACAAACCTGTGCCAAAAATCCCCTGTCACATTTCCGTTTAATAACCATAACACCCCTACCACTTTAATTCATTTTTTTTCCCATCACAACCTCCTCCACTACCCCTTACCACCCACATTTCAATTCCTAATATCAACTCCCCTTTAAACTCCAGCATTAATTATCAATCTATTACACTCAACCTATCAAATTCAAATCTACCGTAACACTAATTTTTAACATCTACATTTGAATGTGGGGGTCCATTACCTTTATCATTCCATCCACTGTTTGACAAATATTGCACTTTATATATTACCCTACAATTACCAGCATTCTTGTCTTCTAACTCTTTCCTCTAAAAAATTACTCCCCCCAACATTAAATTACTGATTCTTCCAGGGTAGTTCTTTAATATTTATTATTTTAATTATTCCTCCTTATCTATCATTTTTTATGCCAACCATATTTACAATTGTCCATCAAATACTAATACGTTTATGTTTTCATCACAATTTTTATACAATATCCTATTAATATCATTTGGTGCCAAAACACATAACAATTAATACCATAACTATTATAACATACATCCACTTCTATATTTAATTCTCACCATTTAATTACATTAATAATTTTTTTTTTATTTGCAAATTACAATACAAATCATTTGTTCTTACTAAATATTTTCCGCCAATTGTATAAAAATTACCAATTATATTTAATGCGACTCCAGTTCTTTATCCCAAATATAATTTTTTATAATAATTTATGAATATCAAGAACCTCCTAACCTATAATCAATGACAATCAGATCCCTCCAACATACAATGGGATACTCAATTAAAAACGCAATCACAACTTAATAATCTCTATTAGCATTACCCCTAAAATTCCTACCAAAAAGAAACACCAAAATATTTACCCACTTCAACGCTATAATTTCATTACCCCTAGTCTTTCATCGAATAATAGGGCTAATCCCACCCATGTGGACTAAATAACAAAAAAACACTGGACAAAAAAATAATATACTAAACATAACAGCAGAATCACCATCCCCCTCAATTAAAATAAAACAATGCGTTCTCAAAACGTGGTTAAAATTGCACCCTAATTAATATCCCCACTACATATGTCAATTTTAAATTACACGACTATGCTGAGATTACCCCAAATCTGTACCAATTTAGTCCATACAAAACAACCACAATTCTATAACGATCAACCTTGTCCTAAGTATACCACACTACGAAAAATATAATAACCAAATTATCATAGCTTGGGGCCATAAAAGTATTCATGAATCCTGGGCCGTCCAATGCATATATATAAAAAGTGTCGCAAGCAAAATGTTACACTACTTCTAATAATAAGTAGTACATTATCACCTACATATCCCCCTATCTACCTACCATCCTTTGGCGTTAGGTGCATTGTGGTGTATGGGGCCGAGAAGAAGGGATCCATTAAATCTACTCCACTATGTCCAGGGTGGAGGCCTCATATAAGCTTTAATCATACCCAAATTGTGAATTTAAACCACATGTCATCCTTGGATATCTAAATTGCTATCACCTTATTTTTTTCATTCCCACTAAACATATGTAACTCATAACTTCCTTTTTATCGTGCATACCTATTACACCCTTTCTGTAGGACAACCACTTTTCCGATGCTGTTTCTCATTTTCTTCCTGACAATCCACTTCCACTATCCCAAACAATACCCTCCAACAAGGGTATCAACCTAAATTTTACATTCATTACTCCCAACAACTCGAAAATCCCCCCTCAATCGCACCACCACAGGCAACATTCTCCAAAATTCCCTTCCTCCCTCAACGACCTTCTAACCCATACTATACAATAATTCCAACTCTTAAAAAGTAATAAAACTCCAACCGCCAATCCCTCGATACCCCATCCGGGTCCCCAACACCAATCATTCCACATACAAACCTTTCATAATCACATCCATCCCTCATTAACCGCCTACCTCTATCATCTATAACCACCTAACCCATCCATTCTTATCACTTCTATCCAAGATACAAACCCTGCAAAACTAAACCCCCCCCGGGGATAATTCAAAAAACCTCCCATTTTCCCAGGGGGTGTTACTATCCACGGTCCTGGGGGGGGGGGGGAGGGGGGGATACACCACATACCGTGGCTTGGGGGGTCCCGATCCAGAATTCCTGGCCCATTAAATTTAACAAAACAGGGGTAGGGGTGCGGGGAGGGGGGGGGGGGGGGTCCGAACAGTGGGTTGGTTGGGATGTTGGAGGGCATAAAGTCTGGTGTTTGGAGGGGTTTGGTGCGGGGGGTGTCACAAAACCACCCCTTTCCATATTAAGTAAACGTTCCTTTTATCAGCTTTAGGCAACAGTACATTCATTTATCATTAAAATGACATATAATTCATAAAAATATGTTTAAAATTAAGAAAACTACAGATTAAATTTTTCTTATTTTATGAGAGTATTTTGAAGTTGTATACATAGTGGCATTTCTTGTGTCCACAGCAAATGGTCACGGCCCATAGAGCGGGTTGCCAATAAATCTTGTTCCTGACAGCTGGCAAAGGTAGCCAGTCTTCTCAGGAGAGAAAAGTCGAGAAAAACGCCAGAGGCGTAAGAGCTTGTACCGCGGTTGGTATCAGCTCTGAATACAGCGGCACGAGAGAGAGAGAGAGAGAGGGAGAGTGAGAAAGAGCAGGTCGAGACAGCGACGCAGTCTTCAGTGAAAGGGTTTTCTTAAAACCTGGAGCTCTAAGCTCATATACACTCATCGAACCCAAGCAAGCGGGTTGGTGTGTAGTTTATAATAATCGGTCATAATAATACTGACGGCCCTAAACCCAATGAGGGGTAACCGGGCAGGTGAAAATCAGTGGTTGCCAACAGTGAAGCCTCTACAGTCTACGGCAAGTGCCGAGTCAATATCTTCAGAAGTCATCAGTGTAGAAGTCAGAACCAGGAGAGAGGGATATCATTCCCGGTTGCTGAAACGAAACGAGAGAAGCAAGGCAGGAGAAGGAGTGAGATAGAGTGAAAATATATCAGGGACCTGTAGAGTCTCATATTATTCTTAGAGGGTAGCCTCTGAGCATTAGAGTTATACAAGTCTATTAGATAGCAGTTCAGAGTATGACCTAGTGGCGTATATCGCTGACAGAGTTAGCAGCTGTGCAGTTAGTCTTCTTGCAGTGTCAGCAGCCATTGACAATAGATACAGAGTTAGCAGCTGTGCAGATAGTCTTCTTGCAGTGTCAGCAGCCATTGACAATAGATATACAGTAGAACTCCATTTATCCGAACCCCAATTATCCGAACATCCAATTATCCGAACACTTTTTCGAGAAAAAAAAAAATCAGGCGCCACCAGTCATGTTAGACTTTATTTTTGAATCTTTTGATGCGGCAAGCTTCAAATGTGTGCGAACAATTTGTAGAGGATGGAATGGGCTAATGGTCAGTCGCTTACGTACAGGAAGTCAGTCAGATCATAAAGTCAGTTAATATCTGGTTTACCAATCTAGTGTACGTATGCGTTCTAGGCAGAACACTGGCTAAACAGACAGTTCAACTTAAAATAATTGTGTCTGCTACTACAGCAGAATAATTTTGGTGTGCAAGTATTTCTCTGTGCGATATGGAATCTTCCAGAAGGCCTAAAGCATATAAAAGGAACCGCAATGTTTTGTCAATTGAAACGAAAACAGAAATTATCAAGAGACTAGGAAAAGGTGAAACTGTGTCTTCACTTGCGAGGATTTCCAATGTTGGGAAAGCTACCGTCTCTGACATCAAAAGTAACAAGGATAAAATTATGAGTTTTGCACCGAAATTGGATAGTGAAAAACATTCTTGGCTTTTTTGGAAGAAGAAGATTATTCACTCGATGTGTATAATGCCGATGAGACTGGCTTATGCTGGAAATCATTGCCTCAAAAATCACTTGCATCTCAGCGCGAAGCAGCTTCCCCTGTGTTTAAAAAGTGCAAAGAGAGAGTAACAATTTTGGTAGCCGCGAATGCCAGTGGAAGTCATCGTTTACCGGTGCTAATGATCGGTAAAGCCAAAAAACCACGTTGTTTAAAGAATGTGACATGTCTCCCATTGTGCTACAAAGCACAGAAGAGTGCTTGGATGAATAGTGAAATATTTCTTGATTGGTATACAAATCAGTTCATCCCAAATGTGAAGAGGTTGAGAGAACAAGAAAAGAAAACTGGAAAAGTAATTCTTCTACTGGACAATGCACCATCTCATCCAGAGACGGATACATTGAATGCAGTTGATGCAAATTTTAAAGTAATTTTTCTGCCTCCCAATGTAACAGCACTGATTCAACCAATGGATCAGGGTGTTATAGCAAAGCTTAAAACGATGTACAAGAAGGAAGTCCTGCGTCGTTTATTGTTGGCTGAAGATGAAGAAAGTGTGGTGGCGTTTTCCAAAAAGCTTAATCTCAAAGACTGCTGATATATGTTAGCTGATGCTTGGACCACCCTGTCACAAGATAATCTCAACAAGGCTTGGAATAGATTGCTTGGGAAAAAAGGAGGAAATGAAACTACTGTAGTGGACACAAATGATGATTGTATAAATGAAGTTGTGGAACTGTTTCAAGCAATGCCCGGATTTTCGGCCTGTGACAAAGATGATGCACACATGTGGCTAGAAGATGATAATGATTCTGGTTTTCAGTTTTTGAATGACGAAGAAATTTTGTCTTTTGTGCAAAAAGAAAACCAAATACATGTAGTGACCGATGACGAAGACTCCTCAGAAGTACATGATGTACTTGTAGATTATGAAGAAAACCCAAAACGTCGACCAAGTCCTGAAGAGGCCTTTATAGCACTAGAAACAGCGATGGCTTGGTACGAGCAAGAAGATGACAGCTGTCCTATACAGCTTCTGCTGTTGAAGAGAATGCGGGACTTAGCAGCCAAAAGGAGACTATCCAGTTTGGTGCAAAAGAGGATTCCTCATTAATTTAAATAGTGGGTTACATCTGTGCAAGTACATGTATACGTAAGTTGCGCCTGGTTTTGAATCGTTTGTAATGTTATTTTGAAAACATTTCTCTTTCTTAAAAAAAAATAATTAATACAAGTAGTACATGCATTGCAAAATGTAATGAAAGATTTTGGTGATACAGTGATCTAATACAGTGTGGGTATTATTATTACAGTACAAGTAAATATGTTTTATAGTGTAATTTCCTTGTGATGGTTAATTATTTTTAGAAATATGTGTACATGTACTCGATACATTATGTAATCCAATTATCCGAACATTTGATTATCCGAACGATGCTCGGTCCCATGGGGTTCGGATAAATGGAGTTCTACTGTAGTAGTGTAATAGATAGTGGGGGCTACAGTTGATTCGCCACTAAATTAGACGGTAGTAAGAAACCAATTAATCATTCTGATTTTTCCCCAGCAGGGTGAATGAATGAGTGAGAGTGGTTGGGTTCATATTTTTGTTGTGTCTTATAAATTTTTTGTCGGCGTCTGTGGCCTAATGGATATGAACGCAGTTTCATAATCCAGATATACCAGGTTCGAAACCTGCTGCAGGCGGTTTGGTAGCAGATCGCTTTGTGTGGATTTTTAACAATGGTATAAGCGCCGTACCGTTCAGAAAGCAATGGCAAACTACTGAATGAAAAAATTGCCTAGAAAAATCACAAACAGCCAATAAAAGCTGGGGTTGATTGCCACGTCCTGTAAAGGATAAGCAACTAACTTTTTTAACTAACTTGTACATTTTAATTGATTCTTTTATTTCCAGGTCAGTGCAACTTGGCACGATATATATTGTTGTTATTATGTTATGAACTTATGTGGATTTGTATAATAAACTTATTTAATGTTCACTGGATCAGCTTCTTCACTATATAGTCCTTAACTGTTGTCTGTATAGTGGTGTCTGTAGTATTAGTTTAACCTTATCTCCTTTAGTTTGTTAAAGGTAGTCAGAAGGGGGTGAGTTTATAGCAATTCTTGAAGTCACGATTGGCGAGGAAGATTTAATCTCGGTTATCATCCTTGAGCCAATAGACTCACCTTACTACATTCACTATCATTTCTCAACAACAATCTATCATCTTAGTCTTTTCCTCATACTAGGGTCTTGTCCTACACTCAGGCATAACTCTAACTAAAATCCAACTCATGACATGGAGGTATGTGATATACATGATGTAATGGAGGTATATGATATACAGGATGTGATGGAGGTATCTTATTGAATGTCTACAGTTTGGATGTAATATTCATGTTGACATGACATATTTTCCAAACCACTGACTAGGAGTTTTAGATTTGTGTGTGTGTGTTTTAATAGCGTTCAATATTAGTCTAAAACAGATGATGGCAAATCTGTCTTTGTTAATCCTGGCATTACAACATGACTTGTTCCTCCTTGTTGATCAATGTCTTCAATTATCTGGCCACCCTTCTTCACACACTCTCAGACGTCCACTTGAATGTTTTCAAAGAAAGCAATAGACAGTTTGAGGCTATTTGATTCTCCGTAGAGCTTTTCCACGAATGTTACTAGTGTCGGCCATATGCGCTTTCTCTGTACCACATATGTTGGGCAACTCTGAAGCAGATGTTCGGCAGTCATTTTATCAGTGCCACGGTTACACTGATCGGTAGTTCCTATCTTTAGCATGTTGAATAGATGGTATCTCAATCTGTTGTGGCCAGTGCAAAATCTGAAGATTACCACTTGTTCTCTTTTGGTGAGCTGGTAGTATGCATCATTTTGTGTGTGACCTGGATGCTCTACATCCCATTTGTTTCTGTATCTGATTCTGATAAAACTCATTGCCTCCTTGAAAGTTACACTTGCATCAGGCTGAGGTAGATTTCCACCTTCCTTTGCCAATCTGTCAGTCTCTTCATTGCCGGTGATGTTACAATGAAATGGGATCCATTGGATCACAACACTTTTGAATCGTTGACATAGTTTGTGGAGCACTATTCTGAGGTCATCCAGGTCTGTATTATTTTGGCTTTTCAACGCTGCAATTACTGACTGCATCAGTAAAGAAAGCAACTTGTCTCTCTGTGCTTTCTTATGTCATTATTATCTGGTCATTGATCTTTATCTTTTTGCCTGCTTTTTTTTTTCTATTTATTTTGTTCTGTTTGTATTGATATGCATTACCTATCCCCCCCCCCCCCCCCTTTTGGCTGCTTCTACAGTTAGTCTCTGTTTTTTTTCCTGCATGTTATGTTGTAACTGACAGAATGCGTAAGGTTATCTGCAATATCAAGAACCACTGTATTCCTGTTTTCCTTCGTTCTGTTGTTTGTCCCATTACTCCGTTCATGACTATGAGGAAAATCAATGATGAAAGCAAACATCTTGTCTGACCCCACTGTCTGCAGTTAGTCATTCATCTCTTCCTGCATGCCTTTTTGTTTAAGTAATTGAACAAACAAATCTTCTGCAAAACCAAGATAATCTAGTTTTTTTGGGTTAAATTTCCACTGCATTCTTGTTTTCATACTTTCTGTTGTTTATCATTCAGTCCAATAACTAGAGGAATATCTTCAGGCATACTCTATGCCCTTGTCTGACCCCATGATGTTTACATTTCCAAAGGGTTCACATTTTACATGTGTGCAAGATAATTTCTTAAATATGTGCTGAATTCTCATAAAATAATCTTGGAATTATTGATTTTAAAAAATATGTTTAAGGGTTTTATATATCATGTGTGCCAACACATTTTTTATTCCATGGCATTGCCTTACCCATAACGTTCAAATCAAAACAACATAAATTTCTAACTCTTGACTCCATAATTATTTTCCACCCTGTGCCATAATTATTTTTTGAAGAAGTGAAGTGTACGGTCTTTTAGAGTAAATTTTATGTTAATCTTTTTTTGTAAACATGTACTTATTATATACCAAACTGTAGGAAAATTGATAGAGAATTGTAATATATAATGTCTTTGGTAGTATTAACACAAGTATGTTAAGTATACTTAAAACATTTTGCATGTAAAATTGAAAAACACTAAAAAGTTAAATGTAGAATACGATCTTACCAAAGACAAATTATTGTTGTAGACAATAAAACTTTCTTTTTAGTCTTCAAACATCAAGTTAATCCATATACAAAGTAAAAAAAACATTGCGTATGGCCACAATTAGTACATTTAGTGTTATTTACACCAGTTTTTACTGTGGTTCCTTGTAAGAAAAAAATAAATTATGCAATCGTGCATTATGTAATTTTCAAACAAATAAAGAAGAATAACGTTATATAAAAACTTTTTTACACTTGTTTAATGTTTTAATAGTATCCCTAGCTTCATCTTCTACCTAGGACTAGTGATTAGATGTCACGGTAGGTCTAGTTTTTTTGTTTTTTGATCAGCCAGAATATGACTACGCCCACTCGTCAACTCAATCTAATGTGTCTAAATCTAATGTGTCTAGTATAGGCCTAAGCACAATTGTGAGTATCCTTATTTTCAAATATGATGCCACTTTCTCATGTCGGCAGTTGTTCGTATTATTTGGAATTGAAAACAATATATATCCTAATTATAACCCATCAGAGGCTGAACGGGATTTCTGTTTATCTTCATTAATTTCAAAAAAAAAAAAAATAATGTGTCTAGCTTTTCTGCACCGATTCCATATTTTGACAACAAACTGTGACTACTAAACAATCATCATCAATGTCAGCAATGTGTCAAAGTAGTTTGACACAATTATTTGCTTAGGAAACTTAGAAAATGTAAATATAAAGCGTGACATATTTCTCTAGCAATAACAACGAAAAACGCAAACATGCGAATCGTCACACAAATTATGATATCATCATCAAAACACGCACATGTGTTGCTTAATTACAGTCAAATTAGTTGTTTAAATGGTAGCGGAAGTCTTTCTACAAGTTTTAAAATAATAATTGCATTATACTGACGATTTTTGGGGTTTATTTGTGATAAACTAAAAACAACGCTCTGAGCATTGCACTGGCACGGCAGGTTGAATTTTGCAACGCTCAGAACGTTGGTCTGGAGTCAAAAAGTTAAAATTAACACAGACCTTGTTATTTGCTTCCAGATAATTATATAGTACATTAACGCTGATGGTCAAATCTCCTACATTGAAAGGGTAGACTCTGTTCCAACCCTGGGCTCCAAATTTTCGCCTCTCACAAACTACTGCATGGAAGTAGCAAAGTGCAAACAAAATGGTTTTGAACTCAACTTCTTTGGAGCACATTTCCAGAGTATCCTGTCAAAAATGTTGTAGAGTCAGTTAACTACTGAAAACTTACTTAACTACTACTTACTGCATTAATGAAAACTGCATTTCTAGTCTGTTATGGTTTATGGCCCTGTCACCTCAACCGTTGTGTATGGTCGGTTGTGATAGCTGTTAGTATCGTGATGATGAATGTTCAGAAAAAGGACAGTGACAGAATGTAAAAATATTACTAATAATGATTGCTACAATATTTATAGAAAGTAAAAATAAAAGTTATAGCCTAAATAAAAACTGAGATAATGGTACTCTCAAAGAGATTGGTTTCTCAAGAATGCATTAGGAAATTGGACAGTCTTTAAGCAAGTCAGTAGATAGATTCAAATGAGTAAGTCAGTAGATAGATTCAAATGAGTAAGTCACCCGCTAAAACAGCGGGAAATAATTATGTTGTGCTTTTTTCTGTGGCATGTCTTAATGATGGCACTGATTCTCCTGTGCTCATTTATCTGGATGCATTGGTTATGAAGCTGTGGAGTAACACACCAAAAATGGCATGAGAAGTGACCCAAAAAAAAAGCCAATAAACTTAAACTGGGCTAATTAGTTAACAGCTACAACATGCTTTGTAAATGTACATTTATCTTTTAAAATATTACTTTGGTATGTGTTTAAAAAAAAAACACACAGCAAAAAATATTTTTTTTAAAAGTTCTATTTTACTCCATCTCCAGATGATTATTTAAGGGAGAATAGACTTGAGTGACTAAATTGGCAGAGTAATTGAACTCCATTCATAATCTACTGCTAAAAATAAATATAAGATAATTATAGGTATTCACCCGAATTTCAAATGGGAAAAATTCAAGAAATTGTGTGCAAAATCAAACATCCACCATTATTAAGGATGTGAACAAAAATGTGCGCTCTTGTAATTGATGTACAATTTAGTTTTCAGACCATAATTGTGCCATGATAAGAGCACAAATTTGGTGGGAGCCTTTGTTAAGGGGAACATGACATTACTGATACAAACATTAGTAAATAAGGAGAACACCTGGGCAAATGAAATATTTTAAGTTAGAAAATGTATCTCAGATACAAAGAATTGGTTAGAACAAGCAAGTACAGCATTCTATCAAATGAAAAGCAGTTTATGCACACACACACACAAAAATCTTTGTCAAAAGAAGCAAGTTAGATCTCCAGTGTTACACAGAACTAATCATGCCATATGAAAGCAAGCCATGGAAAATCAGTACACATGAGACTGTATTTTTTCAGAAGAATGTTTAGAATGCCATGGACAACTAAAACGAGCAATGATAATGTCCCAAAAGATGTTTATTACACCTATCAGATGGAACCAGTTTATTTTCTTTGGGCATGTTATAAGAAAAGCTGGAAAATATTGTGACAACCAGAAAGATGAATAGAAAAAGAGCCAGAGGACAAAACAGAGAAAAGATCTGAGCAGTTTAACATCATGCCGTGGAAGCAAATCAACAGCAGAGTTGATAAACAGTACTATGGACAAGAATTTGTGGAGTGACATGATCACCTATGCCAACTGACACGACAACTGAAGAAGATGTTCCTGAGACCATGCAATCAGTGTCAGTTAAGCGATGTCATTTACAGCCAGTTTCCAGGCCAAGGGTGAATGAAAATAACAAGCTTCCAGAAACTGTTTACTTAAAGTCGAGATGGAAAAGTATCATAATAGTTTATGCAAAGATTTCCAAAACTGGTAAGAATATCAGATCCTGCCTATAATGTACAGTATTTCCTGATTGATCCAGGGAAAATATAACACAGGTCTGTATCCTTGCATCCAAAATCCTCGGAGACTGCTGAGTTTCGGAAACCGGATTATTTTCGGTTTCAAGATGTCGGCCAAACTGCATCAGATAAGTCGCCAAAAATGTGTTTGAAAATCACTAAGTTGTGAAAGAAAAGTAGCCCAAAGAAACTTTCAATTTTCAGAAAATTTTGGTTTTCAGGTGTTCGGATAAAAGGATACAGACTGTAAAAAAAACTTAAGCCTTAAAACATATTTGACAAGATAACTTTAGATACTATTATCTATTTATATCACAAGTATGTTACCAGGCCTGCAAAGCATAGGAATGTTGTAAACTTCAATGCATGTCATAATAACAGTGACTAAGGAGGGTTGGGCATAGGACTGGCTACCCCATGCTGCTTAAACTTTAAGCCACCAGAACTTCAACAAACAACGTGGACAAAGTCAACTAAAGAAAATAAAACTCAAGTCATCCAAAACAGTAAAAGGTCCTGTAGCATGAAGGCACATGATGCAGCCCAGAGAAAGGCTAAAGGAGTTTGGTTGCTGGGAACTAGAGACAAAAATGAAAAATGATGAGGGAAACATGGAAAGACCTTGAGCTACTGGCACATAACAGGGTGACGACTTAGCATATTAAAGGCATAAGCTCCTAGGGAGGCTGAAGGATCGTGTATGGGTACCTGTACATTAGAAACAATTATGACCACTATGCAACAAATTATCAAAAGCAGAAACTACTGTGCATACAGTGCATGGTATTAGAAAGTCCAGTATACAGGGTGTTTCAAAATTAAGTATACACACTTCGAATGCATATAACTCACACATAACATAACATTTTGCTGGTTTGCAAGAATAGAGTGGAATACTGCTAGATACAAACGAATAATGCCATTAGATTATTACTTGTGAATTTTTTTATAGAAGGTTGTGCTCATCTCAAAATGTGCACAGTGAGAGAGCTGAGATATCAAATTAAAACTGCATGTTTCACTACTCATTTAGTAACAATTGTTCATTGCTGTAGACAATACATTATTGCTGGTTGCCGATACTTTGAACATTTGTTAATTTAAATGTCAAAATGCCATAACTCTATCACATATGATAATTCAATTATCAGCATTCAAAGTGTGCACACGTAATTTCGAAACACCCTGTAAATTAGTTTTTCTTAAATATGTAAGTGTAAACATATAATCGACATTATATAAATATGTTTCTCTTGAACATAACTCAAATTAGTAAGACCTATAAATAAAAATAGCCCAGTGTATTTTACGGGGGGGGGGGGGGGCTCTTATGAGACAAAGAAAGAATATGTTGCCTATCACACAAGACGACTTACATGAGGTTGTGCATGCGGCTGGCAACCTCATCATGTAAAACAAACTGCTACAGAGATTACCACTCCAACAGCATGTGAATGTTTTGTGCTGGCTTCCTGCAAGGGGCCCAGCAGCTGTGGTGGGTGTGGCTCCATGCTCCATTGGAAGCAAGAAAAAGGAAAATGATGATAAACAATAGCATAGTCTTCAATGTTAATCTCTCAAAGAATTTCCCCTATATTAGTTCTTATAGTAGACATGGCTCACCTTACATTTACTCCTCAAAGGACATGGTCCGCAACCAGACGATACGTCAAGGCCTTAAATCCCACCCCCTGCAGACCCAAGTAGAACAGTCCCAACTAAGATGGTTTGGCCGTGTCTGCAGAATGGGAGAAGATCGGCTACCATAACAAGCATGGGAAACAAAGAGCCAGGGATCCAGACCCCCCAGGACGACCCAGAGTCCGCTGGGAGGACAACATTAGACAATCTTTGAAGGACCGAGGACTAGAACGGACCCAGGCCAGGAGGAAGACAGCCGATAGGATAGTCTGGCGCTCTCTCTTCCAAACCTCTACACCTCACGGTAGAAGGGGAACGACTAAGTAAGGATGGTTTTCCCCTTATGTGGTATCAACAGGTAGAAATGCACAAACCCTACCTGGTTAAAATTATCCAGGGCCTTATGTAGGTTGGCAAACATGCCAGTTGGGGGTTCATTTGTGATTTTCACAGAAGATTCTAGGATGCCTTGGGGCATAATGTGAAACTCTCTTGATGCTGCCGGTTCTGCACTTATGTATAAACGGTAATTGAGGTGGCTCTCCTCTGAGTACTGCTCCAGTTTTTTCTCCAAGCTGGGTAGCCACCTTGCAACCAGGTGAACATTCTATGAATCAAAGTTTATGTAATTTTTAGTAAAGAATAATAAGTAGTTGTGGAGATAAATGTTTGGTATTTTTGATTTATTTTTCTTTTGAAACAATCTGCAATAAACCATCAAACATTTGTTTACTTACATTTGTTACTTTATAAAGGTGAACATTCTATGAGTCAAAGTCTATGTAATTTTTAGTAAACAGATGAGGACAGAGTATAGAATAATAAGTGGTTGTGGAGATACATGCATGGTATCTTTGATTTATTTTTCTTTTGAAGCAATCTGCAATAAACCATCAAACATTTGTTTACTTACATTTGTTACTACTCTACAGTCTACAGGGAGATTGATAAATCACTTTCTGTTTAACATACTTATTTCCACACTATCAAACTCATTTATATGAAACAAATGTTAAAATAAATAGGTACCCCAAACTGCCCGTTTTTACCGCTTACAGCTCAAAATTCTCATTTTGTCTACAACTTCAGCCAAGGAGTGCAACTTTATTTCATATAGCATTTAATTAAATTGGTATCAACAGAAAGCTTGTTTTCTTATTGTCTATATGGGTGCAAAAATAGTTTGAAGTATTATGAATGAGTTTGTCTGTTAACACATTAACTACCAAATTGAAAAACACACTGCGCCGAATGAAATTTTTTTCCCATTTTCATCATGTAGGTGTTTGCACAAAGTAAGCTGTAGTTTTCGTAATTGTTTACATATTTTTATGAATTACACGTCATTTTAAAGATAAATGAATGTACTATTACAATAAGCACCATTTGTAACTCTAATATTGGTTGTTGCTATTTAACAGCTGTCCGATGGCCGAGGACTTGCAATATTTTCACAATTATTTTATTAAGTCATGGCTTTCCAGGTATTGGAATCTTTGCATTCGGAGCTGAGAGGTGACTTGGTATGTGATCTGGATGATAACAATACAGCCAAATCAGATGTGCATATTGAATACAGGCCTAATTTAGACTCTGACAGTGACAAAAGTTAATCTAGTGAAAGAAGTAAGCCTAATGATACTGATGACAGATCAAACGAAGGAGAAAGTCAACACAGCTACCAGTTAAAATTTGCGACTGTGCAGGAAACCCTGGACCCAAACACGCGCTATATCTAGATACTACCTTATTTGATTACTTATGAAGAATCCAGATTGGACAAGCAACACTCAAAGTATGATGATCTAGTCACAGACATAATAAACGGCAGGTTCACAGCAGTGGAGGTATGTGCAATAAGTCGAGTGGCTGCCTCAATATGATCTACTGAAACTATTGGGTGTGAAAGGACAGTCAAGAAAAAGAGCACTAAAAGGCTTGGTGAAACCAGACAGGGCAACATGTTGGATGTGGAGCAACTGCAATGGGCTATGGAATTTAGAAGGGCTTCAGTAATTTATATACAACATAATGGTTACTTTTGCAATTGCCTCCAGCTGGCAGCATGGCTAAAGCCAGGAATGAAGTTCAAAGTTGCAACCAAAGAGGAGTGGGTTTTAATTCAATGTGTAGGGAAATCATTACTCTAGTGACCCCTCCCCCAGAGCATAAAGGAGATTAAAGGGCCTAAATACCTGGGCGACACGGGACCCTTTCTGATCAGATTACCACCTGTTATGATGCTGTGTACTGCATTTCCTATCATATGGTACATAAAGAATTTGACCAAATGTGCTCAGTTCAAACAAGAAAAAGGAAGTAAACAACTTAGGCGAAAGCACGGGCTAAAACAAATGCTCTTTTGTTGTCTCAAAGAACAAAACGGTCATTGTACGGTTTTTTTTTTCTATCTGTTATATGGTTTTTTTAATGTTTTTACAGATTTTTCAACTTTGTGGTGTTGGCATGTATGTATGTCCAATACATACAATTGAAGAAATAAAAGTTAAAAAATACGGTGTGACTTTTCAATAACTTTGCAACAAAAGCCACATCATAGTCTTCTTCTTCTTTGATCCTTAGCCGCCGACCGTCAAAGCAGTCAGTGGCCATCACGCCTAGTGGCGTCTTGTAGGGCAACAACAAAATGATTCCACTTTGCTCGGTCGGCAGCCATCCTTCGTACAGTACCCCAACTCTGGTTCATTCTTTGCATCTCAGCCTCCACAGTCCTCCGCCAGGTTGTTTTTGGTCGGCCTCTCTTTCTGCCATCACCGGTGTCAATACCTTGTCGCTGCCATCACCGGTGTCAATACCTTGTCGAGGTATGGCGGCTTGTGTACCCTGATTACCCCCAGAGCTATGCCAGTGGGAGTTTTACTCGTGGAAGGTTCTACCAAGCTGGACAGGTTTGCGTGGGCAGGGGTCAGACAAAAGCAGACACCCTGGTCCTCCAGGTTGGGGGTTTTAGCATAGGGCTGACACCCCTGTCTATGTAAAAAAAAATTGAAGTTACGGAAAACATCATAGTGATGTTTGATAATATCAGGAATTATTTTCTTCAAGATCCTTGTAGATTATGGCAGTTGAGTGTGTGTTTAGCTGCTGCTGGCCTAGAAAAACAAATGCTTGCAGACAACATCGATGTTGTTCTCTCAGGTGACAAGTCAGTTGTACAGTAAAAGAAATATTGTAAAAATATAACATCAAATCAACAAAAAGCGTGGAGAGCTCAAGCGCTTATCATACATTTTATCCATAAGTGTCTAATGAAGAATAAAGCAGAAGTTAATTTCATGCAGAATCAGCGCCCCGTGCTTTTTATCAATGATGTTACATTTTTTTTACTGCAAGCTATAAACTCCTTGAAAAATTATGGACAGTTGAGTGTGTGTTTAGCTGCTGCTGGCCTAGAAAAACAAAAAAAGCATGGGGGGGGGGGGGGGGGGGATGTTTGTTCTCTCAGGTTGGACAAGTCAGTTGTGTAAAAAAATATTGTAAAAAATGTAACATTTAAAAATAATGGAGAGCTTCAAGCGCTTATCATACATTTTATCCATTTGCAGAATCAGCGCCCCGTTTTGATTACTGCAAGCTATAAACTCCTTGAAAAATTATTTTTGGGTTTTTAGTGCATTAAAAGCGTGTGTTTAAAATATTTTTTAAATATTTTTTATTTTCTTCTTGTTGATGTACTCTTTATGTATATATCTGTTTCGATGTTTAGTTTGTTTCCCACTAGAGTTACTTGCCCTTAGGCTAGCTCTTTTTCCGACTTCCTGTTTTCTAAGATGGCGAATTAAACATGTCGATCCTTGTATCTTGTGTTCAAGCTTCGTGATTATGCTTCGTAACGTGAGTATGTATGACAGCCAGCCACATCTCATTATATCTTACAATATTTACTACACACGACAGTAAATATCAACATGGTGGCAGCGGTGTTTATTTCTACAGAATTCGGACTATTCTGCTGAATATCTTCTAACACGTGCGCTGACGTCCTTAGACTTGAGGTGAGATTACTGGTTATTGCTTGCATACCATTATTAGACATTTCGTCATGGCAGAACAGCCCTTATTTCGGTTACCACCCTGCCTAGACATAAATAACGTCGAACCAGACACATTTCGTAAATGGAGACGACAGTTAGAATTATACATGCATGCAACAGAGGTGGCTTCGAAACCTGATTCTGTTCGGGCGGCCATTATCCTACACTGTGCTGGACCTCAAGCTGTTGAAGTTTTTGATCAACTGGCAGAGGAAGGAGACCACTCTAATCCTACTAAAATTCTCGATTTGCTCCAGAACCATTGTAGCTCACGAAGCAATGAAGTATTACATACCTTCAGATTCTGGAACACACCTCTTCAAGATCCCTTTAATTCCTTTGTGACTGAGCTGAGAACTAAGGCAGATTTGTGCAACTTTAACAACAAGGATCGTATGATAAGAGACAAAATTGTCTTTACAGTCAACAAAAGGTTACAGGAGAAACTCTTGAGAGAAGCTGACCTCGATCTAAAGAAAGTCATTCACATATGCAGAGTCTAATCGAGTAATTAAGTACTGGAAACGATAAAAAATCACTCAACATAATAGAGATGAGTAACACTACAGTACAACCCTTCTGTGTAGCAAGCTGTGTTGAAAAGGTTGGTGTACAGAGGACTTTGCTTGCTAAAAAATCAGACTCATTGTGTGATGACTTCGTTTAATGTTAGGGTTATGATAGTGATGAATGTAACCTCCCAAGAGAGACTAAGTTCAAGATTCATCAAACAATGTAACAGCACTGTATGACAATCAAAATCAAAGTAACACTGATTTACCGTAATGTAAGTCAAGTGTTAAATGTTTTGTTATAGGTATAATGTATTAACTCCCTTTTTTCAATATCATATTTGATTCACGGTTGGGCTTCGTGCGCTGATCATACATTGCCGCTGCAGGAAACCAGTGAATCAGATAAACCATCAAACCTCAAATGTAAGCTTAGGTCATGTTTATGCGTATTGTTATCTCTATCACATCGGGTTCTCAAAATTTGAACCTATAATAAAATTGGTGTAGTGTCCATTACTGTGGTGAGTTGGGATTATATAAATATATTTATAGTGGGGACTTAGTGTACTGACTGAGATCAGCTGTGAAGGTCTCTGATGTATCTAATTAAGGTTGGTGTAGTTTTACAGAGGACTTTTTGCTTGCTACCACATTTCGACCTCAATCAGACATAATTTATTCTTGAATTGTGTGATGACTTCGTTTTAATGTAATTCTATGGGGTTTATGATCTGTGATGAAGTGTAAGAAAAACTTTCACAACAACCAACAGACAGAATAAACACCTAAGTTAAGATTGGTTACAATCGCCGAAGCATAAATTTACAGTAATACAGTGAACTATGACTAATCACTTTTAAAACAAACACCTAACACCTTAAAGATCACGTTACCTTAAGTAAGTCAGAAAGTGTGTTAAATTTTATATAATGATTATTAATGGTGTGTTTTTCAATATATAGATATCCTGATCCTACTACAATGTCGGAATCAGGAATCACAATCAAATGTAAGCACAATGTTTATGTACAAAAATTTATACAAAAGAAATTTTATTTTCATCAATTCAGTCTTTGTCCAGATCTATAATAGTATGGGGCACAGAAGAATTGTAATATAAGTGTAGTGTTGTGATGTATTATGATGAGGTAATTCTGGCTTTTAATGCTAGGTTGTTGTTTGTCATCACAAAGACTTATCATGTCCGCAAGTTTTGCAAAGTTATGTGACACTCAGATTAGGAAAGTTATGCAGACAAAACAATTATTAAGGTAGTGATTCGCGCAGCATTCTGTTAACTGTCTGGGAAATTACAATTTCTGTTGCATATTGTTAAGCCTTAGATTGAATTATGAGCTGTTGGACCCTATCCATTTGCTCGAAAGACTTTTTTCACTTGGCAGGGCGATGAATTGGAGAACGATCCATCAATCGGTTGGGCTTTAGGACGGTGGAGTGTGTGCTGATTGTTGGATGCTTCTCTTATCTCGACTGCAAAGAAATTCCAAGCCTACATAACAGCGAATGATGTTGCAGTTGTTAAAAAAACCTGTATCCCTCTGACTAACGCTTGCAGATTTCATTAAAATTCAGTTTAGAAATAGAGAAAAGAAAAAAAAGTTTTTTTTTGTTAGTCAGTGTAATAGGATAGGCAATGACCGCTATCTTGTGCTGGGAGTCTGCTGCCAACTTTCTGGATCATGCAGTACTCAGACCGGACGATGCAATATCACCATCTATACCACGGTCCCTGAAAGTGAAGGTTATGCATCCTTCTTACTAACTAGTATACCATATTATTCCACACAGAAGTACATGACAGTACAAACAAACATAAAGTTCAGCGCTTTAGGCCAACTGCTAGCTTTTCATGTGACAATATACACCAGTATTCCTCTCCCTAATGGTCACAACGCCTCTGCAATTCCAACTGTAATCCCTTCCATACAATAGGATAGGTGTTATGTTACTATATGGCAATCCAATATATATATATGCAGTTATACTCCTCTCTGACAATCTTTTACATGGTAGAGCAATATCTAGGCTTTGCCTCCTGTTTGCTACTGAACCGCACATATACAGACATAATTTATCATTTCACATTCAATTTTCAATAAAAATACAGATCAAAAATGTCTAGCTTACCACAATTCGTAAGGAAAACACACTAAGGATGACTGACACAGTTTGATCTGCGGTATGTCCAAGCTGTTATCTTATATTTAATTTAGAATAACACTGCTTGCTCTCATCTCTCAAATGTGTAACGATATGGCGTCCCTTCTAAGATTTCTTCTGCCAATATCCAGAGTATTGACCAATCGTTTTGAATATATTCAAAAGAGTACCCAGTCATTCCACATTTTCATTCACTTCTGCTATGTTTCTAGGCATTTTTTTGTTATTCATAGGTCACCCAATCCAATTTCTTTTAACTTCAAAGTTCAGCCAATGGCCTCCCACGTACTATCTTAGACTTTCTGTCACTACTATGTTTCACAAAAATCAGGGATTTCCATCCCCCAGATTATGACCAAACATGACAGTATATGTTTTATTACCAATATTTAATTATTTAAAACATTTTTATGATAATTTATTACATATATCCTCCACTAGCCTTCCTGTACACGAATATATGATTTTCAAGGGGCTAAGTGGTTAGTTATACAATCTTTTTTCGATTTTAAGTGTTTATTTTTAACTACCACTGTCCGCATCTTTTTAACTGTACTGTCAGTATAAAGTCAGGAATCAGGTGTAAAACAGTAGAATGTCATGTTTCCCAATAAGAGCTAAGATTGATTCGGGACCTTTTGTTTAATCTTTAGTTTTTTCATCCCTGTTTATTTGAAAATCACTCTCACACGTGGGCAATGTGTTATGCGTTCACTTTTTTTCTTTTGACTCACGAGACGGCGTAGCATTATCGTGCCGTTCAGCCCATCTCTCTCTCTCTCTTTCTTCGTCCGTCTGTCTTTCTAGGCTAACATTTGCTTGAACTTGCACTATGTCAGTTCTAGTATCAAGGTCGTTTATAAATTACAGTACACGTTCTATTTTTAGAACTACTATGATTCGCGTGTATTATTTACTATTGCCGTATCGTTAGGCCTATACGAACGAAGTAGGAAAACTGGATATCTTTTGAGTTCAGCCATTATGGCGTTATAAAATGGAAGCACTATTTCTATTGGGAAAGCACTGGTCTTTCTCCATTCTTCTTCCTATCGTATTATTTCGTTCGGCTTTACATTTATGTTCTAATTTATATATGGGTATTAGAATTTTTCACCACAATTCTCCCCACTTAAAACAGACATTATATGTCAGTCCTTAATTCTATATACACATAGATAACTTTCTATCTATGCCTGGTGTGACAACTTGCCCAATCTTCTCTTCATTTTTATTATTATTTACGTGACATCGGTTTTTCTCATCCTCAATGCATGATCGCAAAGTCCCGGGAATTGTCACTTGCGGAAAATCTCCTAGCGTTCGGTATTTTCTCCTCGCTATTTTTAGATACGACGTCATTGTTGACCAATGACCTCGGTAGCTAGGAACCTGTTTTAATTTAGAACTGCTTGAACTTGGGAGAACCAGTTTAGGCCATTTAGGAAGACATCACGTGACTTTTAACATTATTGATTGGAGCGTCTAAAACGAGGCTAAGGTCACATGATGCACGCTACGGATCACGTGTCCAAGCGGAAATGACCCGCTAAAAGGCGGCAAAGCCAGCATTTTGTCACTTGCCCAGGAACCCTCAAGAAAGCTAGGTCTAAGCCAGATCGGCGAATTCTCGCATTAAAAGCACTGAAGCCACGTGTCTAAATTGCGGGTTAGCGTCCATCTTTGAGTAGGTAAGTGAAATCTCGCTAGAATATAATGTGATGAAATGTGTAGTACCTTGCAAAATCGACGCAAGATTGGTATGTTTGCTTTATTCATATTTTTGTTTTACGATCACATCCAGCCACATGTGATCGGGTATATTTTATGATCCCACTGGATATGTACAACATGTTCATAATAATGTATAATGGGAATATATATATATATAGCTATTAATTTCCATATTATTTGATTAATTTCGACCCGACGTTTAGACTAACGGAAATTAATATTAACGATAATGTTGACAGACCGTGACATATATTCATTATAAATTATATGACGATGCGACCAGACATGAAGTGTGTGATAATGTTGTCAGGCAATTCTAAAACACGGATGTCCAATTATTTGTTAAATTCATCATAATGACATGACGATTAGGCTAGAGGCGCAGAACTAGAATACTGTTGCCGACATTTCTATGATAAAAGTTGGTGGGTTTAACTGACATTTATAATAATTCATCGGGTTAAGCTGACGATAAATCAGTCTAAAGAATTATAATACTGCCACTGGGGCAGAGAAATATAATAAAGGACAGACAGGAGAAACTTGAATTCAAGATTAGACTCTAGACATATGATGTTAGAGACTAAAATCTGAGATGACTGGCAGAGGGACGGCTTAGGGAAAGACTGCTTTCTAAAGCTAGTAAATTAATGAAGCCGTCGTATTTGTCTTCAGTCTATGGTGGAGCCTTGCACGACAGTCCAATCTCAGCGCAGAATACGGAGTCGAGCACAGAGAAGGCAAATCCGAACCATTCAAGACCTACCTGGGGCAACGTCAGGAGACCGGAGAACTAACCACACTTCACTATCAGCCGGGGGCTGAAAAGCTAAGTCCACGAAAAAGGGAACTCACTACATCAATGCCTAGTTTAGTCATCCATGATGAAAAACACTTGAATTGTGAGACACATAATACATACAGCAGACACTAATTCCATCGACAATACTATCATTCACCATCTATTCATTTTATTGCAATAAACCAATTGGGTGTATATACTGTACCCCACGCTTTGTTCCTTCCATTAGATGTTGAATATTGTCTATGTTTATCTTCCTTTATAAGGGAGGGGGGGCTCGTAAAATATAATATAAATTAAAGAATAATAATAATAGATAACTGAGAAGGGGACGACGGTAGCGAGAGACCAAATATCTCCTTACAATTTTTTCCAGACCTGTCGAGTTAGGAGAATTTACCCTCTTCGTCACCCTTCGGAAGTGGGAAAACCCAGCAGGGATTCCTTGAGCCAAATCTTCCACATCAGATCTATTATTTCCTCTAAATAATTCTCTTATCCTTTAAACGCTACGTGACACTGGTGTCTCGGTCCGGGATTTGAACTTATGTATTTTATCATACCTCTGGGATAGTATCATCCATTCAGTCATTACAGTATACCATTTTAACACATGTATTTTCACACAGTGAGCTCTAGAAAGACAGAAAACATTTTTTTCTAGAATTTCAGGCATTGATTGGTGAATCCCTTTATTTATGTTGTATTTAATTAAGTTAGTTCATGATTTGTATTTCATTGAATTACAGACCTTAAGTCTCCATAACTGTAGTAATTTCATTCTACAGCAGTCTGATAAATAATTAGTATTTACTTGTTGTTAGAAATACTATTGGAAGGTAGCACTAGCTTACTCAGTGTGGACTTTAACTGCAAAAGATGGCTGAAATAGTTAAGCTTAAGGCAGCACTAGGGGAGGCCGGTCGAGATCTAGGTTATAGTGGGGTGGACCTTGCAAATTATGTCAGTGTTGAGACTGATAAGTATTACGCTCGAGAAACAGCGAAAGCTGAAAGAGAAGAGCGAATAAAGTTAGCAGAAATAGATGAGAGGATAAAAGCTGTAGACGCTAGAGAAAGAAGCGAGAGAGATGAACGCGAGCATGCATTGAAGATGAAGCAGTTAGAGATGCAGGGACAAGCTCAAAGAGTTGAACCGGTAGCCGGTGCGACAGCATCTACCTCCTCAGGCAACCTATCGCCACGGTCAGATGATATGCCATCCTTGCACGCAGGGGGCACAGGACCTTTGCCATCCTCACTCATGTCAACTTTGGGACCCTTGACGTTTCCATTTGAAGCTTTCTCGGAACAAGCCGACTCGATCGATAGGTATCTGGACAAATTTGAGAAGTTTGCCACCACGTTTGGTTTGGAGAAGAGCAAATGGAACCTGAAACTGTCGCAAGGGCTTAGAGGAACTGCTTATGACGTGTATAGCAAGCTTCCTCCAGGTTTACAGGATGACTACGACTCTCTGAAAAAGGCACTAATGGTTCGTTATGAGCTACATGCTGACGCCTATAGGAAGAGGTTCCGTAACTCTAGGTGGGAAGTTGGCGAGAGCGTTGCTCAGTTTGCTGCAAGACTGGATTCCTACGTGGAGAAGTGGGGTGCCCTAGGGAATTTTACTCATGATTGGGAAGGCCTGAAGGAAATGGTCATGATCGAACAACTGAAGGACACCATGACTTCCGACATGAGAAGATTCCTGACAGAGAATGGGGCCAGCACTTTAGAATCCATAGTCCAGTTAGCGGAACGATATCAGGCAGCACTATCAGAGAATCCACCACCCAGACGGAAACAACCAGATTACGTACCTAGACAGACAGCTCAGTCACACATGGACCCCCAAGTGAAACCACCATATACTAACTTCAAAAAGCATGACAAGCCAGACTACAAGACTACTCAGAGATCTAATTTCCAGCAGCAGAGGCAAGGGGAAAAATGGTGTAAGCACTGTAGAACCATCACCCACAATACTGCCGAGTGCAGAAGGAAAAACCCTCCACATCATGTTGCATGTTTGCAGGTGAGGGCTGTTGACAGGAAGGAACTGACAGTGAGTCAGAATAGCCTCCATCACCCACCTATACAGGAGACAGTGACCGTGAATGGCAAAAAAGTCATCGGGATGTATGACACAGGTTTGTCTTATGACGCGGTCGTTTCTTCATCTCTGGTGCACCCCGAACAACTCACCACAGAAACAGTGGATATCCAGGGGCCACTCAAGGGAGCATTACCCTTAAATTTGCCCATAGCGAAGATTCAAGTCAGTTGTCGCTATGTGGAAGGGGAGATCAATGCTGCAGTTTTAGAGGATCCTTTCTACCCCCTGATGTTAGGGCGTAGATATGTCTTTTTAGGAGAACCAGTAAAGCCTGTGGTTATGGCTGCCGTCCAGACCAGGTCTGACTCCAAACGCATAGAGAGGGACTCTAAGTTAGAAATTCATCCGAATAAGATGAAAAGGGCTCAAGCAGCTGATAGCACGTTGGGGCCTTGCTTTGGCAAATTGAAAAACTCACATAACCCTCGAAGAAAGGGTGACTTTTATATGGAACATGGACTCTTGCACAGGAAGGCTGGCAGAGGGCTAAAAAAGTCATGGACAGATTGTGGTGCCATCCATATATAGAAATAAAGTTATGGAATGGGGGCACGGTGCTACTTTGAGTGAACACCTGGGTAATGGTGCCACAAATCAAAGGATAGCCACCCGTTATTATTGGCCCGGCATCATGGAAGACATAGCTCGATATGTGAAGTCCTGTTCAGATTGTAACCAGGTAACCTCAACACATAGGGTAGACCAGTTACAGGACCTAGGGAAGCATTGCTGCAGACGTAGGCATCCAAAGAAAACCAGGAAGAAAACCAGAATACATACCTGGGAAGAACAACGTAGGGGCAGATTTTTTGAGCAGACATCCGGACGCAACCTAGGAGATATGAGAAACTGAAAAAGAAGAGGAAGACAGGACCAGAGGAGTTGGACGGAACGTCAAACTTGAGGAGGGGCTTGTGTGACAACTTGCCCAATCTTCTCTTCATTTTTATTATTATTTACGTGACATCGGTTTTTCTCATCCTCAATGCATGATCGCAAAGTCCCGGGAATTGTCACTTGCGGAAAATCTCCTAGCGTTCGGTATTTTCTCCTCGCTATTTTTAGATACGACGTCATTGTTGACCAATGACCTCGGTAGCTAGGAACCTGTTTTAATTTAGAACTGCTTGAACTTGGGAGAACCAGTTTAGGCCATTTAGGAAGACATCACGTGACTTTTAACATTATTGATTGGAGCGTCTAAAACGAGGCTAAGGTCACATGATGCACGCTACGGATCACGTGTCCAAGCGGAAATGACCCGCTAAAAGGCGGAAAAGCCAGCATTTTGTCACTTGCCCAGGAACCCTCAAGAAAGCTAGGTCTAAGCCAGATCGGCGAATTCTCGCATTAAAAGCACTGAAGCCACGTGTCTAATTGCGGGTTAGCGTCCATCTTTGAGTAGGTAAGTGAAATCTCGCTAGAATATAATGTGATGAAATGTGTAGTACCTTGCAAAATCGACGCAAGATTGGTATGTTTGCTTTATTCATATTTTTGTTTTACGATCACATCCAGCCACATGTGATCGGGTATATTTTATGATCCCACGGGATATGTACAACATGTTCATAATAATGTATAACGGGAATATATATATATATAGCTATTAATTTCCATATTATTTGATTAATTTCGACCCGACGTTTAGACTAACGGAAATTAATATTAACGATAATGTTGACAGACCGTGACATATATTCATTATAAATTATATGACGATGCGACCAGACATGAAGTGTGTGATAATGTTGTCAGACAATTCTAAAACACGGATGTCCAATTATTTGTTAAATTCATCATAATGACATGACGATTAGGCTAGAGGCGCAGAACTAGAATACTGTTGCCGACATTTCTATGATAAAAGTTGGTGGGTTTAACTGACATTTATAATAATTCATCGGGTTAAGCTGACGATAAATCAGTCTAAAGAATTATAATACTGCCACTGGGGCAGAGAAATATAATAAAGGACAGACAGGAGAAACTTGAATTCAAGATTAGACTCTAGACATATGATGCTAGAGACTAAAATCTGAGATGACTGGCAGAGGGACGGCTTAGGGAAAGACTGCTTTCTAAAGCTAGTAAATTAATGAAGCCGTCGTATTTGTCTTCAGTCTATGGTGGAGCCTTGCACGACAGTCCAATCTCAGCGCAGAATACGGAGTCGAGCACAGAGAAGGCAAATCCGAACCATTCAAGACCTACCTGGGGCAACGTCAGGAGACCGGAGAACTAACCACACTTCACTATCAGCCGGGGGCTGAAAAGCTAAGTCCACGAAAAAGGGAACTCACTACATCAATGCCTAGTTTAGTCATCCATGATGAAAAACACTTGAATTGTGAGACACGTAATACATACAGCAGACACTAATTCCATCGACAATACTATCATTCACCATCTATTCATTTTATTGCAATAAACCAATTGGGTGTATATACTGTACCCCACGCTTTGTTCCTTCCATTAGATGTTGAATATTGTCTATGTTTATCTTCCTTTATAAGGGAGGGGGGGCTCGTAAAATATAATATAAATTAAAGAATAATAATAATAGATAACTGAGAAGGGGACGACGGTAGCGAGAGACCAAATATCTCCTTACAATTTTTTCCAGACCTGTCGAGTTAGGAGAATTTACCCTCTTCGTCACCCTTCGGAAGTGGGAAAACCCAGCAGGGATTCCTTGAGCCAAATTTTCCACATCAGATCTATTATTTCCTCTAAATAATTCTCTTATCCTTTAAACGCTACGTGACACCTGGTGATTACTTTGAGTCTCATCGCACGGATGGTGGCTTAGAAAATCAGCACCTAGGTTAGTTTTTCCAGAAATATATTCTATACTGAACTGATATGGCTGCAACAGCAAAGACCAGCGTAGTAACCTAGAATTTTCATGCCTGGCTTGCGCTAGAAAAGCCAGGGGTTTGTGATCTGTTTGTAACTTGAATGCCTTCCCATACAGATAAATATTGAATTTCTTAATCGCCCATATCACTGCGAGACATTCTTTTTCACTAGTTGAATAATTTTTTTCAGCTGTATTCAACTTACGACTAGCATATGCCACTGGGGTTAATTCCCCATCCAGTGAATCTGACTTCTGTAACAGGGTGGCACCCAACCCTAGATTACTAGCATCCGTTCTCACAATGAATTCTTGACTTAAGTCAGGTAATTTCAAAATAGGTTTGCTTGTGAGCTTTTCCTTCAATTCTTGGTATGCTAATTCACACTGTGCTGTCCAGGTAATTCGATCTGGATTTCCTTTGCGTGTCAAATCAGTTAACGGTGCACATATGGAGTTAAAGTTTTTAATATATTTTTGGTAGAAACCACACAATGAGACAAAGGATCTCACGTCTTTCTTTGTTTGTGGCCTCGGTGCTTTTCTCTTCTTCTTCTTCGATCCTTAACCACCGACCGTCAAAGCAGTCAGTGGCCATCATGCCTAGTGGCGTCTTGTAGGGCAACAACAAATTGATTCCACTTTGCACGGTCGGTGGCCATCCTTCGTACAGTGCCCCAACTCTGGTTCATTCTTTGCATCTCAGCCTCCACAGTCCTCCGCCAAGTTGTTTTTGGTCGGCCTCTCTTTCGCTTTCCTTCAGGGGTCCAAAGCATAGCTGTTCTTGTGATGGCATCAGGGTCTCTTCTGAGGACATGACCAACCCAGCTCCAGCGTCTGCCAGCTATGATGGTATGCATGTCCTCTTGCTTGCTACGAGTAAGCAGATCTTGGTTGGTGATGGTATTTGGCCAAAAGATTCGGTGAATTTTTCTTAGGCATGTTGTGTGAAAAGAGGACAATTTTGACATTTCCTTCTCTGTGACTCTCCAGCATTCCGCACCATAGAGAAGCACATAAAGCACGCAACTCTGGTATAATCTTAATTTTGTGCTTGTGCTGTATTGGGAGGACTTCCAGATGTTATTTAGGCTAAAGAAGGCTGTTCTTGCCTTATTCAGTCTGATGTTGATGTCTTTGCCTGCCCCACCGTCTGGTGTTACTATGCTTCCTAGGTATGTGAAGGTATCTGTCTGTACCAGTTGCTGATTCCTTACTGATATGGGCTCAGGGTTGCTCACATTGAGCGTCATGACCTCAGACTTCTTTAAATTGATGTTCAAGCCCACCTGCTGGCTAAATTTATTAAGTCTATCCGTTTTTTCCTGGATGTGTTGATGTGAATGTGCCAGCAGTGCAATGTCATCTGCATATTCCAGATCTTCCAATGTTGAAAATGTAGTCCATCTTATTCCTCTTGGACTGCCCTCTGTTGTCTGGCGCATCACCCAGTCTATGACTGTTAAAAATAGAGTGGTTGATAAGGGGCATCCCTGTCGTACTCCTGTCTTCACCTCGAAGGTTAGGTTGCTCTGCCCAACACTACACGTAAAGTTGGCATAGAGGCTTTTTATGATTGACACTATGCAGCTTGGAATTTCATAGGTGCTTTTCTCAGTTTCTCCAAATTCTTGGGGTCAGGGGTCATGTTTCCCTGATGGACTGTGTGTCCCAAGAATTCTAATTCTTTACATCCAGCGCAACATTTGGTTGGTCGGGCTGTCAAATTCGCTTCTCTAAGTCGATCAAACAACATGTTCAGAGAGTTAATGTGTTCCTCAAACGTTTCTGTCGCTACGAGGATATCATCCATGAAGTTTGTGATGCATGGATTTTTCAGGGGATCCAACAATTTTCTCATCATTCTAGAGAAGACACTGGGCGCATTTTTTCAATCCAAATGGCAATCTGTTAAATTCATAGTGTCCCTCTGAGGTACTAAAAGCTAGATAAGGTCTAACCTCAGGCTTTACTGGAATCTGATAGTAGCCTTTGCTCAGATCCACCTTTGAGAAATATTTAGCTTTATTCAGCCTGGCAAACAGCTGATTTGTATCCGGCAATGGATCCACTTGACCTTCTGTGATAGCATTCAGTCTCCGGTAATCTATACAGAGTCTATGTTCTCCAGAGGGCTTTCTCAATAGAACCACACTGGAACTATACTGAGATTCACTGTGTGAAATAATTCCCTCCTTCAACAAATAGTCTATCTCTTCCTTCAAAGCTTTCTCCTTAGCGAAAGGAATCGAATAGGCTTTCATACAGACTGGTGTTGGGTCTATAAGTTTCATATCATATTCTAATAAGTTTGTATGCCCCGGACGGTCCGTTAGCACCTCTGTATGATCATCTAGAACCTGTTGCAGTCTTTCCTTCTGATTTTTCGTTAAATGTGTACTGATTTTCACCTGTGCAGCGGTCTCACAGGGGTGTAATGGATATTCAAATAAAGAAAGTGGTTCTTTTTTCATCTCCATTGCAATAGACAAAGTTAGCAAATGTGTCTCTTCCTGATTTTCTCTTTCCAAATATTTCTTCAGGAGATTCACATGATAGATTTTTTCTTTCCCCTTTTTATCTATCTTATAATTTGTTCTAGACATCTTCTCTAGAACTGTATATGGACCTTGCCATCCAATTTGCAACTTATTCTGGCTACCGGGTAGAAGAAGCAGTACCTTCTCTCCCACAGCCAAATCTCTGTCTTTTGCTTTCTTGTTATAATAGGCAGCATGCTTTTTCCTGGCTTGTCTCAAATTTTCATTGGCAAGTTTCCAGCCAGTTTTTAAACGAGTGGTCAGCTCATTCTTATATTGGTATGATGATGTAATATTTTCCTCTGCCTTTTCATCAGTCCACATTCTTAATAAGGCTTCTAGTAGACCTTTTATTGGCCTCCCAAATAATAATGTTGCCGGGGCCATACCGGTTGAACTATGGGGTACCTCCCGATAAGCAAAGAGGGCGGTGTGAAGGTACTGGTCCCATGTATCTGGTTTTTCATGTGCCAACTTTCTCAGGATCGACATTAATGTCCCGTTAAATCTTTCCACTTGGCCGTTTCCTTGGGGATGGTACGGGCTACAATGGAAGTGTGTCGTGTGGTGAGTCACTGGGGCAACTACGACAGTAGTTTTTGCCAGGAATAGTCTATGAGATATTAGATATAAGGTCTCTAGAAATTGGCTCGTTAAGAAAGAAAAAAAGACCTATTCGAGATAGGGACAAGAAGACAGGAATGCGAATGCTTTCCACTAGACAGTGTTTTCTAATAAATTATGGAAAGAGTTCTGTTTCCCCACGACCTTAGCTTCTGCCCTTAGATCCCGTAAAGAAAAAGCCCCCAACCTCATCTGAGTAGAGAAAGGTTCCTATAGGTGAATATGTAACACCGACAGCACGAGTGATACATTAACAAACTCTTGATAATGATCAACTGATCGTTGGGTTTATTAATGAAATATCCACACATATAGGGTTAGTAATGGTTAGAACGTGATGATGGTGAAAGACGATTCACACAAAACACACAGATGAGATAATAAAATTACAGTTAATTAAGTAATAGTTAATTAAGGATGAACTGGTGTAGAGTGAAATGATGATGTGATATGATACGTGTTACCAAAATGGTGAGTACTCTACACAGTCCATGTGTCTCTAAATGCTTCTCCTAGATATGAGGATTTACATGTATGCATAAAATGTCCCAAGTTGTTATACGTTATGTCGAATGGGGTATCTCTAAGTCGAGGACGTTCTGATGAATACTGTTGTCGTACGGAGAACGCTGACGAGATATTTATGTATATTCCTTCACTGTTTGAGTATATCTCTGTAGTGTGGATCAACAGTTAATAGTTGTCATATGAACAAAAGGTCTGTGGTCTAATCTCCCGACGGTACTGGTCAGACTGGATATCTTCACGAAATGTTAGTGCTATGTAGACTCATAATCTTGCGTATGTAGTCGTGATTCATATACTTTCGAGTCTGCTTCATAAAATGCGCTTAAGAGTGTGTTGCACGTGGTATAAATATGCGATTCCTCTTTTGAGCTCTTTTGCTTGACTTCAGATAATAATGATCTTTCGAGTGATTAGAGTTTATGATGACTCTGTATTGAACTTGTGATAACGATGTATTGAACTTGTGATAACTCTGTATTGAACTTGTGAGCAAGCAGTATATGGTGACGAAAAATGCTGCGTCCACCTTATGACTTGTGGGTGAGACAATATTCCTTTTAAATTGAGGAATGAAAGATGTCCTATGGCGAATTCTGCTAGCCAAATGTCCGTTTTTGATAACTTATTTCTGGTTAGACGTCAGACACGTTGCGTGTAGACTCAGACTTCTGATGAACTTCTTTTCCCTTCGCAAAATCCTTTAAGAACACAATTAATCACGGAACTGAATTATCATCCACTCTGAATAAACACGTGTATTAGGCTATGCGTTTTTGGGTTTGATCTCTTCCTCACAAGAAAAAAACCTGGACTGCCTCACTCTAGTAGATTATGCGGTATTATATATTTCGGGAAGTCACCCTGCCCAAGCTGGGCGTCCAATGTGGTCAACCCACGCTTGTCTGAACCGCGGCCACGTTTTCCCCTGGCCAATCTGGGCGTCCAATGTGGTGTTACAGAAATTACAGTTTGATTAGGATGACCATATGTGTTTTTACCAGATTTATCACGATACAATGTGGGCTTCAAATGATAATGTCAGGCATGTGGACTCAATCAAAGGACTTTATTTCCCCCGATGAAAGAACAAATGTGGTTCTCTAGATACGGTCACGAGTAATCACAACAATGAAATAGCAAATGTGGATCGCAAATATGAGATGTCCCCCGAGAGCAAATGTCGGAGAAAATACAGTACGAAGAATGTAGGAAAAGATGGAGCAATAAGGCCTTTGCGCTCGTTTATCACAATAGCCCCTCCTCAAGTGTGATGTCAATCGTACTCAGGAGAGCTTAGACTTCTTGCTCGGGATTCTTTAATCCATTTCCTCATCTTCGTTTTTTCTCTCCGGTTTCCACCCTTTCCTCTACTTGTCCGTGCTCTTCGTCCTGCCTCATAGGATGACGGCTTAAAAAATCCGCTCCTACGTTATGTTTTCCTTGGATATAGTCCACTTGGAACGTGTAAGGTTGTAGAACAAGCGACCACCTCATTAGTCTAGCATTCAAATTCTTTGAATTGGCGAGGAAGGTCAGAGGTTGGTGATCACTCTGGATTGTAAATTTCCTTCCGTACAGGTATGCTTGAAATTTTTGTATTCCCCAGACGAGGGACAAACATTCCTTTTCGATTGTGGAATAGTTTTGTTCTGCTCGGTTTAACTTCCGACTCGCATATGCGACCGGAAATAGATTTGGGGGGGCTTCTGTCATCTGGCTGTAGTAATGTAGCCCCGATTCCAATGTTACTGGCATCTGTGCGCAAGATGAATTTTCTAGTTAAATCCGGAAGCCGTAAAAATAGGTTTTGTGGTGAGTTTCTCTTTTAAGAGTGCATATGCATGTTCACATTCTGCTGACCATGTCACTTTATCTGGGTTTCCTTTCTTGGTTAGCGACATAAGCGGGCGCACAGAGGCTATTAAAATCCTTTATATATCTCTGGTAGAATCCACTGAGAGAGATACAAATGACCGGACATCCCTTTTTATGTGGACGGTCGCGGTGCATTTCTCAGCTTCTCAACGTTTCGAGTCTCGGGAAACATGGTCCCATGGGATATAGTATGTCCTAGGAATTCTAGCTGTTCACACCCAATTTGACATTTGGTTGGGCGGGCGGTTAGTCCCGCTTCTCTGAGTCTGTTAAACAGCAAGGATAGCGCTGATATATGTTCTTCAACGATTCAGTAGCTACTAGGGATATCATCCATAAAACTCGTTGCTGATGGCGGGATGATTCAAAGGATCTAAATAACTTTCGCATCATCCTTGTGAAGACCACTAGGAGCATTGTTCAGTCCAAATGGCATCACATTAAAATCGAAGTGTCCATCTGGAGTACTGAAGGCTAACAGGTTTTCCACCTCAGCTTTTACCGGTATTTGATAGTACCCTTTACTGAGGTCGATCTTTGAAAAATAGCGAGCCCTGCTCAGCTTAGTAAATAGCTGGTTCTGGTCGGTAACGGTTTGGGCTGGCAGGAACTGTGTTAAAGCATTCAGCTGTCGGTAGTCGATGCACAGGCGGTGTTCTCCACTGGGTTTGCGTAACAGCACCACTCCCGCACTGTAAGGGGACTCCGACTTCGAAATTATGCCTTCCTTAAGTAAGTAATCAATTTCTTGCTTTAATGCCGTCGCCTTGGCATACGGAATCGGATAGGTTCTCATTCGGGACGGGCGTTAGGATCCGTGACTTCCATGTCAAAACTCCATCAGGTTTGTCCGGCCCGGTTTGTCTGTCAGAGAGTCGGCGTGGTTTTCCATCAATCTCCTCAACACTTTCTTGCTGGGGGCTTCCGTTAGGGTGGAGCTTATTTTTCACATCTAAATGTGATTCATCCTGTTTCACACGGGGTACTCTACGGATGATAATGGCTCTTCTTCCATTTTGCATAGCAATGGCCATAGTCATGAGGTGCGCTGGTTCGGCAGGGGCTCGCTCGTAAAACTTCTTAAGCAGATTTAAGTGATAAATTTTCTGCTTTCCGTTCACGGCGATTTTATAGTTGGTGCGAGAAATCTTTCCGCCACTTTGTAGGGTCCCCTCCAGCAAATCTGCAATTTATTACTGCTACTTGGCAGAAGAAGTAGCACCTTCTCTCCTACTGCTAGTTCTCGGTCCTTCGCATTGCGATTGTAATATTTGGCATGTTTCCGCCTAGCCTCCCGTACTTTCGCTGTGGCTAATTCCCAGCCAGTCTTCAGGCGTTGTTTCAAGTCTGTGACGTACTGGAAGGCTGATGTGACAGTGTCGTCTGCCTTGGCATCTGTCCATGTTCTTAGTAATGCTTCTAATGGACCTTTAATAGGTCTTCCGAAGGAGTAATGTGCCGGAGGAACTCCAGTTGACGCATGCGGTACTTCCCTATAAGCAAATAATGCGGCAGGAAGATACTGATCCCAAGTTTCTGGCTTCTCCTGTGCCAACTTCCGAAGAATAGAGGTGAGCGTCCCGTTAAACCGCTCTACTTGCCCGTTACTTTGGGGGTGATAGGGCGAAGTATGGATATGCCTAGTCTTGAATATTCTAAGCACCTCCTCTGTCAACTTGCCTCTAAATTGTGACCCGTTGTCTGTGAGAATTTCATGCGGGAAGCCCAATCTAGTAAAGATATTCAGTAAAGCGTCAGCTACATGCACTGAGTCGCATGCTGGCATGGCTATGGCTTCGCCCCACATGGACCAGGTGTCCACTAAGGTAAGGATATGGGAGTTCCTCTTCTTAGTTCTCAGCAGAGGTCCAATTATATCCACGGCCACTCTTTCAAATGGGGTGCCCAAGATTGGCATCTCCCCAAGGGTCGCGGGTGCCGTCCAGTGTTTTGGTGCAACTTTCTGGCACTGAGGACAAGACTTGACGAAACGTTCAATGTCGCCGGTGATCCCTGGCCAATAATAGTGGCAGGTGATCCTTTGAGTCGTGGCGCTCATTCCCATGTGTCCACTAAATGGGATAGAGTGGCTCATCTCAAGCACCTGGTTCCTATAGGTTGCAGGAACTACTAATTGGTTGTGTTCCTGTCCTTCATTTCCAGCTCGGCGATACATCAATCCATTTTTCATAAAGAAGTCTCCCTTGGTAGGTGGGTTGTGTGTGTTCTAGGTAATTTTTTAAAACAGGGCGCGAGTGAGGAATCTTCCATTTGGGCCCTCTTCAATTCCTCGGGGAGGATATTGGTAGGAGGTTCCTGCTCTGCGTCTTTTCTCGACTGTCCTCTAGTCTGTACGGCCGCCATGACTAGTGGTTGAGTAGGTTCTCCAAGGAACACATATCTACATCCCAAGATTAAAGAGTAGATTGGTTCTTCCATGATAGCTGCACGAATCTCTCCTGTCACGTAACGAGATTCCACTCTGATAAGTGCAATTGGCATGTGTCATGGGTGCAACATCCTTCGTCGGACCTTGGATGTCGACACTCTTCTGTTATCTGGTCAGGGGGTGACAAGAGATGCCCTGACCACCGCATCAAAAGCAAGTCCTGTGTCATAAAGGCACTCCACAGATTGTCCGTTTACGAGGACTGATTCGATGACAGGAGGATGAGAAACGTTTCCGGTTTCTCTGCTCCTTCCGGGGTGACGATTTTGTCTGCAGACAGGCAGCATGTTGGGGAGGAGGTCTGCGCTTGCACTCATTTGTGTTGTGATTGTTCAAGCGACAGTACTTGCACCATTTATCTCCCTGTCTCTGGTGTGGCGCAGCATTTTTCTTGTTTTGCTCTTTGTAGTTATCTTGTTTTGCGTGCTGTTTATGCGAGATGTGTGGTCCTTTGCTTTGTTGGTCTGGTTGGGAGCGAGCAGGTTGCTTTGGCGCCTGATCCGAAAACTTCTTTCTGGCTCCTTGAGACTCATGAGAGCATTTTGGAATCGCTCTGCCAGTGTAAGAATATTTTCTAACCGGTCAGCGCCGTTTTCAGTGAGAAATCTACGCATTTCCACCGACATAGATTCTTTCAGTTGCTCTATCACAATCAGCTCTTTCAACCCGTCATAGTTCTCGGCAAAGTTTCCCAGTGTACACCACTTCACTAGGTAGTCTTCAATACGGGCTGCGAACTGTGAGAAAGTCTCTCCTGCATCCTTCCTAGAACCTCGAAATTTTTTCCGGTAAGCCTCTGAATGAAGCTCGTACCTCACCAAGAGAGCTTTTTTAAATGCCTGGTAGTCATCTTGCTCTCCGGCCGGAAGTTTATTAAAAACTTCGTAGGCGGCTCCTCTTAGGCCCTGGGAAAGTTTCAAGTTCCACTTCCGTTCTTCAAGTCCAAACCCTGTTGCAAAGCGTTCAAAGCGGTCTAAAAAGGCGTCCATGGTATCATTCCTTTCTGAAAAAGGTTCCAGCGGAAAGTTCATGGCATTGGGTGGCGCAGGTTGCGAAGTAGGCACACCATCTGAGCGGGGTGAGTACCCTCCATCACAGTTGGAAGCCGCTGCACTTTTTGCCAGCTCTATTTGATTGGTCTGTCCCTGGATTTCCAGTTGCTTCATCATAAGTGCATGCTCTGCTGCGGCTTTCTCTTTTCGCTCCGCTGCTTCTGCTTCTTTCCGCTCCGCTGCTTCTGCTGCGGCTTTCTCTTTCCGCTCCGCTGCTTCTGCTGCGGCCTTCTCTTTCCGCTCCGCTGCTTCTGCTGCGGCCTTCTCCATTGTAAGTTTCTGCATTTAAATCTCTCTTTCATGGAGTTTATCAGTTTCCTCGCTTACATATTTCATCAGGTATTTTCCACTTAACCCGAATTCACGCCCTGCCTCCATCAAACTATTTCTAATTTTCGCAGCATCTGCCATGATATGCAGTACGGGTTTGCGAAGGGAAAAAATTGGCAGTGACCTCCAAACAAATTTAATAGACTCGCACAAGTAATTATCTCTTTAAAACCAGCTAGGTTTAAATTAGTAATCAAGTTCAAATAGTTCTTAAAAATCACTCACTCAGCGTATTCTGAAAAATTAATTAACAGATTATCTCGAAGTTTCTATGAAAAATTTACTAAATATTTATGATAACAGTTTCTCCAGCAGTTACTGAAAAAAAAAAAAATTTCAGTTCCCTACAGTATCCTCTGTTCTCAAAAAGTGTTTACTCTGTCCGTTTGATACTCAATTTAAAAAGTATCACTCGTGCTTTAGAGATATAAATTATCCCCCCTATGAAATAGACAAATTATAGTAAGTGTCAGTCTAGGAGATAATCCCTCGAAATGCCAACAAATTTTGCAATTATCGCAATTGTAAAGCAGGGATGAAAATGTGATTTATCACACTTCTAAGTCCGGGTTCACTAATCCCAAGACGAGCCCACAATTGTCGTGTGGTGAGTCACTGGGGCAACTACGACAGTAGTTTTTTGCCAGGAATAGTCTATGAGATATTAGATATAAGGTCTCTAGAAATTGGCTCGTTAAGAAAGAAAAAAAGACCTATTCGAGATAGGGACAAGAAGACAGGAATGCGAATGCTTTCCACTAGACAGTGTTTTCTAATAAATTATGGAAAGAGTTCTGTTTCCCCACGACCTTAGCTTCTGCCCTTAGATCCCGTAAAGAAAAAGCCCCCAACCTCATCTGAGTAGAGAAAGGTTCCTATAGGTGAATATGTAACACCGACAGCACGAGTGATACATTAACAAACTCTTGATAATGATCAACTGATCGTTGGGTTTATTAATGAAATATCCACACATATAGGGTTAGTAATGGTTAGAACGTGATGATGGTGAAAGACGATTCACACAAAACACACAGATGAGATAATAAAATTACAGTTAATTAAGTAATAGTTAATTAAGGATGAACTGGTGTAGAGTGAAATGATGATGTGATATGATACGTGTTACCAAAATGGTGAGTACTCTACACAGTCCATGTGTCTCTAAATGCTTCTCCTAGATATGAGGATTCACATGTATGCATAAAATGTCCCAAGTTGTTATACGTTATGTCGAATGGGGTATCTCTAAGTCGAGGACGTTCTGATGAATACTGTTGTCGTACGGAGAACGCTGACGAGATATTTATGTATATTCCTTCACTGTTTGAGTATATCTCTGTAGTGTGGATCAACAGTTAATAGTTGTCATATGAACAAAAGGTCTGTGGTCTAATCTCCCGACGGTACTGGTCAGACTGGATATCTTCACGAAATGTTAGTGCTAGGTAGACTCATAATCTTGCGTATGTAGTCGTGATTCATATACTTTCGAGTCTGCTTCATAAAATGCGCTTAAGAGTGTGTTGCACGTGGTATAAATATGCGATTCCTCTTTTGAGCTCTTTTGCTTGACTTCAGATAATAATGATCTTTCGAGTGATTAGAGTTTATGATGACTCTGTATTGAACTTGTGATAACGATGTATTGAACTTGTGATAACTCTGTATTGAACTTGTGAGCAACAGTATATGGTGACGAAAAATGCTGCGTCCACCTTATGACTTGTGGGTGAGACAATATTCCTTTTAAATTGAGGAATGAAAGATGTCCTATGGCGAATTCTGCTAGCCAAATGTCCGTTTTTGATAACTTATTTCTGGTTAGACGTCAGACACGTTGCGTGTAGACTCAGACTTCTGATGAACTTCTTTTCCCTTCGCAAAATCCTTTAAGAACACAATTAATCACGGAACTGAATTATCATCCACTCTGAATAAACACGTGTATTAGGCTATGCGTTTTTGGGTTTGATCTCTTCCTCACAAGGTAAAAACCTGGACTCTCACTCTAGTATTATATATTTCTGGAAGTCACCCTGCCCAAGCTGGGCGTCCAATGTGGTCAACCCACGCTTGTCTGAACCGCGGCCACGTTTTCCCCTGGCCAATCTGGGCGTCCAATGTGGTGTCACAGAAATTACAGTTTGATTAGGATGACCATATGTGTTTTTACCAGATTTATCACGATACAATGTGGGCTTCAAATGATAATGTCAGGCATGTGGACTCAATCAAAGGACTTTATTTCCCCCGATGAAAGAACAAATGTGGTTCTCTAGATACCGGTCGCGAGTAATCACAACAATGAAATAGCAAATGTGGATCGCAAATATGAGATGAGAGAGCAAATGTCGGAGAAAATACAGTACGAAGAATGTAGGAAAAGATGGAGCAATAAGGCCTTTGCGCTCGTTTATCACAAAGTGTTTGGCTTGAAAGACCCTGAAAACTTCTTCTGTTAGTTTCCCCTTGAACTGAGAGCCATTATCAGTCAAGATTTGGTTGGGAAAGCCTAACCTTGTGAAAATTGTGAGTAATGCCTCTGCCACATGCTTAGAATCAATTGATGACTGGGCTACCGCCTCTCCCCACATAGAACAGGTGTCCACCAGAGTCAGAATGTAGCTGTTCCTCCTCTTGGTTCGAGTGAGAGGTCCCACAATGTCCACTGCAACTCTCTCAAAAGGTGTTCCCACTATGGGCATTTCCCCTAGAGTTGCTATTGTAGTCCAATGCTTTGGTGCTACTCGTTGGCACTCTGGACAGGATTTTACATATCTTTTGATATCTTCAGTTATCCCTGGCCAGAAATAATGACAAGTTATACGCTGTCCGGTTGCGCTGATCCCCATATAACCACTGAAGGGAATCGCATGCCCTAGTTCCAACACTTTAGTCCTATATGAAGTGGGAAGGACCAGCTGTCCGTGACCATTGGATTCAGATCCAGCCTTCCTATACATCAATTTGTTCTTCATATAAAAATCTCCCTTGCCTGGAGGTGTATGACATTTGGGCAATTTCTTGAAACACGGCTTGAGTGTTTTGTCCTCCGCCTGTGCCTTCCTCATCTCATCTGGATGAGTATTTATTGGATTATCCTCCTCCTTTTTAGACTGTGATCTGGTCTGCACTGATGCCAATATCACAGGTCTCTTGGGATTCCCCAAGAAGACATATCTACACCCCAATATCAGAGGGTAGATTGGTTCATTTATCACTGCTGCTTTGATTACTCCCTCCACATATCGCGTTTTCACATTTATCTTAGCGATAGGGAGTGTCATGGTCGCTACTTCCTTGGTTGCAGCTTGAATCTCCACTGTTTCTGTGGTGTATTGATCTGCTTGCACCAGGTGAGAACTCACAACTGAATCATAATCCAGACCTGTATTATATAAGCACCTTATGGTGACTCCATTACAGATTACATCTTCACACACTGGGGGGTGGTACGGTTCCTGTAGTTCCGCAGGTTTGACCTTTGTTCCCTTCTTCCCAGATTTCATAGCAGCAAAACTAGGAGGTTTCTTTCTACAATTTTCGGTGGTATGATTGTTCATCCGACAATTTTTACACCACTTCCTTCCTTGGTTGAAAGATTTTCTTTCATCAAATTTCCTTTCATCGAATTGTGGGGTTTTATTTTTATTATCATATCGTGGCCTATCAAACTGGTGCTTACCTTTATTCTGATCTCTATGATCAAATTTATTAAAGTTTTGTGGTGCCTTAAAATTGTCTACCTGTTTCTTTTTATTACCAGTTACCTCTGCTTGAGCTGCCTGATATCTTTCAGCGACATTTAGTAACTCACCCAGCCTCTCTGCACCTTGTTCCATGAGAAACCTTCTCAGGTCTGGAGCCATGGACTCTCTTAGCTGCTCTATAAGGATCATTTCCTTAAGATCTTGGGTTTTCCCCAAAGCAGTCCATTTCTCCAAGTATGTCTCTAACCGTGCAGAGAACTGGTGATATGTCTCACCTGACAGTAGTTTAGCATTCCTGAACTTTTTTCTATAAAATTCTCTATTCTTTTCATATCTTAACAAAAGAGCCTGCTTTAACATGTCATAATTGTCTTGGTCATCTCTGCTCATCTTGGCAAAAACTTCATAAGCTGTACCACGAAGCCCTTGTGATAACTTTAAGCTCCATCTTTCTCTCTCTAAACCATACGTGGTAGCTAAAAGTTCATATCTATTTAGATAACTTTCTATGTCATCGTCTTTCTCAACAAAATGGTCTAAATGAAAACTCATAACTGAGGTTGAGGCTGTCTGACTACCAGTAGCATCGGAGGTAAAAGGACTGGCACCATTTTCAGGAGCATGGCCTTGAATTTCTAACTCTCTTAGTCGTAATTCATGCTCCCTCTGCAATCTCCTATCTTCTGCTTCCCTTTCAGCCTTTTTCTCTTCCCTGTCTGCAGCTAATCTCTTTTCTTCTGCTTCCCTTTCTGCAGCTAATCTTCTTTCTTCTCTTTCTATAGCTAATCTCTTCTCTTTCTGCCGCTAATCTCTTTTCTTCTCTTTCTGCCGCTAATCTCTTTTCTTCTGCTTCTGCCGCTAATTTCTTTTCTTCTGCTTCCCTTTCAGCCTTTTTCTCTTCCAACTGGAGCCTTTTTATTTCCGCCTCACGATCCGCCTCCAATGCCCTAGCCTCTTTGTCAGCCTCAATCTGCAACCTCTTAATTTCCTTGTCAGCCTCAATCTGTAACTCTAATTTCTTAATCTCTCTAGCCTCTTCTAACTTTCTTTCAGTTTCTTTCTCTAATCTTTTTTCTTCCCTGGCAATAAATTTATCACATTCTGAGGTCACATAGTCAATCAAGACTTGACCATCCATGTGCATTTCTCTGGCAGTCTGTACAGCCGCAGATCGAAACTTTGCCAGGTCAGCCATTTTCTAACAGGCAAATTTATACAATGTCTAACTAACAATTCTATCTATGACTAATTATATTAAGGACAACCACAAGCACTGAAAGCTCAACCTTATTTATTTTCCACCCAAGAATACCTTTTTAATTTTTATAATTCCCTGAAGTGAGCTACCCAATATAATTGGTGCTTTGAAAATTTCAAATCCCGGGAGCGAGACCCCCAATATATGTGGTGAGTTGGGATTATATAAATATTTATAGGGGACTTAGTGTACTGACTGAGATCAGCTGTGAAGGTCTCTGTATCTAATAAGGTTGGTGTATTACAGAGGACCTTGCTTGCTACCACATTTCGACCTCAATCAGACTTATTCTTGAATTGTGTGATGACTTCGTTTAATGTCTAGGGTTATGATAGTGATGAAGTGTAAGTTCACAACAACCAACAGACAGATAAACACCTAAGTTAAGATTCACAACAATTTACAACACTATGACAATCACAAACACCTAACACCTTAAAGATTTACCTTAAGTAAGTCAAGTGTTAAATTTTATATAATGTATTAACTTTTCAATATATAGATATCCTGATCCTACTACAATGTGAATCAGGAATCACAATCAAATGTAAGCACAATGTTTATGTACAAAAATTTATACAAAAGATCTTTGTCCAGATCTATAATAGTATTGTAATATAAGTGTAGTGTTGTGATGTATTATGATGAGGTAATACTGGCTTTTAATGCTAGGTTGTTGTTTGTCATCACGACTTCATGTGTTTGTTATAGGTGGAAATAATATTAAGGGATTCACAGATTCTGTTTCCTTATAATTTCTTTCCCTTTTGTCTTTTTAACAAAGTTCACTTCAGGGGTATTTGATTCAAGGTTGGGCTTTACGTGCTGATATGCTCTTATCTCATATTGCAGCTGCAGGAAACCTGTATCCTCTGCTCGCTTGCTTCTCAGTTTGATAATAGGATAGGCAATGGCCGCTATCTTGTGCTGGGAGTCTGCTGCCAACTTTCTGGATCACGCAGTACTCAGACCGGACGATGCAATATCACCATCTATACCACGGTCCCTGAAAGTGAAGGTTATGCATCCTTCTTACTAACTAGTATACCATATTATTCCACACAGAAGTACATGACAGTACAAACAAACATAAAGTTCAGCGCTTTAGGCCAACTGCTAGCTTTTCATGTGACAATATACACCAGTATTCCTCTCCCTAATGGTCACAACGCCTCTGCAATTCCAACTGTAATCCCTTCCATACAATAGGATAGGTGTTATGTTACTATATGGCAATCCAATATATATATATATATATATATATATATATATATATATATATATATATATATATATATATATATATATATATATATATATATATATATATATATGCAGTTATACTCCTCTCTGACAATCTTTTACATGGTAGAGCAATATCTAGGCTTTGCCTCCTGTTTGCTACTGAACCGCACATATACAGACATAATTTATCATTTCACATTCAATTTTCAATAAAAATACAGATCAAAAATGTCTAGCTTACCACAATTCGTAAGGAAAACACACTAAAGATGACTGACACAGTTTGATCTGCGGTATGTCCAAGCTGTTATCTTATATTTAATTTAGAATAACACTGCTTGCTCTCATCTCTCAAATGTGTAACGATATGGCGTCCCTTCTAAGATTTCTTCTGCCAATATCCAGAGTATTGACCAATCGTTTTGAATATATTCAAAAGAGTACCCAGTCATTCCACATTTTCATTCACTTCTGCTACGTTTCTAGGCATTTTTTTGTTATTCATAGGTCACCCAATCCAATTTCTTTTAACTTCAAAGTTCAGCCAATGGCCTCCCACGTACTATCTTAGACTTTCTGTCACTACTATGTTTCACAAAAATCAGGGATTTCCATCCCAAGCAGATATGACCAAACATGACAGTATCTCTGTTCTCTATATGTTTTATTACCAATATTTAATTATCTAATGGACTTTTTAGATAATTTATTACATATTCCTAGTCCACTAGCCTTCCTGTACACGAATATATGATTTTCAAGGGGCTAAGTGGTGTAGTTAAGAATACAATCTTTTTTCGATGTTAAGTGTTTATTTTTAACTACCACTGTCCGCATCTTTTTAACTGTACTGTCAGTATAAAGTCAGGAATCAGGTGTAAAACAGTAGAATGTCATGTTTCCCAATAAGAGCTAAGATTGATTCGGGACCTTTTGTCTAATCTTTAGTTTTTTCATCCCTGTTTATTTGAAAATCACTTTCACGCGTGGGCAATGTGTTATGCGTTCACTTTTTTTCTTTTGACTCGCGAGACGGCGTAGCATTATCGTGCCGTTCAGCCCATCCCTCTCTCTCTCTTTCTTCGTCCGTCTGTCTTTCTAGGCTAACATTTGCTTGAACTTGCACTATGTCAGTTCTAGTATCAAGGTCGTTTATAAATTACAGTACACGTTTTATGTTTAGAACTACTATGATTCGCGTGTAGTATTTACTATCGCCGTATCGTTAGGCCTATACGAACGAAGTAGGAAAAGTGGATATCTTTTGAGTTCAGCCATTACGGCGTTATAAAACGGAAGCGCTATTTCTATTGGGAAAGCACTGGTCTTTCTCCATTCTTCTTCCTATCGTATTATTTCATTCGGCTTTACATTTATGTTCTAATTTATATATGGGTATTAGAATTTTTCACCACAATTACTGCGGACAGAAACATCTATTAATTAAGAAAAAGTGTCCTGCATGGGGGAAGTTTTGTTCAAATTGTGGGGGAAGAAACCATTTCAAAGTTAAATGCAAGAAAGTTCATACTGTTCACACAGAGTCAGTGGAAGATTCTGAAGTTTTTCTTAATTGTGTGAAGTCTAGCAAAGCTTGTACATCTGCACAACTCATTGTCAATGGAAAAATTCCAGTTAGACACAGCAGCTGATGTGAATACAATCTGTCAACGCTTTGTGATGCAAGAACAACTGTTACCCACTAAACAGAGGCTTGTTATGTCGAATGGTACTAAGATGACTCCACTGGGAGAAGTTATATTAACTGCTGAGAATCCTAAGACTGGGACAAAACACAATATAAGGTTTACTGTTGTGAAAAATAGATTCACATGTTTGCTGGGCAACAACACACTGCAGGATCTACAGTTTGTGACAGTCAACACAAACAAATTTATTGCTAAGGTGGCTACTGACAGTTCAGATAATGATCATAACTCTGATAACCATCTAGGTGTCCTGGGTGAAGCTGTGTTGCATATTGATCCTAATATTTGTCCAAAGGCACTGCCTTGCAGAAAAATACCATTTTCACTTAAGAGCAAGGTAAAATCAGAGCTTCAAAATCTAATGAACAGAGGTATATTAATACCAGTAGAGGAACCGACTGAATGGGTTAACCAAATGGCTGTTGTTGAAAAGTCTGATGGTTCCTTAAGAATATGCATTGATCCTAGACCCCTGAATGAGGCTTTGCAGAGGGAGCATTACAGATTACCAACTTTAGATGATGTATTGCCTGAACTCAATAATGCCAAGATTTTCACAAAGCTGGATATCAAGGAAGCATTCTGGCATATCAAACTTGATGAGAAGTCTAGTAAACTTACAACAATGATTACACCTTATGGTAGGTTCAGATGGTCTAGATTACCATTTGGGTTGAATGTAAGCAGTGAAATTTTCCAGAGGCATCTAGCACAAGCTCTTGAAGGTCTTCATGGTTGCATCAATGTTGCTGATGACATAGTTATTGCAGGTTGTGGATCAAACAGACAGCAAGCAATTAAAGACCATGATCTGAAGCTTAAAGCACTGAAACATAGGTGTAAAGAAAAAGGCATTAAACTGAATGACGCTAAAGCTCAAGAGAAGAAAGAAGAAATTACCTTCATGGGTCACCTTATTACTGCTCGAGGTGTTGAACCAGACAAGAAAAAGGTTGAGACAATACTAAACATGCCCGTTCCTAAGGACTGTCATGAGGTTTGCAGATTTTGCGGCATGATACAGTATCTAGCAAAGTTTCTCAACAATCTTTCAGAAGTTCTTCATCCAATAAGAGAACTTACACGTAAGGATACTCCCTTTATCTGGTCTGCTGAATGTGAACAAGCTTTCAAGAAATTGATTACTTCTACTCCAGTACTCGCATACTATGATCCTGATGAATCTTTGTGTATTCAAGTTGATAGTAGCAGCTATGGACTTGGGGCTGTCCTCCTACAAAATGGTCATCCAATAGAGTTTGCTTCAAGAGCTCTAACTGAAACTGAACAACGCTGGCTCAAATTGAGAAGGAACTCTTAGCGGTTGTATATGGTTTGGAACGCTTTGACCAATACACTTATGGAAGGAAAGTTACAGTCATCAACGACCATAAACCTTTGGCAGCCATCGTCAAGAAACCTCTGAGTCAAATTCCTCGAAGACTGCAGAATTTACTGATGCGCAGCCATCGATATGACTTTGAATTCCAATGGGTACAAGGTTCCGATCTTCTTATAGCCGACACACTGTCCAGAGTTAGTATTCATAATGTCACATTGGATTCCTTAGCTGATAGAGAGAGCAATGCAGGAGCTGATGCACCTGTAAGATTACCTGAAATACCAGATGTGATGATGGAAAAGATTAAAGCTGAAACTCTCAAAGACAGCGTGCTCCAGAGGTTGAAGTCGACCATTTTGGATGGGTGGCCTTGTCACGAAATGGATTTAAGACTAAAGGCTGTCTACATATAGTGACAAGACATTAGTGAGAAGAAAGACTGAAATGATAGATTCAGATGAAAATGACAGTGCAAATGTGAAAGTGAGACCATTAGCTCCGAGGTTGAGAACCGAAGTTAGCTCTTCCTCGCCACTTCGGACGTCTTAATTGCTATGACCTCGACCACCTCTAACTACCTTAAGGGGATAAGGTTCAATTATGATTCACGTACACCACGATACAGACAACAGATAGCTACTGTACGTAAATGAAATGACTGATTCCAGCTCTAATTTACAAGTTTTATTTACACCTATAAACAAAACTCATATACATGTCAAATACATAAAATTGCAGTGTAAGCACTACTGAAAACAAACAAATTCAGGAAAAATTACAAATGTTGTATCATCAAAACCCAACCCTTCACCCACAAAGTTCACCTGTATGGAGAAAGAAGGTAAGATTAAATGACATAAACCACACTGCACTTGGTGGGGTCTCAGAAGTCGAGCCTCCACTCCAAACTAGCTATGCTAAACTCTAATGTTACTGCTAAGTTCACAGTCCTCTGGAACTACCACGAATTTTCTACACAATCACTGCGCAGACTTCGTTTCTACCACGCCTCTCCTGAATTCTCTTGCACAGCTACCCACACCACTACACTTCAACAGCTGTCCTCTGTTATGATCTACACAAAACTATGTCTCAGTTCTGTCTTTCTGGTCTACTACCTGTAGACTACACTTCAGCAGCTGTCCTCTGCTCTAACATCTGTAGAGAGTATTTTTACCCTTTTTCTCTCAACACATTCAGGAATTGATGACTCGGTTTAAACACTGGGTTCTGGGATAGTTAGCTGGTTTTTGCTGCTACCACAGGTTTTACCTGCCCGCTCCCGACTCTGGGTTCAGGCCTTCGGCGTTATTATGGCCGGGACGAATCGAAATAAATTTACAACCACGCTGGCAACTTGCCGATTTGCGGGTGTAAGAAGATTGAGCATCAGAGCTCCGGATTTTCCACCAAAATCCCTTTCAACTGGAGAATGTCTTCCCTGCCTTGGGAAAACGTATTTTCTTTCGCTCCGTCCGCCACTGGCAATTAACGCACGACTTTGCGTGTCGGCGAATGCCACAACTTTGCCATGGGAGAAATTTTGTGGTATCAAAAATTCTGCTCTTCCCCACAAAAGCCGGTACCTGCTGTTTAGACAAAAAAACAAAACAACAGCTAAACACACAGTAATAATATATTTCGAATAACAAATAACTCCCTTACTTTAACATTTTACACCCAAGTCTTTAACACTTAACTCCCCTACTCTCTTCCCGTTCTGCACTACCATCCCAATTAATCATGCCCAAGTCTGCTCCCCCACTGTTCCCTTCTCTACCTGAGCCCACAGTAAACATTACCCGGTAATACAACACGCAGACCTAGGGTTCTGCATGACTGGTTACAATACCAACAGTTTTTCTCACTGAGGGCCTATCTACCTGTCCAAAAATACTGTGGCCCACTTTCTACGCTGACACTAAAATACAGCAAATGTTTACCGCAATTAAAATAGCCCTCTCTAGGAATCATATTCCCGTTCAGTAAAATAAATCACTTTTAAAAAATGTAATACAAAATAATTTCCTTTAAAAGAAATAATTCATCTCCGTCTTCTGAGTACACAGAACACCAATGCACAATCAATAACGTATAACCCTGTTAGATGCTAGCATATACATAACCCCAGGTTATCAAATTGAAAACCCCGTAGTTCCAACACGTGTTTACAATTCTTTACCACCACGTGCTTCTGCATAATTATTCATTAATGACAGCACCCACGTGCTTCACTCTCTCTCGCCCCTCTAAACATGGTATCAAATAAATATACAGTAATGAACGCACCCACGTGCTTACAAATTACACCTCTTTCACTCCCGTCCACAGATAGAGGTGTAACTATATAAATAACTAGCAGCATTACACTCTCAATAAAATCACAAATACCCATGCTCCCGTCATTCTGTAAATTCATAAAACAGAGATGCGGGTTTCTCTCCCGACCTACTTTGAAAAAAATCCAAAGCACACCCGTAGCATCTCAACACCGCTATTCCTTCAATAAGGAAATAAATGGCCTATTAAGTTTCTCAAGTCTATCACTAAGATCATATTTGATGGCTCTGGCGTTAAGAATTAACATTAAACTTAAACTGCCCAAAGAAACTTAAATGATCGGCCTAGGCCTAGAAAAATTAAATAGAGTATCACGCAAAAATTATGCTTACCAAATTCGAATTCCCACTGAAGGCGAACCGACTTGTTTCAGGTACGCAGCTGGCAATTACATTTAGAGACCGAGAATTAAATTACGGCCCTATTTATAATCATATAACAGCACGCTGACCTCGTGACGTCATATACGCGGCTTCGATTCTCCCCCAATGATTTCAAACGCCGTTAGCTCTCGGCCAATCAAAACTGTAAACAATTCTGATGCAACCGGTACTGCTAGTACGTGTTGCGTGCATTTAGACAAAGAAACGGGATTAAGCTCTGCCCTCTGCTATCTAATGAAGCAAAATGGCCGAAATATATATATATAAAATCCCGAAAAATGCATCTAGCCACCTGCCATATCTTTAAAAGGACTAAAACTGGTGCACATCTGATCTAGGCTCTATAATCTTAATCTAGAATAATACTGCAACAATTCCCTACACCCCAACTCTAAACACATAAAGAAGAACCCTAAAGCAGATGAGATAAAACTCCACCGTTATCTCACTCTGGAAAATGTAAACAATAGAAGGAGAAGAAACATGGAGAAGGATTATCTGTAATCCCTCCTAGAAATAGTGAACAAATTGCAAGGAGAAAAAGAAATGGGCCATTTGAAAGACAGAATCTCAGTACTTTCGTCACAGGCCTAACAGAAAGTCTGATGTACCAGCTGAGCTTATGCCTTATTTTGACATTCGCGACACTCTGACAACAGAACAAGGCATAATACTTAAAGGAGAGCGTATTCTTATCCCAAAAGCACTGAGGCCTGAAATCAAGCAGAAGCTACACGCTGCTCATCTTGCATTTGACAGCATGATGCGCTGGGCCAGAAGTTGTCTGTTTTGGATCGGTGTGACAACTTGCCCAATCTTCTCTTCATTTTTATTATTATTTACGTGACATCGTTTTTTCTCATCCTCAATGCATGATCGCAAAGTACCGGGAATTGTCACTTGCGGAAAATCTCCTAGCGTTCGGTATTTTCTCCTCGCTATTTTTAGATACGACGTCATTGTTGACCAATGACCTTGGTAGCGAGAAATCCGTTTTAATTTAGAACTGCTTGAACTTGGGAGAACCAGTTTAGGCCATTTAGGAAGACATCACGTGACTTTTAACATTATTGATTGGAGCGTCTAAAACGAGGCTAAGGTCACATGATGCACGCTACGGATCACGTGTCCAAGCGGAAATGACCCGCTAAAAGGCGGCAAAGCCAGCATTTTGTCACTTGCCCAGGAACCCTCAAGAAAGCTAGGTCTAAGCCAGATCGGCGAATTCTCGCATTAAAAGCACTGAAGCCACGTGTCTAATTGCGGGTTAGCGTCCATCTTTGAGTAGTCTATGGTGGAGCCTTGCACGACAGTCCAATCTCAGAGCAGAATACGGAGTCGAGCACAGAGAAGGCAAATCCGAACCATTCAAGACCTACCTGGGGCAACGTCAGGAGACCGGAGAACTAACCACACTTCACTATCAGCCGGGGGCTGAAAAGCTAAGTCCACGAAAAAGGGAACTCACTACATCAATGCCTAGTTTAGTCATCCATGATGAAAAACACTTGAATTGTGAGACACATAATACATACAGCAGACACTAATTCCATCGACAATACTATCATTCACCATCTATTCATTTTATTGCAATAAACCAATTGGGTGTATATACTGTACCCCACGCTTTGTTCCTTCCATTAGATGTTGAATATTGTCTATGTTTATCTTCCTTTATAAGGGAGGGGGGGCTCGTAAAATATAATATAAATTAAAGAATAATAATAATAGATAACTGAGAAGGGGACGACGGTAGCGAGAGACCAAATATCTCCTTACAATCTTTTCCAGACCTGTCGAGTTAGGAGAATTTACCCTCTTCGTCACCCTTCGGAAGTGGGAAAACCCAGCAGGGATTCCTTGAGCCAAATCTTCCACATCAGATCTATTATTTCCTCTAAATAATTCTCTTATCCTTTAAACGCTACGTGACACTGGTGTCTCGGTCCGGGATTTGAACTTATGTATTCTATCATACCTCTGGGATAGTATCATCCATTCAGTCATTACAGTATACCATTTTAACACATGTATTTTCACACAGTGAGCTCTAGAAAGACAGAAAACATTTTTTCTAGAATTTCAGGCATTGATTGGTGAATCCCTTTATTTATGTTGTATTTAATTAAGTTAGTTCATGATTTGTATTTCATTGAATTACAGACCTTAAGTCTCCATAACTGTAGTAATTTCATTCTACAGCAGTCTGATAAATACTAATTATTTACTTGTTGTTAGAAATACTATTGGAAGGTAGCACTAGCTTACTCAGTGTGGACTTTAACTGCAAAAGATGGCTGAAATAGTTAAGCTTAAGGCAGCACTAGGGGAGGCCGGTCGAGATCTAGGTTATAGTGGGGTGGACCTTGCAAATTATGTCAGTGTCGAGACTGATAAGTATTACGCTCGAGAAACAGCGAAAGCTGAAAGAGAAGAGCGAATAAAGTTAGCAGAAATAGATGAGAGGATAAAAGCTGTAGACGCTAGAGAAAGAAGCGAGAGAGATGAACGCGAGCATGCATTGAAGATGAAGCAGTTAGAGATGCAGGGACAAGCTCAAAGAGTTGAACCGGTAGCCGGTGCGACAGCATCTACCTCCTCAGGCAACCTATCGCCACGGTCAGATGATATGCCATCCTTGCACGCAGGGGGCACAGGACCTTTGCCATCCTCACTCATGTCAACTTTGGGACCCTTGACGTTTCCATTTGAAGCTTTCTCGGAACAAGCCGACTCGATTGATAGGTATTTGGACAAATTTGAGAAGTTTGCCACCACGTTTGGTTTGGAGAAGAGCAAGTGGAACCTGAAACTGTCGCAAGGGCTTAGAGGAACTGCTTATGACGATGACGTGTATAGCAAGCTTCCTCCAGGTTTACAGGATGACTACGACTCTCTGAAAAAGGCACTATTGATACGTTATGAGCTACATGCTGACGCCTATAGGAAGAGGTTCCGTAACTCTAGTTGGGAAGTCGGAGAGAACTTTGCTCAATTTGCTGCTAGACTGGATTCGTACGTGGAGAAGTGGGGTGCCCTAGGGAATTTTACTCATGATTGGGAAGGCCTGAAGGAAATGGTCATGATCGAACAACTGAAGGACACCATGACTTCCGACATGAGAAGATTCCTGACAGAGAATGGGGCCAGCACTTTAGAATCCATAGTCCAGTTAGCGGAACGATATCAGGCAGCACTATCAGAGAATCCACCACCCAGACGGAAACAACCAGATTACGTACCTAGACAGACAGCTCAGTCACACATGGACCCCCAAGTGAAACCACCGTATACTAACTTCAAAAAGCATGACAAGCCAGACTACAAGACTACTCAGAGATCTAATTTCCAGCAGCAGAGGCAAGGGGAAAAATGGTGTAAGCACTGTAGAACCATCACCCACAATACTGCCGAGTGCAGAAGGAAAAACCCTCCACATCATGTTGCATGTTTGCAGGTGAGGGCTGTTGACAGGAAGGAACTGACAGTGAGTCAGAATAGCCTCCATCACCCACCTATACAGGAGACAGTGACCGTGAATGGCAACCAAGTCATCGGGATGTATGACACAGGTTTGTCTTATGACGCGGTCGTTTCTTCATCTCTGATGCACCCCGAACAACTCACCACAGAAACAGTGGATATCCAGGGGCCACTCAAGGGAGCATTACCCTTAAATTTGCCCATAGCGAAGATTCAAGTCAGTTGTCGCTATGTGGAAGGGGAGATCAATGCTGCAGTTTTAGAGGATCCTTTCTACCCCCTGATGTTAGGGCGTAGATATGTCTTTTTAGGAGAACCAGTAAAGCCTGTGGTTATGACTGCCGTCCAGACCAGGTCTGACTCCAAACGCATAGAGAGGGACTCTAAGTTAGAAATTCATCCGAATAAGATGAAAAGGGCTCAAGCAGCTGATAGCACGTTGGGGCCTTGCTTTGGCAAATTGAAAAACTCACATAACCCTCGAAGAAAGGGTGACTTTTATATGGAACATGGACTCTTGCACAGGAAGGCTGGCAGAGGGCTAAAAAGTCATGGACAGATTGTGGTGCCATCCATATATAGAAATAAAGTTATGGAATGGGGGCACGGTGCTACTTTGAGTGAACACCTGGGTAATGGTGCCACAAATCAAAGGATAGCCACCCGTTATTATTGGCCCGGCATCATGGAAGACATAGCTCGATATGTGAAGTCCTGTTCAGATTGTAACCAGGTAACCTCAACACATAGGGTAGACCAGTTACAGGACCTAGGGAAGCATTGCTGCAGACGTAGGCATCCAAAGAAAACCAGGAAGAAAGCCAGAATACATACCTGGGAAGAACAACGTAGGGGCAGATTTTTTGAGCATACATCCGGACGCAACCTAGGAGATATGAGAAACTGAAAAAGAAGAGGAAGACAGGACCAGAGGAGTTGGACTGAACGTCAAACTTGAGGAGGGGCTTGTGTGACAACTTGCCCAATCTTCTCTTCATTTTTATTATTATTTACGTGACATCGTTTTTTCTCATCCTCAATGCATGATCGCAAAGTCCCGGGAATTGTCACTTGCGGAAAATCTCCTAGCGTTCGGTATTTTCTCCTCGCTATTTTTAGATACGACGTCATTGTTGACCAATGACCTCGGTAGCGAGAAATCCGTTTTTAATTTAGAACTGCTTGAACTTGGGAGAACCAGTTTAGGCCATTTAGGAAGACATCACGTGACTTTTAACATTATTGATTGGAGCGTCTAAATCGAGGCTAAGGTCACATGATGCACGCTACGGATCACGTGTCCAAGCGGAAATGACCCGCTAAAAGGCGGCAAAGCCAGCATTTTGTCACTTGCCCAGGAACCCTCAAGAAAGCTAGGTCTAAGCCAGATCGGCGAATTCTCGCATTAAAAGCACTGAAGCCACGTGCCTAAAATTGCGGGTTAGCGTCCATCTTTGAGTAGTCTATGGTGGAGCCTTGCACGACAGTCCAATCTCAGAGCAGAATACGGAGTCGAGCACAGAGAAGGCAAATCCGAACCATTCAAGACCTACCTGGGGCAACGTCAGGAGACCGGAGAACTAACCACACTTCACTATCAGCCGGGGGCTGAAAAGCTAAGTCCACGAAAAAGGGAACTCACTACATCAATGCCTAGTTTAGTCATCCATGATGAAAAAACACTTGAATTGTGAGACACATAATACATACAGCAGACACTAATTCCATCGACAATACTATCATTCACCATCTATTCATTTTATTGCAATAAACCAATTGGGTGTATATACTGTACCCCACGCTTTGTTCCTTCCATTAGATGTTGAATATTGTCTATGTTTATCTTCCTTTATAAGGGAGGGGGGGCTCGTAAAATATAATATAAATTAAAGAATAATAATAATAGATAACTGAGAAGGGGACGACGGTAGCGAGAGACCAAATATTTCCTTACAATCTTTTCCAGACCTGTCGAGTTAGGAGAATTTACCCTCTTCGTCACCCTTCGGAAGTGGGAAAACCCAGCAGGGATTCCTTGAGCCAAATCTTCCACATCAGATCTATTATTTCCTCTAAATAATTCTCTTATCCTTTAAACGCTACGTGACAATCGGCATGACAGCTGAGATTCGACAGTTAGCTGACAGTTGTCCGGAATGTCAAGAAACGAAGGCAAGGAATACTAAAGAACCTTTAAACCAACACTCAAGAGGTTTATCACCCTGGGAGAAAGTTGGCACTGACATCTTTATTATAGAAGGCCGATATTATTTAGTCCTGATTGACTACTTCTCCAACTTCATTGAAGTAGACTTTCTACCTACAATGACAGCACAGTTAGTCATCAGGAAATTGAAGTCTCATTTTGCTCGTTATGGTGTTCTTAAAGTTATTGTATCTGACCAAGGTACTCAGTTTACGTCTGCACAGTTCAGATCATTTACTGCTAGATGGGGAATACTTCATGTTAAATCAGCACCAGGTCACCATAAAGCCAACAAATTAGATGAATCTGCTGTGAAACTCATCAAGGGTATGATGAGAAAGACTGTTCAAAATAATAAAGATGCATATGAGGCACTACTTGAACTTCGTAATATGCCGAGACAAGGGTTTGATCAAAGTCCAGCAGAAATACTGTTCAACAGGAAACTGCGTACACTGATACCTTCTGCAGTGAAACCCGTTGCATCTCACAGTAGAGTTATTGAAAGTAGAGGCAAGAGAGACAGATCAGTGAAGACGTATCATGATAAAACTGCTCATGATCTGCCCAAGTTGTCTCACCAGCTCACACCTGATCTCGAGGACCTGGAAATTGATGTCTCCTCTCCCGAGCAACAGGTTGTTTTGCCAGACATGGAGAACACTAGTGAAGTGAATAGCTCCATTCCTCAAGAAGTTGATCCTTTAACTCCAACTACTTCTAGTCCTGGGAAAGCTGGCAAAGAACAGAAACATTCTCTCCTACCATCTTGCCCTAAGAGACCCCAAAGAGATCGCAAGAAACCCTCTTGGATGAATGACTTTGTTCACTCATAAAGAAGGGGGGATGTTGATGTACTCTTTATGTATATATCTGTTTCGATGTTTAGTTTGTTTCCCACTAGAGTTACTTGCCCTTAGGCTAGCTCTTTTTCCGACTTCCTGTTTTCTAAGATGGCGAATTAAAAATGTCGATCCTTGTATCTTGTGTTCAAGCTTCGTGATTATGCTTCGTAACGTGAGTATGTATGACAGCCAGCCACATCTCATTATATCTTACAATATTTACTACACACGACAGTAAATATCAACACTTCTTTTTAGTGTTATAAAAATTATGAGATACTAAAACATAAACAATAATTTTACTTATTGTAAATCTGGTCTAAAATGTCTTGACTTTCCCTTGATTCATAATTTTATAATTTGGATTGTTTCCCATGATTTAGCTAGACACTTGTTTGAGTACTGCTCTGTTTTAGCCATAGAAAAAAATAAAGCACACCACGTTCTCATGAATTTTTAATTAACTTGATTATGGCCCCTGCTTTGTTTACATTTCTTTACGAAAAACTTTAATTACTCATAATGTCATAATTACAATATTAAATTATTGACTGATTATTGTATTGTCATCGGGAAAACACAACTATGCCAAGTTTCAGAGCTACTGCTCATCTGGAATAGATTGAAAAATCGATTGCAAGATTTGAAAGTGACACGAAAGTGACATACAAGTGAAGTTAAAGAAAAGCGTGTAAAAACAGGTGCTCGCAGACAAGAGATATTTTTTTATCTTTAAGGTGACAAGTCAATTGTATAGTTCAGCAAAGAAATGTTAAGAAAGTAATTACTGAACACTAAAAATGTGTTTACCTGAAGAACAACCCAGTGCCCTTTCTTGGCAGCTAAATCTATAGCTTTTTCTGCAACTACTTCTTGTCCTTGGCCTAGTGAAACATTATGTAAATTTTCCTTGCCGGTTGTGTAGCCAAGCTTCTTGCCTATCTTTTCAACATCTTTCAGGGGGTCCACTCCAGGAGAAAGGATGAAGAAGATTGGTGTTGCTGGTCCTGACTCTTCATATGATTTACCAAATTCCACAGTGCGATTTTCCACGTACTTTCGGCCCATGGTTTCCTCGATGAATGCACTATTGAAAAACAAAGAATTTTTACATTAGTTACTACATTTAGGGATGAGCAGAAAGCAAAAAATATAAAAGAATCTGTAATATTACAAAGGGAAAGATAGACTGTTTAATGTCATTACTGTATCTATAATCAATAAGAGAAGCATAATTCAAAACTTATAAATACAGCTGACTTGTCCACGTTTGTTTGTTTGTTGAAGTTTAGCTGGTTTAAAATTTCTACAGGATGAGGGTAACCAGCCTCATGCCAAAGTCTCCGTAGTCGCTGTTTTATGATATGCAAGGTAGGTTACAGTGTTACTATTGTTTGCTAACCTTTTGGGCCCTGGTAACTCATGTGTGATCACTCATCATCATCGTCATCAGCTACCATCTCAGCAACGCAGGGTAGCTGCAATTGATCACCAACGTTATCTGTCTCTTGTCTTGATGGTGCACTCTGACAGACTTTTTCCTATCCATCTCTTGTTGGGTGATTACTAAGATCACAATTATGGAACTTGATGACAAGAACTAGACAAGTCCCAGAGGAAAAAGAAATGAAAAGATGATGCTGGAGATAGTTAGGATCCACATTGAGGAAATTTGTTGATAACCATTACCAGGCAGTCCTTGATCTGGAATCCTGTCACGAGTTGGATTTAAGTTAGAGTTATGCCCAAGTGTAGGACAAAACCCTAGTGTGAGAAAAGACTGAGATAATAGATTTATTTTGAGAAATGACAGTGAATGTAGTAAGGTGAGTCTATTGGCCCGAGGAGGATAACCGAAATTAAATCTTCCTCGCCAAATCGTGACGTCAATAAATGCTATAAACTCACCACCTCTGGCTACCTTTAACAGACTAAAGGAGATAAGGTTAAACTAACACTACAGACACCACTGTACAGAGAACAGTTAAGGACTATACAGTGACGAAGCTGATCCAGTGAACATTAAATAAGTTTATTATACAAATCAACAGAATTTTTATAACATAGTACAAACAAAGAAAAGCATATATCGTGCCAGGTTGCACCGACCCTGGAAAACAAAGAAAATCAATTTGATTATAAGCACACCAAATTAAAAAAACTCCAACCACTTTCACTCCTTCATACACCCTGCTGGGGACAAAATTTAAAAAAAATGATAAGTGATCTTAACTACAGTCTAATTTGGTGGGGCGTCAACTAAAGCCACGCTCTATAAATTACTATTTCTAATGTCAAGGTTCTGCTGGTACTGCCGAAGACTATCTGCACAGTAGCTAACTCTGTCAGCGTTATACGCCACTAAGTCACACTCTGCACTGCTACTTAATAGACTTTTTCTAACTCTAAGGCTCAGAGGCTACCCTCTAAGAATAATATGAGACTCTGCAGGTCCCTGATCTATTTTTCACCATCTCTCTCCACTTCTCCTGCCTTGCTGCTCTCGTTTCATTTCAGCAACCGGGAAATGATATCCCTTTCTTCCTGGTTCTGACTCGTACTTCTGATGACTTCTGAAAATATTGACTAGGCACTTGCCGTAGACTGTAGAGGCTTCTCTATTTGGCGAAAAGAAAGCTGATTTTCCCTTGCTATGTTACCCCTCATTTGGGTTTAGGCCCTTCGGTATTGTTACCGAGGCTAAAAACGACACACCAACCCGCTTGCTTGGGTTCGATGGGTGTGTATATGAGCTTAGAGCTCCGGGTCTTAAGAAAACCCTTTTCACTGAAGACTGCGTCGCTGTCTCGACCTGCTCTTCCTCGCTCCCTCTCTCTGGGGCCCACAATACTCAGAGCCGATACCCCTCCATGGTACAAGCTCTTACGCCTCTGGCGTTTCCTCGACTTTTCTCTCTTGAGAAGACTGGCTACCTTTGCCAGCTGTCAGGAACAAGATTTATTGGCAACCCCCGCTCTTCGGGCCGTGACCACTGCTGTGGACACAAAAGACATGCCACTCTGTACTACAATACCAAAATACTTTCATATAATAAACTTACATATAAAACGTAAACAGTGGATGCTTCAGTCACACTCCAATCTAGCACAAACATGTAAACACCCGAACGAAGACTGCTCCACCATTTCCCCTCTCTTGTGCACGACGATACGTAAATATTTACTGACTCTGGGTCATCTCCCCCCCGACTACACCCTGTCTGTCTAGTAAACCCGACTCACTGATCAATACTAATTATACACAGCTTGCTCAGGCCTTAAAACATTAAAAACAGGTAGGGAAACCTCCCGTACTTAGGCCTACTTTAACTCTGTAAGCGGTCTCAGGACCTTATCATCGTTGACCCCTTATGATAAAAATGCACATCACTTAACTGCACATCAATGATTAAACTTCACCATTACATTTATATTACATCTCTCTACACAGAAATATATCTATCTCTATAGACTATATTACCTAGAACTCATTAAATTCCATAACACAAAAATCAAATACTACTCTGCATAATATTTAATTACACAACCACTTAAGGCACCATAATTTCCTTTCACTTCTACCCCACGTGGTTTCCCTGAAATTATATTTTAACTCCCCCGATAGAAAAATAGTTAATATCTACTCTATCCATCCAGAATTTCTACTCCAATAAATCCCGGTAACCACGTGATTAACTTTTCCCGAAAAATCCGTTCCCGTATTTTATTAGGAGACTTATCAGAATTAATCTTCAAGGAAATAAAATACCCGCGCTTCAGAATATTCTGTAAATTAATATAAATCTAGGATGCGTGTATGTCTACAGACTTTCTATTAAATCTACGGAGCACACCTACGTAATATCTCTTTATCACTCATAGACACTGCTATCACTGTAGAAATAAATGATGGCGTTACAAGTTATAAAGTTCAAAAATAAATTAAATTAGAACGGACTAAGGCTCTATTAGAGAACTAGATTTAATTACCACGCTACTTTAAATTACTGACATACCAAATATTGCGTTCAGTGTTAGAAGCCGACAATATGCTTGGATACACGGCCCAGGATTTCTGCAGGAAGAGACCGCTAAATCGAAAAGCGCTACTTTATCTTAGATTTTCCTGCTCTGACCCCCGACCTACTTGAGGCAAGGCGTCTCCCTACAACCAATAGAATTAAAGATTCTCTAAAATTTTCCATGCGCTCATCTCTAAATTTAGAACCAGTGTATTCGTGCTTACTTTAAATGCGCGCGTATTTCCGGCTACGTAACGTTACCTAACGTCGTCCGCTAGCGTGAGCAGAAAGTTGGACGTTACCTGGGTAGGGGTCATCTCCCCTTCCCCACGAAAAATGACCGCGATAAATTTAACAACGCAAAAAATGGAATTTTCAAGATCGCGATAATTAGAAAAAGGCCGAATGGTGCCATTTCAGTACTAACCTACATTAATCCCTATAGAAAAAACCCCGCAATTACTTTACCTACAGAAAAAATCTAAACACCCCTATTATTCAGAGAGAAAAAGAATACTTCCCAATCTTTAATAGAGGGAAGACAAAAATGGCAAACTCAATAGTTACGAAGAGAAAACGAAATGGGGCCTATTGAAGACTAAATCACAGTAACTCCATCACAAATCCCCAATATATATAACATATGGAGAAGAGAACTGGAGACAGACATGGAAAGAGCTTGAGCTGATGGCCCAGGACATGAAGTTTGTTGAAATCCTATGCTCCTTGGGGAGCTGAAAGGCGACAATGATGACATTACAAACAGGATGGAAAAAATATTAAGATCTAGTAGCACAAGCCAAACAAAACTTGTGGCATGACGACTTTACACACTACAGACAGGAGGCAAAAACTTAACCTAAGAAGCACAACAGTTGTAACGTCATTGTTTCACAACTACAGTCAGGACAAAACGATCAAAATTATCTTTTGGCATTACTTCTTGCATTACATAAAGGACGTAATTTAACATTCGATTTATTGTGGCATTACTAATTCAAACATTAAGATTATCTTGTGACATTACTATTTCACACATTAGACAGGAGGGAAAAGATCAAGATTATCTTGTGGCATTACTACTTCACATATAACTGACAAGAGGAAAAAGATCAAGATTATCTTTTGGCATTACTACTTCACATATTATAGACAAGAGGAAAAAGATCAAGATATCTTGTGGCATTAAATTCACTTATAAAAGTTCACTTGGAATGGTTGTGCATTAGAATACTGACCATATCATGCACAACTACATGCTACAGAAGCTACCACTGTTGGAGTATATGATGTTCTTTAGCAAGGACCTTCACCTACAGTGATGGTACTAATGCTTCTTAAGGAGTAATAACAAGGAGAAAGAGAAGAAGATAAGCCACAAGATACAGAACAAAAATCACTCTATATTTTAAAATATGGTTTTATGACTCTGTGACTCATACACACACATATTAAACATCATTGGACAGGTAATGAAGGATGTAATAAAGTGAGAAACGTAACACTATGTGACTGCCTGTAGATGTTATGTGCAAATGATATTCACAGAATGCACAAGTATAACTTTCAGGTTAAAGAAATACACTTCATTAATGCTTTCTGGCTGGAACAAAAGCCTGGTGTCTTTCAGGTTGCTGCCATTTTGTTTTCTACTCAGACTACGCTGGGTTGGCCATGTCCGCCGCATGGAAGATGGTCGCATCCCAAAAGATATCTTCTACGGACAACTGGCAGATGGCAAAAGAACAGTTTAGCAACCGCAGCTGAGGTTCAAAGATGTGTGCAATAGAGACATGACGGTACTGGATTTAAATCCAGCAACTTGGGAGGATGAAGCTGCCGATCGCACCAAGTAGAGATGCTGTTTACGGCCCCACCTCAGATTGGGCGAAAAGAAGCTCACACAACAAGCAGAAGAGAGGAGAAAACGTTGAAAGGACCACCATGAAAATAAGCAGCTGAAGGCTGTCACCTCAGGGGCGCATACCCATGGTTAGTTATGAGTGAAGGGGCTATTATTATTATTGTTGTTGTCTACTAGGCACAACACCTCTCTCTAGGCCCACCACTTCTCATCTCAGACATCCTTTCCTTTCCAGCATCTGAGGATAGTGATGGTCTTCCATTTAACCTCTCTTGTCCCATAAACCACTGTGTCATTTCATCATCCTGACATTCAGTCTTAAGTGTGCACAATAAGTACAACACAAAGTACACTGGATGCATGTTTATACTGGATGTCAGTTAATTTTGTTAAAATGTGACGCCTAGAGAAAAACTACTACTTCAAAAAGAAATGAAACCACAGTCAGGACAAAATCACTACAGGTCTGTATCCTTTTATTCACAATCATCAGGGACAGCTTTGTTTTGGAAACTGGATTTTTTCGGTTTTCAGATGTCGCCCAAGACATGTTTGAAAAGTAGCCCAAGTCACCCAAAATATGTTAAAAAATTAGCCCAAAGATGCCCCAAAAAAGTCAAAAGCCGCCCCCAAAAAAGTAGCCGAAAGACACTTTCAATTTTCAGAATATTTTGGTTTTCCGGAGTTCAGATTTTAAAAATCCTTTCAATCACTGGAATGTACCATATCTTCAATAGATATCAAAGTGTAAATATGCTCTTGACATTGTTCTACTACATACAAAATATAAATTCACATATATATCAACTGACAAATCACGCAACAAAACTACTGCAAATGAAATCTTACGTTATTGCATTGCTCATACGGTCAGGCCTTAGAGCTCGCATCATGCAGAGTTTTTCTATGAGAGATTTGTTTTTCCATTCCTGGGGGAATTTCTCTTTCTCTGGGGCTTCCCCTTCTACAAATTTCTTCCATCGTTTAGCTGACCCCAGTACATCTTTGTCCAAATTTTTGAAGGCTTCTTTATCTGACAGAGCCTGTGAAAAAAAAAATATATATATATATGGATTATGTGTGTGTGTATTTGAGAGACTGACAGAAACAACACTATAACATCTGACAGTCAGTAAACATTTATATGCGTGCGTGACTGACAAATAACACTATAACATCTGACAGTCGGTGTACATTTATATGTGTGAGTGATTGACATAAATAATACTGCCTTTGTCCTGGAATCACTGCAAAGGAAAAAACATCATAGTATTTGTAGGAAATAATTGCAACAGAAAAATAACATGGTAAAGGAATTAAGAAGCATCATGACAGAAAATTTAAACAGCAAGTTAAATATTTGAGAGCATTAATAACATTGACAGCGGGAGAAATATGATGAAAAATTAAAATTGCATATTAAAGTAAATATGAGAATAATAACACAGCACATGGGAGCAGGAAACTTGTAAAAAACTGAAAACAGCATATTAAATTAAGTCACAGAAATATAATAGTGTGTACCAAATGTTAAATAATTAAGAGCATTTTAAAGTAAATGTGAGAGGAAAATAACATGGTATATGACAGCTGGAGATGTGTGAGAGAAAAATTAAAACAGCAAAATAAAGTAAATGTTAAAGAAGATAAATGGCATGGCTTCTGAGATCAAGAAAAATATGGCAAACAAATTATGGTGTTTGACAGCAGGAGTAAAAATTAGAGGACAATAATACGGCATATAATAGTAAATGACTGTCACGTAGCGTTTAAAGGATAAGAGAATTATTTAGAGGAAATAATAGATCTGATGTGGAAGATTTGGCTCAAGGAATCCCTGCTGGGTTTTCCCACTTCCGAAGGGTGACGAAGAGGGTAAATTCTCCTAACTCGACAGGTCTGGAAAAAATTGTAAGGAGATATTTGGTCTCTCGCTACCGTCGTCCCCTTCTCAGTTATCTATTATTATTATTCTTTAAATTATATTATATTTTACGAGCCCCCCCTCCCTTATAAAGGAAGATAAACATAGACAATATTCAACATCTAATGGAAGGAACAAAGCGTGAGGTACAGTATATACACCCAATTGGTTTATTGCAATAAAATGAATAGATGGTGAATGATAGTATTGTCGATGGAATTAGTGTCTGCTGTATGTATTATGTGTCTCACAATTCAAGTGTTTTTCATCATGGATGACTAAACTAGGCATTGATGTAGTGAGTTCCCTTTTTCGTGGACTTAGCTTTTCAGCCCCTGGCTGATAGTGAAGTGAGGTTAGTTCTCCGGTCTCCTGACGTTGCCCCAGGTAGGTCTTGAATGGTTCGGATTTGCCTTCTCTGTGCTCGACTCCGTATTCTGCGCTGAGATTGGACTGTCGTGCAAGGCTCCACCATAGACTACTCAAAGATGGACGCTAACCCGCAATTTAGACACGTGGCTTCAGTGCTTTTAATGCGAGAATTCGCCGATATCTGGGTTAGACCTAGCTTTCTTGAGGGTTCCTGGGCAAGTGAAAAAATGCTGGCTTTGCCGCCTTTTAGCGGGTCATTTCCACTTGGACATGTGATCCGTAGCGTGCATCATGTGATCTTAGCCTCGTTTAGACGCTCCAATCAATAATGTTAAAAGTCACGTGATGTTTTCCTAAGTGGCCTAAACTGGTTCTCCCAAGTTCAAGCAGTCCTAAATTAAAACGGATTTCTCGCTACCGAGGTCATTGGTCAACAATGACGTCGTATCTAAAAATAGCATTAAACGCGAGGAGAAAATACCGAACGCTAGGAGAATTTCCGCAAGTGACACTTCCCGGGACTTTGCGATCATGCATTGAGGATGAGAAAAAATGATGTCACGTAAATAATAATAAAAATGAAGAGAAGATTGGCCAAGTCGTACACAAGCCCCTCCTCAAGTTTGACGTTCCGTCCAACTCCTCTTGTCCTATCTTCCTCTTCTTTTTCAGTTTCTCATATCTCCTCGGTTGCGTCCGGATGTCGGCTCAAAAAATCTGCCCCTACGTTGTTCTTCCCAGGTAAGTATTCTGGTTTTCTTCCTAGTTTTCCTTGGATGCCTACGTCTGCAGCAATGCTTCCCTAGGTCCTGTAACTGGTTTACCCTATGTGTTGAGGTTACCTGGTTACACTCTGAACAGGACTTCACATATCGAGCTATGTCTTCTGTGATGCCGGGCCAATAATAACGGGTGGCTATCCTTTGATTTGTGGCACCATTACCCAGGTGTTCACTCAAAGTAGCACCGTGTCCCCATTCCATAACTTTATTTCTATATATGGATGGCACCACAATCTGTCCATGACTTTTTAGCCCTCTGCCAGCTTTCCTGTGCAAGAGTCCATGTTCCATATAAAAGTCACTCTTTCTTCGAGGGTTATGTGAGTTTTTCAATTTGCCAAAGCAAGGCCCCAATGTGCTATCAGCTGCTTGAGCCCTTTTCATCTTATTCGGATGAATTTCTAATTTAGAGTCCCTCTCTATGCGTTTGGAGTCAGACCTGGTCTGGACGGCAGTCATAACCACAGGCTTTACTGGTTCTCCTAAAAAGACATATCTACGCCCTAACATCAGGGGGTAGAAAGGATCCTCTAAAACTGCAGCATTGATCTCCCCTTCCACATAGCGACAACTGACTTGAATCTTCGCTATGGGCAAATTTAAGGGTAATGCTCCCTTGAGTGGCCCCTGGATATCCACTGTTTCTGTGGTGAGTTGTTCGGGGTGCACCAGAGATGAAGAAACGACCGCGTCATAAGACAAACCTGTGTCATACATCCCGATGACTTGGTTGCCATTCACGGTCACTGTCTCCTGTATAGGTGGGTGATGGAGGCTATTCTGACTCACTGTCAGTTCCTTCCTGTCAACAGCCCTCACCTGCAAACATGCAACATGATGTGGAGGGTTTTTCCTTCTGCACTCGGCAGTATTGTGGTTGCTCATTTTGCACGTCTTACACCACTTTTCTCCCCGCCTCTGATGCTGGAAAGCTGATCTCTGAGTAGTCTTGTAGTCTGGCTTGTCATGCTTTTTGAAGTTGTGGTAAGGTAGATTCAATTGGGGGTCCAAGTGTGTCTGAGGTGTCGGCCTCGATAATTCTTCCGGTTGGTTCCACCGGGATGGGTCATTCTCTGTTAGCGCTGCCTGGTAACGTTCCGCCAACTGGACGATGGATTCTAAAGTGCTGGCCCCATTCTCTGTCAGGAATCTTCTCATGTCGGAAGTCATGGTGTCCTTCAGTTGTTCGATCATGACCATTTCCTTCAGGCCTTCCCAATCATGAGTAAAATTCCCTAGGGCACCCCACTTCTCCACGTAGGAATCCAGTCTAGCGGCAAACTGAGCAAAGTTCTCTCCGACTTCCCTCCTAGAGTTACGGAACCTCTTCCTATAGGCGTCAGCATGTAGCTCATAACGAACCAATAGTGCCTTTTTCAGAGAGTCATAATCATCCTGTAAACCTGGAGGAAGCTTGCTATACACGTCATAAGCAGTTCCTCTAAGCCCTTGCGACAGTTTCAGGTTCCACTTGCTCTTCTCCAAACCAAACGTGGTGGCAAACTTCTCAAATTTGTCCAAATACCTATCAATCGAGTCGGCTTGTTCCGAGAAAGCTTCAAATGGAAACGTCAAGGGTCCCAAAGTTGACATGAGTGAGGATGGCAAAGGTCCGGTGCCCCCTGCGTGCAAGGAAGGCATATCATCTGACCGTGGCAATAGGTTGCCTGAGGAGGTAGATGCGGTCGCACCAGCTACTGGTTCAACTCTTTGAGCTTGTCCCTGCATCTCTAACTGCTTCATCTTCAATGCATGCTCGCGTTCATCTCTCTCGCTTCTTTCTCTAGCGTCTACAGCTTTTATCCTCTCATCTATTTCTGCTAACTTTATTCGCTCTTCTCTTTCAGCTTTCGCTGTTTCTCGAGCGTAATACTTATCAGTCTCGACACTGACATAATTTGCAAGGTCCACCCCACTATAACCTAGATCTCGACCAGCCTCCCCTAGTGCTGCCTTAAGCTTAACTATTTCAGCCATCTTTTGCAGTTAAAGTCCACACTGAGTAAGCTAGTGCTACCTTCCAATAGTATTTCTAACAACAAGTAAATACTAATTATTTATCAGACTGCTGTAGAATGAAATTACTACAGTTATGGAGACTTAAGGTCTGTAATTCAATGAAATACAAATCATGAACTAACTTAATTAAATACAACATAAATAAAGGGATTCACCAATCAATGCCTGAAATTCTAGAAAAAATGTTTTCTGTCTTTCTAGAGCTCACTGTGTGAAAATACATGTGTTAAAATGGTATACTGTAATGACTGAATGGATGATACTATCCCAGAGGTATGATAGAATACATAAGTTCAAATCCCGGACCGAGACACCAGTGTCACGTAGCGTTTAAAGGATAAGAGAATTATTTAGAGGAAATAATAGATCTGATGTGGAAGATTTGGCTCAAGGAATCCCTGCTGGGTTTTCCCACTTCCGAAGGGTGACGAAGAGGGTAAATTCTCCTAACTCGACAGGTCTGGAAAAAATTGTAAGGAGATATTTGGTCTCTCGCTACCGTCGTCCCCTTCTCAGTTATCTATTATTATTATTCTTTAAATTATATTATATTTTACGAGCCCCCCCTCCCTTATAAAGGAAGATAAACATAGACAATATTCAACATCTAATGGAAGGAACAAAGCGTGGGGTACAGTATATACACCCAATTGGTTTATTGCAATAAAATGAATAGATGGTGAATGATAGTATTGTCGATGGAATTAGTGTCTGCTGTATGTATTATGTGTCTCACAATTCAAGTGTTTTTCATCATGGATGACTAAACTAGGCATTGATGTAGTGAGTTCCCTTTTTCGTGGACTTAGCTTTTCAGCCCCTGGCTGATAGTGAAGTGAGGTTAGTTCTCCGGTCTCCTGACGTTGCCCCAGGTAGGTCTTGAATGGTTCGGATTTGCCTTCTCTGTGCTCGACTCCGTATTCTGCGCTGAGATTGGACTGTCGTGCAAGGCTCCACCATAGACTACTCAAAGATGGACGCTAACCCGCAATTTAGACACGTGGCTTCAGTGCTTTTAATGCGAGAATTCGCCGATATCTGGGTTAGACCTAGCTTTCTTGAGGGTTCCTGGGCAAGTGAAAAAATGCTGGCTTTGCCGCCTTTTAGCGGGTCATTTCCACTTGGACACGTGATCCGTAGCGTGCATCATGTGATCTTAGCCTCGTTTAGACGCTCCAATCAATAATGTTAAAAGTCACGTGATGTTTTCCTAAGTGGCCTAAACTGGTTCTCCCAAGTTCAAGCAGTCCTAAATTAAAACGGATTTCTCGCTACCGAGGTCATTGGTCAACAATGACGTCGTATCTAAAAATAGCATTAAACGCGAGGAGAAAATACCGAACGCTAGGAGAATTTCCGCAAGTGACACTTCCCGGGACTTTGCGATCATGCATTGAGGATGAGAAAAAATGATGTCACGTAAATAATAATAAAAATGAAGAGAAGATTGGCCAAGTCGTCACAATGACTAAAAGGCTGAAATATTTTTATTTTAATTAAAATTTTGCCACCTATTGGTGAGGCTAAATGGCAAGACATTTTGTTAAAAAAATAATCTGTCCAAGAAAAAGTTGAATGTAACATGCCATACGATAGCAAAAAATTGGATGTGAGAGTAGGTGTAAGTTTTAAAAAATGTAATATGTAAGGGTTGCATATAAAGTGGTTAAAAATTAAACAGTATGATGGTTGTATATACTGTACTTTTCCAAATGTGACTGAAAAAAAAAAAAAAATTTCCATTGTATCTTGACTGTCATATGATGGAAGGAATCCCCTGTGGATTATTTTGGGATCAACCAATCAGAGACGGGATATTCCAGGAATGACGAAAAACGACGGTTTGCTATCAACAATGGCGGAGTGCGAGAAGTTCGAAAATGTGTAAAATGATGTTAGACTTAAGTGTATATTTTGCAAATGGAATAGTAGAAAAGGATTTCTACATAACCCCAATTTAGGAGTCGATGGAAGGCAAATATGAACATCGTGTGGATATTACTCCATGGTTTAATTACAGTATAAATGGAATTAAAGCATGTACTCTTATTCTTGTTGCCAAAATCATGCGAAGATGAATTTGAAAATTTATAGAAAAATGAAGACAGCTCGTAATTGAGTAAAACCTTCATCCAAGGAAAGCTAAAAGTGAGCTGGATCTAAAACTATTTTGATGAAAGTGATTGGTACAGCATATGAAGAGAACGGATAGGATATGTGGTGCAAGAAAAGCACAATGGCCATAAATTTGCCCTCCGGTGGATTTAGTTTCAGTTGGAAAACTGGGGTCCATGGGGCATAATGCGCAACATAAGACTCACAATGTATCAGCCTCTCATGCTCAAGCCTACCTCACCTACAAGCGGTGGACCCTGTTCTCCCCAATAATCCAGCTGAAGGTTGGGGTTTCAATCCCTAGTGGGAAGGTGGATGGGACAGCAGACGTAGTTCAGGCGAAATCATTTTCCCAGCCAGTTGGGACAGGGATGAGCCCACTCTCCCATTGAAGAGGTGCTGAAGTCATCGATACTGAGCCAGAAGGCGCACCAGAAACCACAGTATCAAGCAACTCGCTCTTTTTTTTTAATCGATGAGTTCACCGTCAAATAAATCTTGTGCTGGTGCTCGCCCTGTGGAGCTCCACCAGGCAGGTGCAGTGCCGGGCTCTGAGCCTCAACAGAGCCCACCCTCAGCTACTGGAGGACCCTCTAGACCATCTTGTGGAGTCAGGAGACGGTAGAGGAGAGCTACTGACCAAAACAAAACAGAAAGAGAGAAACCCAGAGTACCACTTGTCATAATGCACTGGAATGCAGAGGGAGTGAACAGCAAGCAAACTGGATACAGCAAAAAGATGGAGTTGGAAAACATCTTGTATGAGAAGCAAGTCAGTGTTTGCTGTATCCAAGAGACTCACTTGAAAGTAGATCAAACCTTTAAAATAAGGGGATATCAATGCTTCAGATCTGACACACAAGATAGACGAAAAGGAGGAGTACTTATGCTTGTAAGGAATAACATTCATGCACATGTAAGGAAAACTTACATGGATGGAGCAGAATATCAGCTGTTGCAGCTAAAGATAGACAAGATGGAAATAGAACTTCGGAACTATTACTGTCCAAACAACAAACCCCTGAGTCTCAGCTCTATACAGGTACCAGCCACCAACTTTATAGCAGTTGGAGACTTTAATAGCCACTCCCAGAGCTGGGGCTATAACCATCTAGATCACAGAGGTGAAGAGGTTGAAACATGGCAAGATGACCACTCCCTAATCCTAGTCAATACTGCCACAGATACTCCTACCTTCTACTCCAGAGGATGGCACACAACTTCAACTCCAGATCTTGCCTTCGCCACCCCAGATATAGCTGGACTCATAAGTAGAGAAGTAGGAGACCAACTAGGAGGAAGTGACCATCGCCTTATCTTTCTTACTGTCCAGAGTGTAACTCTCAATACAGGCCCAGCCATTACAAGATGGAATTACAAAAAAGCCAACTGGGGTTTATTCAGGCACTGGGTGAATACGCTGCTGTCTGACCTCAAGGTACAGAACAGAGACATTAATGAAGTAGTAAAAGACTTCAACAGATGCATACTTCAAGCTGCAAAAAAAACCATTCCCAAAGGATTCCGGTGTAACTACACACCATACTGGTCCAGCACACTCCAAGAACGTCAGGAAGCTATGGACAGGGCTAGAAAGGACGCAGAGTCTCAGCCTTCACTTGAAACTCACAACAAATGGAAAAAGGCTGTAGCAGAGTTTCAGAGAACAAAGCTAGAAGAAAAACGGAAAAGCTGGAGAACTAAAACAGCATCGCTGAACCTTGAGAAAGACGGCAGGAAACTTTGGAGATTAGTCAAGTCTCTAAATGAAGAGCGTTCCTCACCTAGGCAGACTATCACATTGGATGAAGGTGGCAAACTTTTCAGAGGAAAACAAGCTGCAGACCTGTTTGCTAGAAGATACAGTTCAGAAAGCAACTTACCCATTAACATAGACCATCAGAGAGAGATAAGAAAAGAAATACTGGCAACCATGGGACAGACAGATACTCCTGCCCCAATGAGGGAACCCATCACACTAGGAGAACTACAGAAGGCTATTTCCAAGCTTAAGTTTCAAAAGTCACCCGGCCCAGACAAAATCAGCAACGAAATGCTAGTAAATCTGAGCTCAGCAGCAAAGACAAAACTGCTTGAGATATTCAACCACAGCTGGTTGAAAGGAACGGTACCCCAAGTATGGAGAGAAGCCATCACAATACCCATACTAAAGAAAGGGAAATGTAAGACCGAGGCTGCAAGTTACCGGCCAATCAGTCTCACAAGCTGTGTTGGGAAGACTATGGAGCGAATAGTCAACCACAGATTGAAATGGTATTTAGAGTCTGAGCAGATCCTGGTGCTCAAGCAGGCCTTTGACAAGGTGTGGAAAGATGGCCTTATTGCAAAACTTAGGAGAAGTGGAATCCAAGGCAACATGATGAAATGGATCCAGTCATACTTGCATAACAGGAGAACTAGAGTCACTCTTGACGGTCTGCAGAGCAGAAAAGTGTTGCTCCATCAGGGGGTACCTCAAGGAGGAGTAATTTCCCTAACACTCTTCCTTGTTTACATCAATGACCTGGTAAAAGATCTCCCTGCAGGAGTTAAAGCTGCCTTATATGCAGATGACCTAGTACTCTGGTGCGCTGATGAAAATGTCACCACAGCAAATTATAGAATGCAGCGGGCAGCAGACATGCTAGTGTCATGGGCAGAGAAATGGCTTTTCACAATAAACACAGACAAAACCTCCACTAAGCTGTTCTCCCTCTCCCCCAAGGACAAAGCAGCTAACATACACCTAGGGACAACCACGATCAAGGAAGAAAGCTACCCCACCTATCTTGGGGTGACATTTGACCAAAAGCTTACATGGAATAAGCATATTGAAAATGCAGAAGGAAAGGCCAGAAGACGACTAGGCATACTCAGAAAACTAGCAGGTACCAATTGGGGAGCAAATGAACGAACTCTAAAGAAGATTTATAATGGAGTAATAAGACCACACTTAGAGTTCAGCTCAACAGCATGGTCATCAGCTGCTAACACACATCTGCAGTCATTGGACAAGGTGCAAAATCAAGCCCTCAGGCTCATTACAGGAGCCATGAAAACTATGCCAATACCAGAGATGCAGAAAGCTGCTAGACTACAGACATTGTCCTATAGAAGAGACACCAAATGCATGATCCAGATGGAAAAGTACAACAGTATGCCAACGCACCCAATGAAAGCAAGACTAGATGATCTGGCATTGGGACGTCTAAAATGTAGCAGCTTTGTCCATCGGGAAAAAGACAGCATCAAGAAGACCTATCCATGAAGACAACACTGCTGAAGCCCGCCCTATACCCTGTACCATGGGAACAGACCAGCAGTACCCTCCAGATTAATATATCAATCAGTGGTCTCACAATTGGATATGAGTATAATGATCTGCAAAAATGAACTGCTACATTGAGTATGATCCAAGAAAGCTATCCCGAACAATCATGGATACATGCCTACACAGATGGATCAGCAACAAGTGCTGCAAAGAATGGAGTCGTCGGTATTTTTATCTCATATCCTACAACCACTATGAGACTAGGCATATTCCCACTGGTAAATTCTGTTCCAACTATACAGCTGAGGTTCAAGCTCTAGAGCAAGCTGCAAATATGATTTATAACACCAACTATGACTGCCAGCAGGTAGTCATCCTCACAGATGCACTGTCTGTACTGCAAGCTCTCAAGAGTGGTAATCTCATGCATCTGAGAAATGAACTAAGCAAGGTAGCTGCCAAAAAGCAAACCATACTTCAGTGGGTACCATCCCATTGTGGTGTACCCAGAAATGAAAAGGCAGATAAACTTGCAAAAAAGGGAGGAGAATGTGAACAAGAAGATAATGAAATCACATACTTTGAGAAAAAGAGAGCTATCCAGACTATCAGAAGAGAACAGAATCAACCCAACGACGACTACCACACTCTTGACCGGCAGGGACAGATCACCATTTTTCGCCTCAGGACAGGGCATAACAAACTGAATAAACACATGTACAAGCTACGATTGTCTGCTTCACCACTGTGCACATGTGGATTAAACAAACAAACTGCTGAGCATGTTCTACAGGATTGTCTTCAGTACGATCAGTTAAGAAAGATATACTGGCCCAATGACTCAACACAAAACTAAAAGCTGTATGGAGCTAAAGAAGAACTCTAGACAATGGTTGAGTTCATCATGAGAACTTATCTGACGGTGTAAACATCAAAGATGCGATCGCAAGAAGAAGAAGTTGGAAAACTAAGCGTGACGTGGTTGCTCTCTGACACGTCCACGCTTGGGACATATAGTCGGCTGAGATTTTAGGATTGGCACACATATCGAAACATCAGTTTACAAGGCGGACAGAGTGCATGTAGAGCTGAGCCGCAGAAGTCCTTTCTGAAGAGAGTCTGTATGAGAGACAGCCTAACATTGTCCAACGTTTGTATTCTGATAGCCAGAGGGTATGTAGAAGTGCCATAAGAAAATTGTATCTTGTATATTTAATGTAACTGTATAGTACAAGTTATCGCAGATTTTATATATGGGCTATGGAACTCAGGACAGTAAACTATATCCCCACCTGCGTTACAGGAAAGTGGAAATTTTTCTAAGTCCGCAATACATTGAGTTTTTCGTTGTATTGGTGACGGACGGTGGCTTACAGGCATCACGCGGCGTATATTATATGAGGTGTCGGGCGCAAGTAGATTTCAGTTGCAGTGGCTTCAAGCCTCATTGGCTTTGCGCAGGTGGGTCAGTGTCTGTCCCTAGTCGTGGTGTGCTGTGGCACAATAATTTGTTTTCAACATAAGGGTTACTTTCACAATTGCCTCCGGCTGGCAGAATTGTGGATTTTAAAGCTGCAACCAAGGTGGGGTGGGTTCATTTTCTACATAAGACAACAGGAGGCGGAGGAGCATACCTGTCAACCTCCTGAGACAAAAATCTGTACGCCGGACCCAAAAAATCCTTACAAACACCCAAAAATCCTTACGCAAAAAATATATTAATAAATTATACGCAATACAGTTTTTAAATGAGAAATGACATAAACAAAGCTATTAGCATTTGAATTATTGTGATATAAAACATGCTAATAGTCTCATGCTGTTCTTTACATACAAAAAAACTTAGTGATCATGAGGTACACTATTCCTTCGATGTACAGTGTTTTGTATTATAATCAACACATGCACTTTTAGCACTTTGCAGAATTGCATTTGTGGGCTTAAAGTCTGCACAGCATGGATCAATGTTAATCCTACACTGTAAAATAGAAGTGAGTGTGTTCGCATTCATGGACCTCCTGCAGTCTGTGTGGATTTTTTTCATCATTGAAAATGATCTTTCGCGGTCAGCATTGCTGTGAGGGAGTATCAGCAGTCGCTGAATGATGACTTTCAAATTAGGGAAGCGGATGGCACCAGTACTAGTTTTCTGGTCAACAACTTCCAGTCAATAGCTACAGAAGCTCTTTTTCTGACCACTATCTGTCAGTAGAGGCACACACACATCAGACAACATACAGTAGAGAATGATTAAAAAATACAACGAACAAAGCAAATGGCTAACAGCAAAAAAATAAATAAACAAAATTATGAACAGAATATCAAATCTAGGAAGAAAAAACGTACCACCAAAAATTTACAAAATTATTATTTAAGAGTTGGTAGCCTAGACCAGTGATAACAGATTGCCACTTTATTAAAAAATAAAGCAGCGAATCTCGAGCGCTGGAATAAAGTAGGCCTATTCAATACAAACTTTTTTTTTTTCTAGTTATGTAGGGCCTACACAGAATATTATGACAATTTATCGGAAATATATTGAAAGGCAAGATATCAAATCTAGGAAGAAAAAACATACCACCAAAAATTTACAAAATTATTATTTAAGAGTTGGTACAAAATTAAGATTATATCAGAGTTGTGTGCTTTCTGTGCTTCTCTATGGTGTGGAAAGCTGAAGAGTTACAGAGAAGGAAATGTAGAAATTGTCCTCTTTTCACACAACATGCCTAAGAAAAATTCACCTTATCTTTTGGCCGAATATTATCACCAACCAAGATCTGCTTACTCGGAGCAAGCAAGAGGACATGCACACCATCATAGCTGGCAGACGCTGGAGCTAGGTTGGCCATGTCCTCAGAAGAGATCCATGCCATCACAAGAACAGCTATGCTTTGGACCCCTGAAGGAAAACGAAAGAGAGGCTGACCAAAAACAACTTGGCAGAGGACTGTGGAGGCTGAGATGCAAAGAATGAACCAGAGTTGGTGCACTGTACGAAGGATGGCCACCAACCAAGCAAAGTGGAATAAATTTGTTGTTGCCCTACAAGACGCCACTAGGTGTGATGGCCACTGACGGCTTTGACGGTCGGCGGATAAGGATCAAAGAAGAAGAAGACTCAACGCAAACAAACCTTTTTTTTTCTAGTTATGTAGAGCCTACACAGAATATTATGACAATTTATCGGAAATATATTGAAGGGCAAGATATAACTGGAAAGATTAAGACAGCGATTAAATTGCAACAAAGCAAAACAACAGCAATATTTAACAAAGTTATAAGTACTTAGCTTTTTTAAACGAAATGGCGTCGAAGTGTGGTGGCAAGCAAGCGTGGTCGTTGATAACAGGTAACTTAAAAAATATGTCATGTCACGCTGAAAACCGAAAGCGTTTGAGGCCGAATTCAAAGTTTTTGCCGAATTGTTGGGTATAAAAGGATTTGATTGGTTGCTGGGAGAGACCTGAGTTTAAAAACTGACGCCGAGATTCCCGGAACTAAAAATATAAAAAAATTGGTTTAAAAAAAAACCTGGGCTAGAAAAACATTTTCTGATTTAAAAACACTTGGGTTGGAAAATATTTTTAGATTTTTTTTTTTTTAAATTTTTTTTATTTTGGGAAGGGGGAGAAAAATCCGTACAACGAGTCTGTATGGCCGTACACTGCTAAAAGTATCAAAAATCCGTACATTGTACGAAAAATTCGTACAGGTTGACAGGAGAGCACTGAAAACAGTCCTTTTCAGGATTACTACTGACAGGTTATCAAGCTATCAGCACTTATTAGAGCTGGCTTGACAGACGGAGAACTCCGCCTATGCCGGTCCCAAGCCCGGATGAAAAAGGAGGAGGGCGGCCTGCATGGAGGCCGTAAGGAGGCAGCCCCTCCACCATGCAAAGGCACAACAGGCCAGTCACCTGTTTGCTTTAAACCACGATTACGAGTAACACAAGAGAGAAAACCGGACTGATTCTAAAGGCGACGAACTGGAACGGACTACGGACTACGACTTATGGAACACAAGAAGTATAAATGGGAAGGAAGAGGAGCTGGTGGAAGAGATGAGGAAAGCAAAACTAGAAATCCTGGCTATAACAGAAACAAAGAAAAAAGGACATGGATCTCAATGGCAACACGCTGCTCTACAGTGGTGTACCATATCCGAAAGAGCTAAAGGGGGTGTGGGTTGCATTGTGGCCCAAAATCAAAAAGATAGTATCAAGGGGTGGAACTGTGTCTCAGAGTGCATTATGGTTGTGAAACTAAAAGAAGGAGAAACCATAGTCAACCTGGTCATAGTGTATGGGCCAAATGAGGATGAGAGAGCAGAGGTCAAGGATGAATTCTTCGAGCTGCTTCAAAGGACAGTGGATGACTGCCTAGATGAAGTTATCATGCTCGGAGATTTTAATGCCAGAGTTGGAAATGACCATGCTAGATGGGGTGGAGTTATCGGAAGATATGGAGAATATACTCTCAATGACAATGGAAAGCGACTCCTTAGATTCTGCAGTGAGCAGAATCTGATCATTACTAACACAAAGTTCCCCCATAAGCGCATACATGCATACACTAGATGTGAACCAACAAAGAATGAGAAGTCAGTGATCGACTATGCCATTGTTCGGAGAAGCTCATTCAAATATGTCCGAGATGCAAGAGTCTGGAGGGGGCCAGAGATTGGAAGTGATCACTACCTGCTAACAATCAAACGAACAACTGAAAGAGTTGCTCAGCCTAGGAACTGCTCAACATCACGCAAGAAACCAAGTAAACGAGCAGGAGAAATGAGCATTAAGACCTACAAGCTGAGAGAGCCAGAAATTAAGACCAGATATCAGGGGCTTATTGCTGCAGCGGTGAGCAACACAGAAGAACAACAGAAGTGATTGCGTCATTAAGGGGCTGAGTTGCCCACTGTATACTTCCGGTGTTATCTTGTGTTTCTTACTGATAAATAGCCAGTAAAGCATCTTTTTTTGGGGATGCCGGCAACCTGTGGAATGAGGCTATCCACAAGGTTTATCTTGTTGCAGTTCGATTCTAAGTTCAATCTGGAAGTGGTTTCCACGAGTGTTGTCCTAAGCATTGTGACCTAGGAGCACATCATTGATCGGTCCACTTCATTTCACTGGTCAGCACATTGTGATGGTAGTCCAGTAGAGGAACAACAAAGGGTGTCCACTACTACATAGAAACTGGGTATAGCATTGCAACTCTACGAACCAGGAACTTTGTACAGATAAGTGATAGCAAAGAACATTGTCACCAACAGATTACCAGAATCCGGTGTTAATCATATGATGAGATCAGACAGGACTTAGAACAGTGATATAATTGACAATACTAACACAGACTTTTGTGAATTCAAGTTATTGTGTGAACACCTATGTAAAAACCTAAATACATATATTATTGTTTTTTCATTCCCAAGTGGAAGAAGAGAAATTAAGTTTCAAATTAAAGTAATCAATTTTTGTTCACTTCTGAAGTGAATTTATTTCCATTGTTCAGTATTTGTGAATAAACTATAGAAGCATAGAGTAGTCATATCGGGAGGACAGGGTAGGCTCTTGATCTGTACACATTGTCATCTGGACAAGAGTACTTAATCGTCTGACTAAAGCCTATGCCATCCATACACCAGTGCTCATTTCTGAGACTGGGGTATTTCTTTTGGTCAAGTACACCTTGACTTAATCTGTCATCTACCATTGACATCAGTATGTTATTTTCAAGAACATGACCTTTTCTTGACACTGACGGCCCAAATTTGCTAATTCTGTTTGCTCATTAGAGCACTGTAAGTGCCAGTTTGAAAGCTTCCTACACTTCACAAGAAGCGCTGTGTTTACTGTTGATTTTATGATTTAAAAACAGAAAGTGACCTCGGATACTTAATATAAATGAATGAAATCATGCTAAGTTAATGAAAAGCAAATATAATAAGATTTTTGTCTTACTGAATAAATCACCATTATTTGTCCTTGACATATATCTAGGGGAGTATAGGGCTGAGCCCAAAAACAACAAAACATTAGCCATCCAATCCAATCCTGGGCCTCTATCTTTACACTGCTGCACCTGTCCCTCATTTTTGAGTTCTGCTATAAATGTTTGTACCCACATTTTGTTTATTTTTAATAGATGGAGAAAAATGTTCAACCCCTGAAAAGTGGCGATTTGCTTATAGCATTATTTCTCTATGTCGTTTATTGTATACAGAGTAAATGACAATTTCCCACTGCACATTTTTTTTTTCATATAATGACAGATTCTTCACATTTGTTATACTGTTTAGTCCTTATGTCCATCTTTTTCCTCTATGACCTGAGAAGTCTAGTTTATTTATTTTGGCCATCTGATTTTTTTCATGCTTTCATTTGGTCATGAGGGTGATGTCTTTTATTTTTACAGCATAAGACTACTTCATACTTTTTGCCTGATGTTAAATAAACTTACTTTAATACCACCCCAGCTGAGGTCATTGAGAAAGTCCACTGGTGAAGCCTGGTCAGAGGTTGCTGGGTAACGAAGCAGGAAGTCCAAAGCATCCATGTCTATTTCTTTCAAATGAGTCAAAATCTGTCAGGATTATTCATTAAATATAAAGCAAATATGTAAGGACAGTTGCTTAATTTAATCACAAAGGCAAAAATACTGTGAACAAGATGCAGAAAAATTACGTAAGTGGGCAAGAACCAAATAAATCTAATGATTTTGAGTGAAAATGAAAAAGAGGGAAAAAAAGTGACCAACTAGTTTAAAGAGAAAAAAAAACTTAGTTTGAGAGTGCTGCGAAATCACTTTAAAAAGAAATTCATAGACTTTTCATGTTTTTCTAAATTGCCTGCTTTACAGGCACAAATTTATACAAATTTGAGTATAATTTGTTAATGTGTAAGCAAGTGGAAGCTGTTTGTATCTTGCATGTGTGAGAGCAAGCAAAAGCTATATGTAATTGAAATATGAGAACACGAGTGGAAGCTGTTTGTAACCTGCATGTGTGAGAGCAAGCAGAAGCTATATGTAAGTGAAATATGTGAACCCAAGTGGAAGCTGTTTGTATCTTGCATGTGTGAGAGCAAGCAGAAGCTATATGTAACTGAAATGTGTGAACTCAAGTGGAAGCTGTTTGTAGGAGGTGAAGGGTGATAATAATATAAATACTTATCCCACCAGATATACCTGAAATGTCATCATAGTTCCAAAAATGAGCTTGTCTCTTTCAAACAAGCCCCTGGTAGTATACACATATGTAGAATAGGTGATAGAATCAATAAGGTTTACCACTCTTTCTGCCTCTGTTTCTGCATACTCAGCTTTGTCTATGGCTTTGTCAAACACAACACTGAAGGCCTGAAAGGTAAACAGGTAAGAGATTCAGTGACCCATGGTTAGATTCTGGGGTTTAAAAAATCATGCTGTCATCACGTATGCAAACAGATAAATAGTTGTCTACACTAGCATGATAAATGTTGTTGCTACACTGCAGAATATTTACAAGTCAATGGTTAAAATACTTGCCTTCAGAGAAAACTGGTACATGGGATGAATCTTGAAAAGATCATTCATAATAAAGTAAAGAAGTGCTGCTCTTGCTGATACGGGACGATAATTTTCTCTAGCCAAATTAATCTCCACTTCTGTCACTTTAGCCTCTTCAGATTTCTGCTCAATTTCTGCGGCTGTACGTTTGGTAGTTTCCAAGTTTTCTACCAGAGCATAATCACCTAAAAAGTTTCCTTCAGCCGTTGACAGTCGGGCTAAGAGGTTGTCCTCCAAACCTAGTAGTGTAAAAGAAACACCAAAACGTGACGTATTACAGTAGGTTAATCTACAGACATTTTAAATGCCATGCCACAGTTATCTGAATATCTGGAACAATTAATGTCTCAGATACCTGCTCACAATCTCTTTAAAATAATTATTATTTTGCTGAAATCAACTGCAAAGTACAAACAATGATGTTCTGAAAATATTTTGCTTTTTGAACAGATATCTTTTGCTGTCTCTTTGTGAAGTATGTCTACAATCTCTTCAACAAATAATTACACATGAAACATTGTTTGTATGACAGAATGAAACATAGATAAAACATATTCATGATACAGTGAAGATACCGCTGAAGACATGATCTCACTGCAGTCATATTCACAACAGAATGAGGATACAGAGAAATATACGTGATGGAAGGAAGATATAAATGAAGCATATATATATGACAGAATGAAAATAATACCTGAAGTATACCTGATGAGAAGATATAAATGAAGCACATATATGACAGAATGAAGATATTGCCTAGACATGTTCATGATAGAAAGAAAAGATAATGTCATGATATTTTCATGACAGAATGAAGATATCCCTCAAGTATATACACGATAGAATGCAGATATAAATGAAGCACATATATGACAGAATGAAGATATAGCCTAAATATATTCATGACAGAATAAAGATAATGCTGAAAGATGTTCCTGATAGAATAAGGCTATTGATAGACCATGTCCATGATAAGAAGACTCAGCTTAAGCATGTTGATTACAGAATGAAAATATTTCTAAAACATACTCATATTAGGATGAAGGCATCACTAAGACACATTTATGACAGAATGAAGGTATGGTTGAACATACTCATGACATAATGTTGTCACCTTTGAGAACAACTGAGACACATTTATGACAGAATGAAGGTATGGTTGAACATACTCTAGACATAATGACTCTAGACATAATGTTGTCACCTTTGAGAACAATTGAGACACATTTATGACAGAATGAAGGTATGGTTGAACATGCTCATGACATAATGTTGTCGCCTTTGAGAACAATTGAGACACATTTATGACAGAATGAAGGTATGGTTGAACATACATGATGTGTGGTTGAACATACATGACATAATGTTGTCACCTTTGAGAACAACTGATGCACATTTATGACAGAATGAAGGTATGGTTGAATGTTCCACTGGCACTTGTATGGTTCTTGTCATCAATTCCACATTTGTGACTTTGTCATACCATTTCAGTCCTTCTATTCAACGCAAGCACCCGTTTATAAAAGTCTGTAGCTTTTTGGTTGTTGTTTTTGTTGCTCTCCATGTCTCAGAGCCATACAATAGGACTGACTTGACATTTGAGTTGAAGATTCTTATTTTCGTGATGAACTTGATTTCTCTTGTTCTCCATATGTTTCCCAATGCAATGAAAGCTCCTCTTGCTTTTTTATTTTTATATTATTGTCTGTCCCTCCAAATTTGTCTACATTACCGCCAAGATATGTGTACGATTCTACATCCTCAGATGCAAGAGAAAATGAAAATTCTCGATGAGAGGTCCAACAAGTGGGTCTGAAGATACACAGGGAAAAGACAGATTATGAGAATAAATGCAAGAAATGTTAACAGGGTTGAACTTGAAGAATCACCACTAAAGGATGGTTGAACATGCTCAAGACATAATGTCGTCACCTTTGAGAACAACTGAGACACATTTATGACAGAATGAAGGTATGGTTGAACATACTCATGACATAATGTGGTCACCTTTGAGAACAATCTTAAATTCGTTCTGTTGACGTGTGAGATCAGATTTCAGCTTTTCCAAGTCAGGTCTTTCCTTAGACACCACAGCTCCTAGCAGCTGGTCCTCTAGGCCATCTCTGACAAAACAACGATGACCCAGAGAAATTATTACAGAAACCACGCTCTCTGCCTAGGGCACATTACATTAATCTGAGCTGGGGTTATGTACTTTAAAATGAGGTTATCGTAAAAAAGGATGTTTCCTTGGTGCCGTAGACATCATCATCATCATTAAATTCCTCTGCACTCCTTATGGAGCACAGAGTCACCACTGCAGCTAGTCCCCTATGTTGGAAGCCTGCACCAAGCATTCACATGCTCATATAGTGGTAGTTTCTGTGGTAATTTGTTTTATGTCATGAGGTTGCCAGCCCCATGTACAACCTCGTATTAGTCACCTTGTATGACATGCCTGAAAGTGAGGCTGTCCTATTCTTTGTCTATTCCAAGACTCCAGGGAACAACACTTGGTAGTTTTGCTGTATTACGGGGGTAAATATTTTGTGTTTTAAACATTAAAAAAGCTCAAAATAACAGAAAAACTGTTACCAATAACCATATCTTTTGATAAGACTAATGCTGACTCAAAAACAGAAGATTTGCATGCAGTTTTTTTTAAGGTAGGATAATTCACCATATTTAGCACCTTATAATACACCATGCACACACATCATATTATGTAAGTGATAAGAAAATACACACATGGTTCACAGCTCATCACTTTTGATGACAAGACTAATGCTGACTCAAAAAGAGAAGATTTGCATGCAGTTTTTTTGTTTAAGGTAGGATAATTCACCATATATAGCACCATATTATACACCATGCACACACATCATATTATGTAAGTAATAAGAAAATACACACATGGTTCACAGCTCATCACTTGTGAAAGGTGCTTAGCTCTACCCCATGTTGTTCCGAGAGCTCTCTGAAGATATAAAAAAATGAACAGGACTACTTCACCCTCCAGTATGTCGTACAAGGTGGCTAATACGAGTATGAGGTTGTCCATAAGGCTGGCAACTTTATCATGTAACACAAATTGTCAAAGAAACCACCATTGCATCAGCATGTGACTGCTTGGTGAAGGCTTCCTGCAAGGTGGACCGCTGCAGTGGTGACTCTATACTCCGTAAGGAGCACAAAGGAAAATGTTGACGCGACGTTAGCTTCAAAAATTAAAAAGTCATACCTTGTGACTGTAAAATTGATAATTGTTGTCTGTGCCTGCATCTCTGGCTTATAATGTGGATTGGCCAGCTTTGTTTGAAGTATAAGCCTGAAATTTTTGTGGTAGTTGATCTCTTTGTCACCAATCTAAATAAATAAATAAACAAAAAAAAACAGCAAGGGACAAGATTAGAATGCATCTGAAGCAAAAAATACACTTCTAATAAAATTAAAATTAAGCAGTCCTAAGCAGATTGTTTTCATATGTGTGCAATACCATTGTAGCTCTGTTGATTTACTATCATCATTATTATAATTTTCCTTTGTGCACCTAATGGAGCGTGGAGCCACCATTACAGCTGGTCTACTTGCAGGAAGCCTGAATCAAGCATTCACATGCTTTTACAGTGGTGGTTCATGTGGCAATTTGTTTGACATGATGAGGTTGCCAACCCCATGCACAACCTCATTATTCACCTTACATGACATGCCTGAGGGTTATCCGGTTTCGCCCAGGCCCCAAAATGGAGGCATTTTTTTTTCTACCAGTGATGTTTTAAAAACAGGCAGTAGACATATATATTAATTCAGCGGATATATGTATTATGCATCAAGCTTTAGGAAATTGGCTGAAAAATGTTTGAAACAATGAAGAGTTATATGATGTAATAACTGTTTGTTATGTCTTGCAAAGTGTAAAAACAATAAAAAGTCAAAACAAAAAATTAATTTAAATTATGCACATACATGTTAATATTTCAGCTCTACTTAACCCCTTGACGGTAAAAGCCCCTAAATCAAAATGTATTTAGTTGAAAATTGATTCCAATTTTTATAATTTTGTTTGTGAAGTCACATATTGCTGAACTAGAATCTCACTTACACATTCCTGTCCACGCAATGTAATTTATGTATTACTTAAAAATATCAAATTTGTTAAACATCCTTATCTGAATTGAACACAGGTTATTATCGCTATCAATATCGCTAAAATTCATTTCGAAAAAATCTATTCCAGTTGATCCGTTGATAGTTTATGACTGTTATCTATGTGACAACACTACCTGTAAACACACAGTCATGATGTCATTAACTGATAAAAGTATGCAAAAATTAAGCACCAGAACACTTATTTCGCTACCAGTTCAAAACATGTGGTCCACAGGAAGTTTTTACATGATATGAACATGCTATGGCTGCTTATTTTCTAATTTTGTTGTTCACATTCGGAATCGTATCAAGCGGGTCTACCACGTGGCCCATGAGTCGATCTATAGTAACGCTAGCAACAGATGTAAAGCACAAAATTTCAGCTTCATAAATTTTTTTCGCTCACAAACGTTTACACACATGTTTAGGATGCAATGAAATGATTTAAAACCAGTTTATCACCAGGTATTTTCTAATTTTCCGTTTAAATATCGAGATATATCAAACTGGCGTAGGATTCACCCAATGGGTAAAAGTAAATGTTAATTTGGCACACCATGCGGCTCCTGGGTTAATATGAGTTAAACTAGAATCAGAGATCTCAACAACACTATATCAGCGAGGGACCATAAGTACTTAAAACTGCACTTCAAAATACTGAAATTAATGGACTATCACTGGTAATGGACTGACCTTTCCTTTATTTGCCCTTTAAATTACAGGTTTATATTTAGACAAATTGATGTAAGAATAAGCACATACTTTATTTACAAGCATATTTTTCCTATGTAATTTCCCTCTTTTCATAGCTTTTTGCCACATTTCAGAAAAATTCACAAAGTATAAGATTAAACATAATGAATGATCCTCACATACTTCCTATTATTCTGAATTTATTCACTCAGGTACTTTCTTTTATTCTGAATTACTCACTCAAATACTTTCTTTTATTCTGAATGGATCCACTCAGATATCTTCTATTATTCTGAATGGATCTACTCAGATATCTTCTATTATTCTGAATGGATTCACTTAAATACTTTCTATTACTGTGAATGGATTCACTTGAATACTTTCAATTATTCTGGATGGATTTACTCAAATACTTTCTATTACTGTGAATGGATTCCCTCAAATACCTTCTTTTATTCTGAATGGATTCACTCAAATACTTTCTATTATTCTGAATGGATTCACTCAAATGCTTTCTATTATTCTGAATGGATTCAATCAAATTCTTTCTATTATTCTGAATTGATTCACTCAAATACTTTATATTATTCTGAATAGATTCACTAAAATACTTTCTATTACTGTGAATGGATTCACTCAAATACTTTCAATTATTCTGGACGGATTCACTCAAATACTTTCAATTATTCTGGATGGACTCACTCAAATACATTCTATTATTCTGAATGGATTAAAATAGCTTAATTGTCTTTCACTGGGGCATTGCAATATGTTCACAGGCATAATTACTCACCCTTATGGCTCTGCCTTTTTTAGTGGTGTTTCTTCCCAGCAAATGGTCTAGCACTGCATCCACTGATTCCCCAATATTCTCCATAAGAAGGACTTCTCCTGTCTCCACTGCCTTCTCTATACTGTCCAAGTAACCATGAGTCTCTAATCTGACAATCTGACCAGGATAGAATAAAGCTTTTCTACAGTGTCCAAGTAACCATAAGTCTCTAATTTGACAATCAGACCAGGATAAAATAAAGCTTTTCTATAGTGTCCAAGTAACCATGAGTCTTTAATGTGACCAGGATAAAATAAAGCTTTTCTATAGTGTCCAAGTAACCATGAGCCTCTAATCTGACAATCTGACCAGGATAAAATAAAGCTTTTCTACAGTGTCCAGGTAACCATGAATCTCTAATCTGACAATCTGACCAGGATAAAATAAAACTTTTCTATAGTGTCCAAATAACCATGAGTCTCTAATCTGACCAGGATAAAATAAAGCTTTTCTATAGTGTCCAAATAACCATGAGTCTCTAATCTGACCAGGATAAAATAAAGCTTTTCTATAGTGTCCAAGTAACCATGAGTCTCTAATCTGACCAGGATTAAATAAAGCTTTTCTATACCGTAGTGTCCAAGTAACCATGAATCTCTAATCTTGACAATGTGACCAGGATTTAAAAAAGACACGCAGGATCCTTAGCCCTCTTATTGTTGTGTCTTTAACTAAGTCAACTTAAATCAGACCTAAATGTCTTTTATATTTGGACATGTGCCCTAATATAACCAACTAGGTTGAACGGGACGCGCCTCGCCAACATTTTTTTTTTTTTTAAATCTTATTTTTGTTCCTAACACCTTTAGCACGCTGCGGGCCACACATTGGGCCAAACGTAACCTATGTTCTCCATGCCGGAGGCCACATGTGTGGCCTTGCGGCTATCATCGGGGAACTGATTTATAATGTGTGTGCACGTGATCTGAACCCCGGATGCAAAAATTGAATCTTCTGTGAAAGAAGTTTTACTTCCTTTTCTGACTCTTAGTTGTAATGGGTGTGATAGCATACATTTTCTGTGCAATTTTCAAATCGAAATCAATCGGCATGGATCCAGCTGCCATTTTATCTGAAATTTTCATGGATTCTGATTCCGATGATGAGGAGTTTCTTGGGTTTACTAGTGCTGGTCTGCCGGTATTTACTCTGAATGTGGGTGATGTTGAAGGGGAAGATAGTGATGTGTCAAGTGTTGATGATGATTTTGAAGAAGTCAATGTTGTTAGAGCACCTTCTGGCTACAACCACGACTGGCTCCGCAACTTCGACCAAGTTGTGGGACCTGTGGGCGTTGACGATGACATCTCTGAGGTAGATGTATTTCGTTTGTTCATCACAGATGATGTTGTGAACACATTAGTTACGGAAACTAATCGTTACGCCAGTCAGGTTTTTGACCAGAAAGGGCAAGAGGCGAGTGCTTCATCCCGTTTGAAGTTGTGGACCGATGTCAGTGATGACTAGGTGAGGGCATTTCTTGCTTTGCTTCTGTTAATGGGTGTAACGAAAAGATCGTCATTTGATTTGTATTGGTCAAATGACTGTTTCCTTGACATGCCAGGATTCAAGAGGCAGCAGTCAACTCAAGGTTCCCGACATCTCCAAACAGTTTTTCGTTGACAGAAGTAGGTTGTTGCCATTTGCTACCCCGTTCATTACTGTAGGTTGGGCAGTACTGCAGCAGGTGTTCGACTGTCATCGGGCTGGTACCGCAGGTGCAGAGATCTGTTGCACCAATTTGTGGTACAGATGGTATCTCAATCTGTTGTGCCCAGTGCGCAGTCGAAAAATGATGACCTGTTCTTTTCTGGATAGTTGATGATATGCGTCATTTTTTCAAATGTCCCGGGTGCTCTCTTTCCCATTTGGACTTGAATGTAGCCTTTATAGTGGTCTTTGCCGTTGCGTAAGTTGTCTCTATATCATTTTGCTGTAAGGCACCTCCTTCTTTAGCAAGTCTATCTGCCTCTTCATTTCCTGGTATGTTGCAATGGGCTGGTATCCACTGGATAGTGCACTTCTTGAAGCATTCGGCCAGTCTTTCAAGGGAGATTATCAGATCTTTCAGCTGCCTGTTTCAGGGCTTCTGCTTCAGCACAGAAGTTGTTGCAGTATTTTCCAGTGGCAATTGCCATAGAGTGAATTCTATTCTTTAATTTTATGAGGATGCCGGCACCCCCATTTTCAACTGCATTTGTTGCCGAACCATCAGTATATGCATGTGTCCAAAGCTTCGCTGGAAATCTTTGGTCAATATACTTGGTTGCTATACACTTTCTTTGTGTTTCTGTCTGTGTTCCCTTACCTTCAATGCCTGGAATATCAGATTTTAACTCAGGAAAGCATCTTATTTTCCACAGTGGGATAGTTGAGCTTGTTGGGATTTTCTTTGCAACTGAGCTAGCTAGTATGGTATTATTGTTAATTTTTTCTTTTGCTTGGGCGACAAAATTAGTTCGCTTGAGCCTGCCTCTTCCTAGCCTATTCATTCTTTGGTACATGGGGTGTCCTTCGAGCCTCTTAAATTTTTCAGCTTGTTTTAAGACTCTGCTGTCACGTCTATCCTCCATTGACTGTAGCCCTGTGATGTTTTCCATATGGTTGATTTGTGTAGACTTTAGGGCCCCTGTTATAATACGTGCTGCTTGGTGATGAAAGTATGATAGCTTTCAAAGGTAGGACCAGCCTTATGCAGTACATGCCCAACAAACCCTCTAAGTGGGGTATGAAAGCCTGGGGCCTAGCTGACTCCAAGACAGGCTACCTCTGGAATTGGCAGCTCTACCTTGGGAAGGAAGACAATGTGGACCCTACTAGGGGGGTTGCTCACCGCGTTGTCACCTCCCTTGTTGCTCCCCTGTATGGGCATGGCCATGTTGTGTACATGGACAACTTTTTCTCTTCGCCTGCCCTGTTCACGGAGCTTGGGGATAATCAGACAGGGGCTTGCGGCACACTGCGGATGAACCGCCGAGGGGTCCCCCCACAACTCAAGTTGGCGAAACCCAAAGCTGGTGACCCTCCCATGACTGTTAGAGAAGGCAATATCCTCTATATGTCATGGTTTTACAAGAGGCCAGTGAATCTAATGACAACTGCACACGATGCGCAGACCTTCAGGAAGGAGGTTAGATCCAAACATCATGCTGGCAATGTGCGGATCGTGGACAAGCCATGCGCTATCCAAGCCTATTCCTGTCACATGAGAGGTATGGATCAAGTGGACAAACAGTTGACATGGTTCTACACAGGAGCAGCAAATGGTGGAAGAAAATATTCTTCTACCTGTTGGAAGTTTGCTTTGTCAATTCGCTTGTCCTGTGGAGGGCCAAGCATCCGTCTCGTATCAAGGCGGAAACATTCCGTCTGCGGATTGCTCATGGGCTTCTTGAAAGTTACCAGTCTAGGGTCACAGCCCGCAGAGGAAGGTTATCTGACATTGCACCAGCAAGATTGGTTATGGGGGAGCACTACTTGACTCCTAACCCCAAACGTCTGGCTGGTGGCAGACCTTCCAGGCTAGACTGCGTTGTGTGTTCCAGCAGGGACACGGGCAAGAAGCGCCACCGGACCCAATTAGTGTGCCGTAGGTGTGTAATGCCTCTCTGTCCATATCCCTGCTTTGAGCGTTATCACACTCTGCTCAATTTTAAGGCATATTGCACCCCAGGGCTGCACCTGGAGTGAGGTAAGGCTCTTTTTTTGTTGATTTTTTTTTTTTTTTCACCAGTCTTCTTCTCCTATCACATCAACAAAATGACGTCATCAGTGACGTCATCCATTTATCTCTATACAGTCCAAAAATTAGAGCAATTGGCCACAAAACAAATTAAATATAGAATTTACAAGTCATCCACTATAAAAATGGGGGTTTTGTGAAAAAGAATGCAGCTGCAGGGCAAATTTTTTGGAAAAGAATGCAGCGTGCTAAAGGTTAAGCACTTGTTGCTATTTAATGTAGTTCATTGCTGATACTATTAAGTCTACATGGGTCATTTATCTGTCACTAAATTATGCAGCTGCCCCTGTATTTCCCAGGGTTGTGTCATAGGCATCGGTATCTGGCTTTAACGTAGCGCCTTGCAGTGTGTGTTTCTATCCCACTTACTAGCTGGGCAAGTTCACCATGCTAGGGCCGTAAGAAAGTAGTGGTCGAGCAGAAAATAAAGATAGAAAATTTTTTTCCATTAACAATTTTATTAAAATAATTCATCCAATTTTCACTCATGTCCTTCTTTTAATTCTTTATGCATTGTAATCTTCCCCTTTGAATTTAATTAGTTCCTTCAATAGAATATAATGTCCTTTTTATTTTAACTACAATGGTTTTTATATGGTTATGTCTATTCTTCCTTCTCCAAATTTATTTACCACCTGTAAACCATGAACATTTTGCCTTAGGTGTTTTGAGGGTAAATAAACTCATAAACAGGCAACTGGTAACAAAATTGTAGTTCATTAAAGTACTCTCTGATTAAATGAACTTAAGTTTTCAAAAGGACGTAAACTGGTCAAATAACTTTTTAGAACTCAAATTAGGATCTTCTTAATTTGTATCATTGTGGTATTTCTTTTACAAAGTTGAATTATTGTGGTGTGAGAAGTTACTGTGATTTTGTTTTCAACGGGCCCCGTTCTTTTTCTCTAAGTAATTATTTGCGTTTTTTATGAGGAATTACTGTGGGGGTTTAATTTTAATATCCGCACCAGTCTTCTTTTCTTTGCAAAATAATTGCGTTCATTTTATTTTAGTAGGCAGTGAGCGCGTAGTTATTATTTGGCTGGGCATATTCTCCTTATGTTAGGAGAAAATTCCGTATTCCCGTACTTACTATGTTTAGACGGGGGTGGGTGTAAAAAGCACGACCCAGGTTCGTAGACATAACGCTATAACCAATCAAATTTATTCTGGTACCGCGAACGGTCTGAAAACCTTATCTAACATGACGCAATAAGATGCACGTGAGCCACCTAAGCATGACTCATGAGTTTGCTTACAATATTATTGGCCGAGGTCAGACATTATTAATAATGCAGTAATTTCATTGGTTAAAGGTCAGCCCAGAGGAACGCCAAGCGATGACTCATGGCATGAGTCCTAGCGTGGGTATTCCAATTATAAATAACAGAGTAAATCAAGTAGCGGTCTCTCTGGTCTAAAATTTGAATGCCATGAAAACATCGTCATATTCGTCTGCTCTTCGTGAGAAATTCGATAATTTGGGTATGTCCATAACTTATTAGCGAGTAGATATTTCTGTAAGATCTTAGCACGTTAAAGTGAAGTTTTCTTCTGGGAGTTAATTTTATTTTATTAGCGAGTAGTGCCATCAATTGCTATCTTATAGAAATTATAGTAATGTAAGTTGTGCATATAAAATTTCTGTGAATAAGTAGCAGTATCTATGATTTGTGTATAGGCTTTGAGATATTAACTGTGTAAGGATAAGCGCTAAGATAAACGGGTGTTTTGTAATATGTAATTATAACGGCCATATAACCGCATTTTGATTTATATGTGCAGGGGTTTCCCTAAGCCGTCCCTCTGCCTGTACACCTCAGATTTTAGTCTCTAACATCATATGTCTAGAGTCTAATCTTGAATTCAAGTTTCTCCTGTCTGTCCTTTATTATATTACTCTGCCCCAGTGGCAGTATTATAATTCTTTAGACTGATTTATCGTCAGCTTAACCCGATGAATTATTATAAATGTCAGTTAAACCCACCAAATTTATCATAGAAATGTCGGCAACAGTATTCTAGTTCTGTGCCTCTAGCCTAATCGTCATGTCATTATGATGAATTTAACAAATAATTGGACATCCGTGTTTTTTAGAATTGTCTGACAACATTATCACACACTTCATGTCTGGTCGCCTCGTCATATAATTTATAATGAATATATGTCACGGTCGGTCAACATTATCGTTAATATTAATTTCCGTTAGTCTAAACGTCGGGTCGAAAATAATCAAATAATATGGAAATTAATAGCTATATATATATATATTCCCGTTATACATTATTATGAACATGTACATATCCCGTGGGATCATAAAATATACCCGATCACAGGTGGCTGGATGTGATCGTAAAACAAAAATATGAATAAAGTAAACATACCAATCTTGCGTCGATTTTGCAAGGTACTACACATTTCATCACATTATATTCTAGCGAGATTTCACTTACCTACTCAAAGATGGACGCTAACCCGCAATTAGACACGTGGCTTCAGTGCTTTTAATGCGAGAATTCGCCGATAATTGGGTTAGACCTAGCTGTCTCAAGGGTTCCGGGCAAGTGAAGATTGCTTGTGTTTGGCGCACTTTTAGCGGGTCATTTCCGCTTGGACACGTGATCCATAGCGTGCATCATGTGACATTAGCGTCAAATAAACGCTCCAATCAATAGCGTTAAAAGTCACGTGGGGTCTTCCTAAAGTGGCATAAACTGGTTTTATCAGCTTAAGCAGTCTTAAATTAAAACAGGTTCCTAGCTACCGAGGTCATTGGTCAACAATGACGTCGTATCTAAAAATAGCGAGGAGGAAATACTGAATGCTAGGAGAATTTCCGCAAGTGACACTTCCCGGGACTTTGCGATCATGCATTGAGGATGAGAAAAAAAACGATGTCCGTAAATAATAAAAAAAATGAAGAGAAGATTGGGCAAGTTGTCACACAAGCCCCTCCTCAAGTTTGACGTTCCGTCCAACTCCTCTTGTCCTGTCTTCCTCTTCTTTTCCAGTTTCTCATATCTCCTCGGTTGCGTCCGGATGTCTGCTAAAAAAATCTGCCCCTACGTTGTTCTTCCCAGGTATGTATTCTATGTGAAAGGAATATGGCTGCAACAGTAGTGACCATCTCATAAGCCGGGCATTAAGGTTCTTCGACGCTGCAAGAAATATCAACGGTTGGTGATCACACTGCACCGTGAACTTTTTCCCGTATAAATATGGTTGAAACTTCTGCACAGCCCATATTAGCGACAGACATTCTCGTTCGATGGTAGAGTAGTTCTGTTCAGCAGGGTTCAATTTCCTACTAGCATATGCGATGGGGAATAGAGTTGCAGAAGGTCTATCACTAGGCTGCAGGAGAGTGGCTCCTATCCCTATATTGCTAGCATCTGTTCGCAGCGTAAAGTTCAGAGTTAAGTCAGGCAGTCGCAGAATTGGCCTAGCTGTGAGTTTCTCCTTCAGCAGCGTGTAGGCATTTTCGCACTCCGCTGTCCAGGTTACTTTGTCCGGGTTCCCATTCTTGGTTAATGCGGTCAATGGCGCACTCAGGGTATTAAAATCTTTAATATATCTCTGGTAGAAGCCACATAGAGACACAAATGACCTTACATCCTTTTTAGTCTGGGGTCGTGGGGCCCGCTGTAACTTCTCAATATTACGCGCATCTGGGAACATGCATCCATGCGAGATAGTGTGTCCCAGGAATTCTAGTTGCTCGCAGGCAATTTGACATTTTGTAGGGCGAGCGGTGAGTCCTGTTTCTCTAAGTCTTTCGAAGAGTAGGGAAACTGCGTCCAGGTGCTCCTCAAAGGTGTTCGTGGCAATAAGTATGTCGTCCATGAAATTACTTATCCCAGGGTGGTTCAGGGGTTCCAGTAGCTTCCTCATCATACGAGTAAAGACGCTTGGGGCGTTGCTTAGCCCAAATGGCAATACATTAAACTCGTAATGGCCTTCAGAAGTACTAAATGCTAACATATGTCGAATTTCCTCTTTTACCGGGATCTGGTAGTACCCTTTGCTAAGGTCTATCTTCGAAAAGTATCGTGCTCTACTCAGCTTGGTGAAAAGCTGATTCTGATCCGGTAAGGGCTCCGCTTGAAATTCCGTTACAGCGTTGAGCCTTCGGTAGTCTATGCAGAGGCGATGTTCTCCTGTGGATTTTCTAAGCAACACTACACTCGCACTATAAGGCGACTCTGATTTTGAGATAATATTTTCCTTAAGCAGGTACTCGATTTCCTCACTCAGTGCCTTTGCTTTAGCATAAGGAACAGGATAGTTCTTAACTCGTACCGGGGCGAGGTCTGTTAGCTTCATATCAAATTCTATCAGGTTGGTCATGCCAGGTTTATCCGTGAGTGTACTAGGGTGTTTTCTCAACAACTGTTGAAACCCGTGCCTGCTGATCCTCCGTTAAAGTTGAACTAATCTGAACATCTTGATGAGTTTTCGCACTGACGAAGAGGGTATTCACAGGAGGTCAGGGGTTCTGCCTCAGTTTCCGTCGCAATAGCCAGTGTCAGGAAATGTGCTGGTTCTGCACCTGGTCTTTCATAATATCGCTTCAGCAGGTTTATGTGGTAAATTTTCTGCTTCCCCTTTATGGCAATCTTGTAATTGGTGCGCGACATTTTCTCAACAATTTTATATGGACCTCTCCACCCGATTTGCAATTTATTATGGTTCCAGGGCAGGAGTAATAATACCTGTTCTCCTACTTCTAGCTCCCTATCCTTCGCAGTGCGGTTGTAGTAACGCGCATGTTTACGACGGGCACGGCGTACATTTTCCTTTGCCAGTTCCCATCCTGTTTTAAGGCGTTGGGTCAACTCCTTCACGTATTGGGATGCAGAGGTGACCGTCTCATCAGCTTTATCATCTGTCCAAGTACGTAACAGTGCCTCTAAAGGTCCTTTTATAGGTCTACCAAACAGCAATGTGGCAGGAGGCATCCCAGTAGAATTGTGGGGTACTTCGCGGTAAGCAAATAGTGCTGCGGGTAAGTATTGATCCCAGCTCTCTGGTTTTTCCTGCGCAAGTTTCCGAAGGATGGAAATAAGGGTCCCGTTAAACCGCTCCACCTGGCCATTTGCCTGGGGTGGTAGGGAGAGGTGTGGATATGTCGGGCCTGAAATATCCTAAACACTTCCTCGGTGAGTTTTCCTCGGAATTGGGAACCATTATCTGTCAGGATCTGTGACGGAAACCCTAGCCGAGTAAATATGGTGAGCAGAGCCTCAGCAACATGCTTAGAATCACAGGCGGGCATAGCAATTGCCTCTGCCCACATGGAGCAACAATCCACTAACGTGAGTATATAACTGTTTCTCTTTTTGCTACGAGTAAGTGGACCCACAATATCCACCGCTACTCGTTCGAAGGGTGTGCCCAAGATTGGCATTTCTCCCAGAGTGGCTGGGGCCGTCCAGTGTTTCGGCGCTGTCCTCTGGCACTGCGGGCATGATTTCACATATCTCTGGATATCGGCGTTGATACCTGGCCAATAATAATGACATGAAATACGCTGAATCGTGGCACTTATGCCCATGTGGCCACTAAACGGAAGGGCATGGCCCATTTCTAGGACCTGGGCTCGGTATGCTGATGGAACCACAAGTTGCCCATGTTCCTGTCCTCCATTTCCTGCTTTCCGATGCAACAGCCCATTTTTCTTGTAGAAGTCTCCCTTTTGGAGAGGAGTGTGCGCTCTCGGTAGTTTTTTGTAGCAGGGTGCTAGAGATTGATCCTCCGTTTGTGCCTTTTTTAATTCCTCAGGAAGGATGTTGGGTGGGGATTCCAACTCCGTATTCCGTTTGGCCTGTCCTCTAGTGGTGACAGCCGCCACAACCAGAGGGTGAATGGGTTCTCCCAAGAACACATACCTACACCCTAAGATCAAGGGATAAATAGGGTCGTCCAAGATCGCTGCACGGATTTCCCCAGTCACATATTTTGATTTGACCTTAATCTTGGCTATGGCCAAACGCATAGGTGCTGCACTTTTAGTAGGTCCTTGTATTTCTATAGTGTCTTCTGTCATCTGGTCAGGCTTGACTAGGGATGCACAGACAACTGCGTCGAATGCAAGGCCTGTATCATAAAGGCAGGTCACCTCTTGGTCATTTACGAGGACTGTCTCAACGACCGGGGGATGTCGGGGTTTGTCCAGAGGTTCTTCCGGTCCATTTCCCCTTGCGGCACTTTTACGTAAGCAGGCAGCATGATGAGGTGGGTTTTTCCGGTTGCACTCCTGCGTATTGTGGGTGATGGTTCTACAGTGCTTACACCATTTTTCCCCTTGCCTCTGCTGCTGGAAATTAGATCTCTGAGTAGTCTTGTAGTCTGGCTTGTCATGCTTTTTGCAGTTAGTATACGGTGGTTTCACTTGGGGGTCCATGTGTGACTGAGCTGTCTGTCTAGGTACGTAATCTGGTTGTTTCCGTCTGGGTGGTGGATTCTCTGATAGTGCTGCCTGATATCGTTCCGCTAACTGGACTATGGATTCTAAAGTGCTGGCCCCATTCTCTGTCAGGAATCTTCTCATGTCGGAAGTCATGGTGTCCTTCAGTTGTTCGATCATGACCATTTCCTTCAGGCCTTCCCAATCATGAGTAAAATTCCCTAGGGCACCCCACTTCTCCACGTAGGAATCCAGTCTCGCAGCAAACTGAGCAAAGTTCTCTCCGACTTCCCTCCTAGAGTTACGGAACCTCTTCCTATAGGCGTCAGCATGTAGCTCATAACGAACCAATAGTGCCTTTTTCAAAGAGTCGTAGTCATCCTGTAAACCTGGAGGAAGCTTGCTATACACGTCATAAGCAGTTCCTCTAAGCCCTTGCGACAGTTTCAGGTTCCATTTGCTCTTCTCCAAACCAAACGTGGTGGCAAACTTCTCAAATTTGTCGAGATACCTATCGATCGAGTCGGCTTGTTCCGAGAAAGCTTCAAATGGAAACGTCAAAGGTCCCAAAGTTGACATGAGTGAGGATGGCAAAGGTCCGGTGCCCCCTGCGTGCAAGGAAGGCATATCATCTGACCGTGGCGATAGGTTGCCTGAGGAGGTAGATGCGGTCGCACCGGCTACTGGTTCAACTCTTTGAGCTTGTCCCTGCATCTCTAACTGCTTCATCTTCAATGTATGCTCGCGTTCATCTCTCTCGCTTCTTTCTCTAGCGTCTACAGCTTTTATCCTCTCATCTATTTCTGCTAACTTTATTCGCTCTTCTCTTTCAGCTTTCGCTGTTTCTCGAGCGTAATACTTATCAGTCTCGACACTGACATAATTTGCAAGGTCCACCCCACTATAACCTAGATCTCGACCGGCCTCCCCTAGTGCTGCCTTAAGCTTAACTATTTCAGCCATCTTTTGCAGTTAAAGTCCACACTGAGTAAGCTAGTGCTACCTTCCAATAGTATTTCTAGCAACAAGTAAATACTAATTATTTATCCGACTGCTGTAGAATGAAATTACTACAGTTATGGAGACTTAAGGTCTGTAATTCAATGAAATACAAAATCAAGAACTAACTTAATTAAACACAACATATATAAAGGGATTCACCAATCAATGCCTGAATTTCTAGAAAAAATGTTTTCTGTCTTTCTAGAGCTCACTGTGTGAAAATACATGTGTTAAAATGGTATACTGTAATGACTGAATGGATGATACTATCCCAGAGGTATGATAAAATACATAAGTTCAAATCCCGGACCGAGACACCAGTGTCACGTAGCGTTTAAAGGATAAGAGAATTATTTAGAGGAAATAATAGATCTGATGTGGAAGATTTGGCTCAAGGAATCCCTGCTGGGTTTTCCCACTTCCGAAGGGTGACGAAGAGGGTAAATTCTCCTAACTCGACAGGTCTGGAAAAGATTGTAAGGAGATATTTGGTCTCTCGCTACCGTCGTCCCCTTCTCAGTTATCTATTATTATTATTCTTTAAATTATATTATATTTTACGAGCCCCCCCCCTCCCTTATAAAGGAAGATAAACATAGACAATATTCAACATCTAATGGAAGGAACAAAGCGTGGGGTACAGTATATACACCCAATTGGTTTATTGCAATAAAGTGAATAGATGGTGAATGATAGTATTGTCGATGGAATTAGTGTCTGCTGTATGTATTATGTGTCTCACAATTCACGTGTTTTTCATCATGGATGACTAAACTTTGTGGCATTGATTAGGTGAGTTTCCTTTGTCGTGGACTTAGCTTTTCAGCCCCCGGCTGATAGTGAAGTGTGGTTAGTTCTCCGGTCTCCTGACGTTGCCCCGGTAGGTCTTGAATGGTTCGGATTTGCCTTCTCTGTGCTCGACTCCGTATTCTGCGCTGAGATTGGATTGTCGTGCAAGGCTCCACCATAGACTGAAGACAAATACGACGGCTTCATTAATTTTCTAGCTTTAGAAAGCAGTCTTTCCCTAAGCCGTCCCTCTGCCTGTCACCTCAGATTTTAGTCTCTAACATCATATGTCTAGAGTCTAATCTTGAATTCAAGTTTCTCCTGTCTGTCCTTTATTATATTACTCTGCCCCAGTGGCAGTATTATAATTCTTTAGACTGATTTATCGTCAGCTTAACCCGATGAATTATTATAAATGTCAGTTAAACCCACCAAATTTATCATAGAAATGTCGGCAACAGTATTCTAGTTCTGTGCCTCTAGCCTAATCGTCATGTCATTATGATGAATTTAACAAATAATTGGACATCCGTGTTTTTAGAATTGTCTGACAACATTATCACACACTTCATGTCTGGTCGCCTCGTCATATAATTTATAATGAATATATGTCACGGTCGGTCAACATTATCGTTAATATTAATTTCCGTTAGTCTAAACGTCGGGTCGAAAATAATCAAATAATATGGAAATTAATAGCTATATATATATATATTCCCGTTATACATTATTATGAACATGTACATATCCCGTGGGATCATAAAATATACCCGATCACAGGTGGCTGGATGTGATCGTAAAACAAAAATATGAATAAAGTAAACATACCAATCTTGCGTCGATTTTGCAAGGTACTACACATTTCATCACATTATATTCTAGCGAGATTTCACTTACCTACTCAAAGATGGACGCTAACCCGCAATTAGACACGTGGCTTCAGTGCTTTTAATGCGAGAATTCGCCGATAATTGGGTTAGACCTAGCTGTCTCAAGGGTTCCGGGCAAGTGAAGATTGCTTGTGTTGCCGCCTTTTAGCGGGTCATTTCCGCTTGGACACGTGATCCATAGCGTGCATCATGTGACATTAGCGTCAAATAAACGCTCCAATCAATAGCGTTAAAAGTCACGTGGGGTCTTCCTAAAGTGGCATAAACTGGTTTTATCAGCTTAAGCAGTCTTAAATTAAAACAGGTTCCTAGCTACCGAGGTCATTGGTCAACAATGACGTCGTATCTAAAAATAGCGAGGAGGAAATACTGAATGCTAGGAGAATTTCCGCAAGTGACACTTCCCGGGACTTTGCGATCATGCATTGAGGATGAGAAAAAAAAACGATGTCCGTAAATAATAAAAAAATGAAGAGAAGATTGGGCAAGTTGTCACAGCGAGCGTATTTGTGTATTTTATTTAATTACATATTAATGTGTGTGTAGTCACTAGACAGGGGTGTAATTTGTATTACTGAGTTGGTGTAGCAACTGTGTGTGTTTATATTGTGGAAGTTTGTTAAACATCCCGGGTTAGTCGTAAAAAGTAGGGCCTATGAATTTTTACTGGAGACTGTTTTGCTTCAACGAAGCTAAGTGTTTTGATGCCTAAGGCTAAACTAGCGTAATAGATTAGTTCAGCCAGTGTCTGGGAGTTCACATACCAGACAGATATTAAGCGGGGTAGAGAGAAGAGATAGGAGCAGACGGTATAGTAGTTTGACCCTTGGGCAGAAATAATTGTTTATCGCTGTGCATAGTTGAGGAGGAGAAAGACGGGAGATGTATTTATTTATGGTGGTTAGGTGTTAGAGATGAGTATATGGTGACGTGTTGTATATCTGTTGTTATTATTTTGTTTCACAGCATTTTCACGGCACACTGGGAGGGTGTAACCGGCCCTACAATTTACCAACGGCAAAATTGTCATCTCAGGAGCCGAGGGCTCGAGATATCGCCAGAGGTGGAAGAAACGAGACGGTCTCAGGCAGTGAAGCCCATGCTTCAAAATGGCGAGGGAGAGTCAATCTCGGTTCTCACCCTTGTAGCTATAAGCCTCATCTTTCCACATTCACTGTCATTCTCATCTATATCTATCTTCTCAGACTTTTTCATACTCGTGTCTTGTCTATACACTCAGACAAGCTCTAAGCGCAAATCCACTTCATGACACGTGGAATGATGAGATGCTTACGAATCATGAGGGTAAGGTCATGACGTGATTTGTATGAAAGTTGAAGGATACATAAAAATTAATAGTTTATTTTGATAATGACTCGTATGTATGAAGAAAATCCTTAGATTAGTGAGCTGTCACTTCTAGGTTGCTGATGATGAATGTAATTTTCTACTGTATGCCAATAAAAGTCCTTGGTCAATATTTTAAATTCATAATCCCTATGAAAAATTAGCAACAGATCTAGTTTACTCACCAATGTACAAGTTAGTTCCTGTTTTTTGAAGTTCTTCTAAAAACTTTATAAATAGCCCAAAAACATCTTGTTCCAGCAGCTATGTAATGAGGCTGTACTTACATGGTCAACCATTTCACTCTCAGGTTGACAATAATAAATTTAATTTCCACTGACTGTATATACATGGGCATATAGCTTATAATTTTAGTCGTACAGTCAGTGACTTTCTTTTACCTTCTGCATTATTTTTGCCTCTGATTACGGCCTTAGCTCCATTTTTCTTTTATCATAAGCTGTCTCAAAATCGGTCCTCCTCACTCAGAAGAAAATCAGCAACTAAAGAGTACTCTTCATATAAGTTTCCATGGTCTCTACCAAAACAATGTTTTCCACTTCAAGCCCATCACGGTTTTTTTTTTAAACGCATCACTTAGTGACAATTAAGCTGTCATTTCCGTATTTCACCTCCCCTTCCAGCATTCCTTCCTTTAATTAGGTTACTTCAGGTGTGATAATTAATTTACTTAACACATTAACTACCGCAAACCGCTGTCAGCGGCTCACAAAATAATCACATTTGGACCGCAAGCCGCTCAGAGCGCCAATCCAATTTTAGTAATAAAACAAATGAAAAATGTACTGAAACACTCTCTGATCTGGTTCGAGATTTTAAGTTGCCACCGGAAAACAAATTCCCAAAGCATGGTTGTTGTAGAACACTTGAAAATTGATAGTATGTTCATATTTTTCAGCGTTTTGGGTTAGTTACCAAATCGTGTAAAACTGTTTACCGTGGCAACTAGTGATAGGACTACAAAAAATGCGTGTACATCTTGTCTAACGGCTGAATAGGATAGAAACGTGTTTCAACAATTGACTGATAAATCTAGCGACGAGGACAAGAGTGAAAACGGTGTGCACATTCATTAAAATTGTGATTTTGATAGAGATGGGGCGCAAGCAGTTATAATTGTGAAAATATTGCAAGTCCTCGGCCATTGGAGGGCCGTTAAATAGCAACAACCTCTATTAGAGTTACAACCGGTGTTTATTGTAATAGTACATTCATTTATCTTTAAAATGACGTGTAATTCATAAAAATCTGTAAACAATTACGAAAACTACAGCTTACTTTGTGCAAACACCTACAGGATGAAAATGGGAAAAAAATTTAATTCGGCCACAGTGTGTTTTTCAATTCGGTAGTTAATGTGTTAAGTAACTGACAGACTGCTTTGAAAAGACTACCAACCAGTCCACTCTAAACTCATCTAAGGCTATTATCATTTTGCTAATGTTATCTCATTTTTTTCAATGTCCTAATAACTTTTTTCAGTATTAGTGGCCCATCATTATTGTTTTTTAAAAGTAAAATAATCATTGAATAAATTTGTAAAATACTCTGACCATCTTTTCATTATTTCCTCCTCATTCAAGCTAATGTTGCCTTCTATCATTTTCAAGCAAATCTTTGATGTGCAAGTTCCTTTCCCCTAAAGTCTCAAATTCATCTAGGTGCTGACTTGATGATGGACTTGTAAAACAATGATGACCTGGAAATTGATAGTACTTTGCACAAGGTTACTGTCTGCCTTTGTTTGTTTGTTTTTTGGATCTGCAAATACTAGGAATGAGAAGACCTGCAGATGGGGAAACAAGGCAACCAGAACCTCATAGGTGGAACTGAAGAAGTTGGGCCCAAACTGGAAGAGGTGGACAGCAACAGCTGTTGTCCTATCCTCTGATGGGCACTGAAAAGAATCGATGATAAAGACAAAACAATGATTATAATTTGCATCATTTCAAGGACAATACCAACTTGAATTTTCCAACCTGAGAATCTCAATTAGCTTTGCCATCAAATAAAATTGCTTGGGCATTGTGTCTAGGCTAAGGAAATTTAGTGTCCTTGTAATCTTAGCAAACAGCACTGACATGAAAACAAGACTTGTGGACTTATGCATTAGGTTGAGGTCTAATGTGCAGCTATTCTTCCAAAGAAATATGTCACAAGTCTGATGTATTTTTTTCATTACGTAAGTTTGGACGCATTTTGTATAAAACTTAAATCTCATTGGCAAATCATGACTTGATTTCTGATCTGTACAACAAAACAGTGTCATTACCTTAATTCCAGTTCCATAACGCGTCCTTATCCACTTGTAACCCTGTAGCTGAGGATCTATCATCAATGGCCAACGTTCACAGTTGGTTAGGATAGTAGCATTTTCTATGGACATTCTGTCACTGGGGAGGCCCTCATTGGCCCAGCTGGCAATCTGAATTCATATGCAGTAACATATGAGTAAAGTTAGGGACAAATTTGGTAAACTTCACAGCATACTCTTACATAAATATGTACAATACCATTATCTCCCTTTTCGCTCCGTATGCAGAATGCGGCCACCACTGAAGATGATGTCCTTAAGGAAGCCTACGCCAAAGCACAAACTCTTGCATCAGTAGTTTCTGTACCAATCTGTTTTACATGAGGTTGCCTGCCCCCATATATAACCTCATATTGGTTGCCTTTTACGATGTGCCTGAGTAAGTAGTATGCCTATTCTTTCTTTGGTGTGTAGAGAATTTGTTGGCCCCAGTATTATTTTCTATAGGGGAGGACGGTAGAGCTTCTATTACTTTTGCTTTTGTCAGATTTGCACTACAGTTTTAATTTTATTCTCCTTAAAAGTAGGTGGTGTTTAGTGTTAGTGCGTAGAGCACGGTAGAGCCTATCAACAGTTTTATTTATTGGGAGTTGAACTATTTTCGGCCATTTTTGCTTCATTTAGCAGTAGAGGGTTGAGCTTAATTCCCGATCCTTTGTTTCAATGTGGGTAGTGACCTTTACCACACGCGCACAGTAACAGGATGAGTCAGATTGTTTCCAATTTTGATTGGCCAAGATCTAACTGCTTTGAATGGCAACAAGATCATTGGGGGCTTAGAACAAAGCCGCGCAAATGACGACAAGAGGTCAGCGTGCTGGTCTAGGATTATATATAGGCTCGTATTTCATAGTCTCGTTCTCTTTGATGTAATTGCCAGCCGCGTACCAGAGATAAGCCGATTGCCTTAAGTGGGATAATTCGAGTTTGCGGGTAGCGGCTCAGTGGGAAGAGCAAAATTGGCACCAAATTTCCCCACGGCAAAGATTGGCATCTCAGACAAATCAGAGTTTGAGATATCGCCAGAGGCGGACGAAGAAGAGAAATACGTTTTTCCAGGCAGGGGAAGACCTTTCTCCAGGGGAATAGGATTTGATGGGAAAATCCTGAGCGCTGAGCTCGGTAAATGTTACGCACGCAAATTTGGCATGCTGCCAGCATTGTCGTAATTATTTTCGCTTCGTCCCGGCCATAATAAAGCCGAAGGCCCACAGCCCTGAGAGGGGTAATCGGGCAGGTGATTCCAGATTTCGTAGCAGTGAAATAGCTACCCATTCCAGAATCCAGTATTTAAAACCTAGTCGTCACTTACAGAAGTTGTGGAGGCAAAAAGGGTTACAATACCCTCTACAGTTGCTATAACAGATAGACAGAACTGAGAGCACGTTTTGTTGAAGAGTATAGCCGAGGACAGCAGCTGAAGTGTTAGAGGTGCAGTTAGCGGTGTAGCAGTGTTCAGGAGATTTCAAGATAGGCTGTGTAGTAACGAAGTCTGTGCAGATAGTGTGTAGACAAGTCGTAGTAGTTCCAGCTGACTGTGTAGTTAGAAGTAACATTAGAATTTAGAATAGCTAGTTGGAGTGGAGACTCGAAATCCGAGACCCCACCAAGTTCAGGGGGTTGTGTGTAATCTTAACTTCTTTTCCCATACAGGTGGCAAGTGTGGGTGAAGGGTTTGGTTGATGTAAAATCATTGTAACCATACTTGATTTGTTTTCCAGGTGTACACACACGAACTTTATTTCTTTGACATGTATTTGAGTTTTCTGTATGTAAATAAAACTTGTACATTATAGTCTGGATCAGTCACTTTTGTTTACGTACAGTAGCTATACGTTGTCTGTATCGTGGTGTATGTGAATCTTATATAACCTTATCCCCCTTAGGGTAGTTAGAGGTGGTTGAAGCTATAGCAATCTAAGACGTCCGGAGTGGTGAGGGAAGAGTCAAATCTAGGTTCTCACCCCTCGGGGCCAATAGTTTCAACTTTTCACATTTCACTATCATTTTCATCTAAATCTATCTTTTCAGTCTTTCTTCTCACTAGTGTCTTGTCACTATATGTAGACAACCTCTAGTCCTAAATCCACTTCGTGACAAAGTGGCGGCGTTCGTCCGGTGGATCATCTTTGTTGGGATCAATTCTGTGATCTTATCTAAAGTCATAGATTGTCTCTGTAGAGATTTCTGGAAATAGATTTTTCTTTAAATATCCCCTAGACTGAGCTATATTAAGACTGATCCAGCTATAAGTTTTTCCTCAGGTTAGTTTAGATGGTAGTTGTAGTAAGGTTGTTTATGACTTAGAGGAATTGATGGTACTGGAAATTTTTTTCCTCTTAACAGGAAGGTAAATTCGGGTTTTGGGTAGCTAGATAACTTATAATAATTTTTCAGGTAGCAGTTATTAGTCAGACTTGGTGCTACTCTGAGTGCGGGTTTTTGCGACAGCATATTTCCTAGTAGGTAACAGGTAGTTCCTTCCTTTTGCTTCTTTCTGTCATTTTCTGTAATTTGTGAGTTACAGCAGTTCACAAGTAAGATGGCGGAATTGGTCAAGTTACGAGCTGCTTGGCGTGAGGCAGTCGAGGATATGGGAATGGACGAGGCCGAGACTAAGGCATACCTTATGAGTGAAGAAGAGGAAAGGGCAGCAGAGAGACAACACGAACTTGCCATCCGTTCTCTCGAACTGCAAAGTGGAGCCTCGGAGGTCATTTTAAAGAAATGGTGACGCCTCTGATTCGGGAAGTACATTCTTTGTTGTCGGGAATTAGGCCCCTGATGGTATTAGCTCCTTCAGGAAAGGGACATACTGACAAGAACTGTATGACATATGTCAACGACCAGCGCACTCTTAAAAGGGCACAAGACGGCGAATCGAGCAAACATATGTTTCCAACCAGCCCTGGAGCCCCATCTGACCAGCACTTTACTCAGACGGAGGAGGACAGTGATCTGAGTGACCGTTTGCCTATAAACGGTGATGGGCCCCATAACTCTAGTGTCTCGTTTACAGGAAACGGCTCTTGTAACGAGGAGCCTGAAAAATTGACTATATTTTCCAATTTGTTTCAAGGAACATTGGAACAAGTCACTGAGTGCTTTATCTCAGATTCTCCGCGATCAAACGGGATCTTAAACCGTCAAGTGTAACTGCAGGACACATTCCAACTGACGCCAGTAACTCTCACAGGGGAAGGCAAGGTTGAAGGTAGAACCAGGGTGTTAGACGGAGAACTCCCGTGGTCTACAGTTTCATCTCACCAACTTTTCAGGCCAGAAAAGAGTAAGAAAAGCGGCCTTACGCATTTGCAAGGAGCTATTTTAGTGAGCTCTGTCCCTCTTCATGTTGGTAGGGGAAGAGTGATCACAGAACCACTGCCAGATCTTACCTATCTTTTCCCAAAGATAGAAGCTACTGGGATCAGTGAGGATTCAGTAGAAACCCAGCAAGAGATCGGAAACTCGATGTCAGAGGTACACGAGAGTTATCTTCATTTTAAGGTACCAGCGGTTTCAAACCTGCTGATGAGCAGCAATGTAGTCGCCATCGCCAGGCCTCTACATAGCAATGCGGTCATGTCAGTTGACCAAGCCAGCATTTTGCCGGGCAAGACCAGGGAAGTTCCAGACCCGCCATTGGACGGCACAGGTCTGAAGAGAGATCAACTCTCTCACCAGAGCAGGGGAGTAGTTATGGAGAGGAAGAAGAAACAGGTGCGCGTTTCTTTGGCCAACAAACTTTTCCAATTTTGGAACAGTGATTCTCGCTCGAGGGACATTACAGTCGGCCGCAGGTATCTCAGGTCAGCTAGGTACAGGCCATACAAACTTAAACACCCAGTGGATAGCCTTTATCGGACAGCACGTAACCCGCTAATTACCTGTTCAGTGGTCAGGGAGTTGTGCGGGAGCTGTACTCCACCAAGGCCAAGGACATGTATCAGGAAGAAACCCTGGAGGAGAAAATTAGGTAAACAAGGCCAGGTGCACACAGGAAGGAGGTATGTTTTGGGTGATTGGCCCAGCCGCCTGCCAGTTGCAGAGCGACTCAAGGACAGAGTGAGAGAAAAGGCGAAGAGTGACCATTTGCGTTGCGGTCGCCATGCGGTATTCACCAGTTGTGATCTTACAACTTTAGGGCATACAGACAGCTCGGGAGACCTAGTTAAGGGCCAGTATGAAACACAGAGATTTCAGTAATGAGATCGGTGCCCAATCTTCAAAGGTGGGAGTGATGCGATGAAGTACTGAGATTCTGTCTTTCAAATGGCCCCATGTCTTTTCTCCTTGCATTATTCTCACTATTTCTAGAGGGGATTACAGGTAATCCACCCCATGGTTCTTCTCCTTCTATTACTTTCGCTTTTGTCAGTTTTTTCAGAAGGAGGGACTACGATGGAGTTTTATTTTATCTGCACTTTGGTTCTTCTCTGTGAATAGTAGGTGGTGTTTAGTGTTGGTGTGTAGAAAATTGTTGCAGTATTTTTTATAGGGAGGACGGTAGAGCCTAGTTCAGATTTGCACCAGTTTTATTCTCCTTAAAAATATTGCGTGCACATAAACGTATTTTTGGGAGTTGAACTATTTTCGGCCATTTTTGCTTCATTTAGCAGTAGAGGGTTGAGCTTAATTCCCGATCCTTTGTTTCAATGGGGGTAGTGACCTTTACCACACGCGCACAGTAACAGGATGAGTCAGATTGTTTACAATTTTGATTGGCCAAGATCTAACTGCTTTGAATGGCAACGAGATCATTGGGGCTTAGAACAAAGCCGCGCAAATGACGTCAAGAGGTCAGCGTGCTGGTCTAGGATTATATATAGGCTTGTATTTCATAGTCTCGTTCTCTTTGATGTAATTGCCAGCCGCGTACCACAGACAAGCCGATTGCCTTAAGTGGGATAATTCGAGTTTGCGGGTAGCGGCTCAGTGGGAAGAGCAAAATTGGCACCAAATTTCCCCACGGCAAAGATTGGCATCTCAGACAAATCAGAGTTTGAGATATCGCCAGAGGCGGACGAAGAAGAGAAATACGTTTTTCCAGGCAGGGGAAGACCTTTCTCCAGGGGAATAGGATTTGATGGGAAAATCCTGAGCGTTGAGCTCGGTAAATGTTACGCACGCAAATTTGGCATGCTGCCAGCGTTGTCATAATTATTTTTGCTTCATCCCGGCCATAATAAAGCCGAAGGCCCACAGCCCAGAGAGGGGTAATCGGGCAGGTGATTCCAGATTTGGTAGCAGTAAAATAGCTACCCATTCCAGAATCTAGTATTTAAAACCTAGTCGTCACTTACAGAAGTTGTGGAGGCAAAAAGGGTTACAATACCCTCTACAGTTGCTATAACAGATAGACAGAACTGAGAGCACGTTTTGTTGAAGAGTATAGCCGAGGACAGCTGCTGAAGTGTTAGAGGTGCAGTTAGCGGTGTAGCAGTGTTCAAGATGAAAACAAATATGGAGGTCCTAGAAAATCTAGGTATGAAAAGAGAACTAATGAGAGAGGTCAAAGTTCGGCAGCTAAAATACTTTGGCCACATAAAAAGGCATAACACCTTGCAGAAGACCATAACAGAAGGGAGAGTTGAAGGTAAACGTGCAAGGGGAAGACAGCGCTATAAGTGGGAAGATAACATCAAGAGATGGACGGGAAAGAGTCTATCAGAGTGTACCACCAAGACAAGAGACAGAAGACGTTGGAGATCCATTACAGCCAACCTCCGTTGTGGAGATGGCAACTGATGATGATGATGAGTGTTCAAGAGATTTCAAGATAGGCTGTGTAGTAACGAAGTCTGTGCAGATAGTGTGTAGACAAGTCGTAGTAGTTCCAGCTAACTGTGTAGTTAGAAGTAACATTAGAATTTAGAATAGCTAGTTGGAGTGGAGACTCGAAATCTGAGACCCCACCAAGTTCAGTGGGTTGTGTGTAATCTTAACTTCTTTTCCCATACAGGTGGCAAGTGTGGGTGGAGGGTTTGGTTGATGTAAAATCATTGTAACCATACTTGATTTGTTTTCCAGGTGTACACACACGCACTTTATTTCTTTGACATGTATTTGAGTTTTCTATATGTAAATAAAACTTGTACATTATAGTCTGGATCAGTCACTTTTGTTTACGTACAGTAGCTATACGTTGTCTGTATCGTGGTGTATGTGAATCTTATATAACCTTATCCCCTTAGGGTAGTTAGAGGTGGTTGAAGCTATAGCAATCTAAGACGTCCGGAGTAGCGAGGGAAGAGTCAAATCTAGGTTCTCACCCCTCGGGGCCAATAGATTCAACTTTTCACATTTCACTATCATTTTCATCTAAATCTCTCTTTTCAGTCTTTCTTCTCACTAGTGTCTTGTCACTATATGTAGACAACCTCTAGTCCTAAATCCACTGCGTGACATTCTCTCAGAACCCCCAGAAACAAAGGGCATGTACAATCCAGAAAACTATTAACTTTAAGATCTTAACTTGTTCTGCCACCAAAGACAGACTGACAGAAACAAGTATGAAAAGACATAGAAGAAAGAAAAAAAAACACACACACCACAAGCATAAATTTTCTTCATACCATAGCACTGTCTACCAACATGACTAAAGGATCAAGACCTTCAGTGACAGGTATTGGATACTTGAGCTTTTTCATGAATGGGAGCCACTTGTTCTCCAGCAAGTCAGTACGGTAAACCTAAAAATGATAAACACATACACTGGTTTCTGTCTGTTAGGTCTGATAAAGCATTTCATCAAGTTTCATATTTTCTAATTACTGATCAAAAATGAAGATTGTTAAAGCTAGTTTAGTCCTGCATTACCTCTGTATGAAAAAGATGATACTTCTTTCCTTCTTACAGTTAACTCTCCGATTTGAACGCTTTTGTTCATGCTTCTCCACGTAGATCTGTTTACTGCCATCTGTTTATTTCTGCTCTTCCTTCTTCTTGTAAGTTGTCTGTTGTATCATTCTTTTTTTTCTCTTCTACTTTTTCCCCATTTTATGATGCTCTTGGAGATGAGTCGGGTTGGGGGAAAGTACATTTTTTTTTTCCAATTCACGTTCATTTATGTTGTCTCAAACCAGAGATGAGGAAAAGACACTGGCACTGGATAGGTAACAGAATGAGGAAATCAGCTGATAGCCTTACAAGGCAGTCCTTGTTCTGGAATTCTCGGGTAACGTTAAAGGTAGTCCCATGGTAGAAACTGCTGTGAGGGAGTAGTAAAGTGTTTCAGACTTCACTATACTAGGTCCAGCTTTATGAGGTGGGGGTAACTAGTTCCCCTCCTCACTGCTTTTCCCTTCCCCAACTCATGAGCAGATTCAGGTACCCATTTTCAGCTAGGTAGACTGGAGCATAATGCCAACAGGTTTAAAACCTGTTAACTTTGCTGCAAGAGGCAAGTACTCTAACTGCCAATCGAGTAGCCAATTCAAGTCTGCGATATCAGTTCGTTCAAAAGCTGACAGATAATTTAACTTTCAATGTGCAAATAATTTATGATGGTTGAGGGGACAAAGAAAGAACAGGATCCCCGCACCCTCAGGCATCTCTTTCAATGTGAATAATATGAGGTTGTGCAGGAGGTGGGCAACCTCATCATGTAAAACAAATTACCTCAGAAACTACCACTGTATGAGCATGGGAATGCTTGGTGCAGGCTTCCTGCAAGGGGACCAGCTACAGTGTTGGCTCTATGATTTGTAAGGCGTGCACACGAAAATGAGGATGTTATAAAAGGACATACCTTGGTAAAGGAACCTACATAGGAAATGTATGCTGTAATTAGCATGACATCTCCTGGCAATGTGAGCTCATTTCTGTGGAAGTTGTTTATAGCTTCCGCCCAACGAACATTTTCTGAAGCCAAACCACCTACTAGTCTGTTTGCTAGTTCAATGACAGCTGCAGTTGCATCTGCCTCATCCTGACATTTCTGCTTAGTTGTCACAGCTCTGCTCAGTTCAGCTTGACATTCAGTTAGCGTTTCTTCCAGTGCAGCAACTTTTGCTGCAAAGCATTACCAACATTGTAAATAAAATTATTGAGCCAAATACTTAACTATATAATTTCATAATTCTTGGAGCAAGATATTACAATAAGACGTAAACTAACTGAATATATGGCAGTGAGGCACGGACAACCTATTGTCACAGGAAAAGAGGGTACTCGGTTATAAGGGTAGGCTTTCTCCATATGACGTCATAAGAAAACTCCACTAGGGAATTCCAGAAGTATGGAAATGTGGAAATGGTGGTAAGGGCGTTGTTACCAACAGATTACTGGTGGCAATGTATGTAGTTATTATAATATTTATTTGTCTGAGGGAAAGTATTTGTTTTTAAAATCAGGATGCTTTCCTGGCCAAAGATATATCACCCATGATTGATTGATACTTTTGTTATATGGGTTATCTCCCCTGAATATCGAACTTGGCGTATGAATCCAGATTTTGCTGGTCTGTTCCTTGTTGGGCCAGAAACAGATTGTTCTTGCTTAGGTTTATGCAGGAATGTTTATGGTCCGAGTCTATGTTTACTCCTTGTCTATTTAAGACGATTCGGTCTTATATCGTGATATCTTTGTATGTCTAAGTGGGACTATTTTTCCTTGTACTGAACTTTGGGGTCAGGGAGTTTCTGCGCAGGCGGATACGAAAAAGGGTCTTCCGTGATGATGGAGCCTGGTGAATGCCATGTCGGAGACCAGTCCGAAGTTTGTTGATATATGTGATCTATTACGGGGAAGAAGATAGTTTCTGATATGATTATTAAGTCTATGAGTTCCCCAGTGTTTATTCTGTAACGCCAGGAGAGGGCGTATGTGTTCTGCTAGTGTATTTCCCATGCCCAGGTAAAAGAACTTTTTGCTGAACTTTTCCTTGCTAGGCTTAGATGGGCAGACGTCTACATGATGATTATCTATATCAATATGTCGGGATGACATGTTACCTAGCAGCACTGAATATGATTGTATGCAGCAGTTATGATGAAAGAATATGCTGATTCTTGTAGAAACATTTGTGTTCATGAACAAAGCCTTTATTGAAGCTTTACTATGCATCTGTATAGTGAGTAATGCTCACTGGAACCAGAAGCCATTTTGGATTCTATATTTTTTTGTCGATCATCGATCAGAGAACAGGGATGCCCCTTATTATCAGGTGATGATTAAGAGATCACAGTTATAAAGAAAACCCAATACTGGTGGGTTAACATTGTCTCCAGAAATATTTGCTGAACTTTACCTAAAGGAATCTTCGCTAGAAAAGAGGTTCTGTCTAGGAGTCATGCTTGAACATTATTTATTAACTGACATGATCAGTCAGTAAGGCCCGATGGTTATATTTATAAACAGTGGAAATCTAAGTGCTTGTCTACGAACGTTCCATTGTAATGTTCTTCAACATGAATGCCAACTTAAGATTGTAGACCACTGATCAACAGTATGATGATATATGTCGACCTGTTTTCCTGTAACTATACCCGTACTATCCAAGTGTGTGCGTCCAGTTAAACAGTATGAAACGACCACAGTAGTCTGCATCATTAACTTCTAGCTACGTGTGAGTGAGTGTTTGATCTTCTAGTCAACTCTTCAGAACAATCCATGCATTTGCATATTGACACTCACATTAACACTCATAGTCAACATTACATCCTTGTCGGGGCCTCCTTACGTTTTTGGACAAGGTGACCTGTATGCCCAACACTGTGCCGGTTTAGAGTTGACCATTCACACCAATACCAGCTTTATTAACGTGGTGACCAAGAAAAGACGTTTATCAATGTGGTGGCCAGTATGGGGATGCATAAACAATTAATAGTAAATAGTATGACGTGTAAAAATTCCGTGGTTAGAGACCATAGAAACCGTGTTCTAAGTCTAAATGCAGTCTTGATGTGTCGTTCATCGGGTGCGGGCAAGTTTTAGAATTGTGTGGCAAGTCCTTGTAACATCGAACGCAACAAAGGAAAAATATACTTAAAAAGGGTCAGGATGCTTTCCAATTATAGAGCAAGAAGAACTTGGGATAATTGTAGCAACTGCAGGTAACTCGATGATAGTTTTTGTCTCTCTTCGCGTCAGCGATTTTGTGATTAAAATAAGCAGCGAACCATACCAAAATAAAAAAGACACGACTACAGACTGAGAAGACTGTTTGTGATTAATTTAAATGAGGAACTAAATTTTTCTGCATGCAACACCATATTATTGAAAATAGATCACTGAATCATCGAATAATTGCCATGCCAAAATGGAGAACAGGACAGAAAATAAAACCACTGGACAGGTAATGTTTTATTTGAACCACTGGGTATTCACAAAACCAGACATTGAGATAAAAATGAAAAATTCACTATCTACGTCAACTACAAAAATAAAAGAGATACTTTCATGTTTTCATCGGCCCCTGGCTCATTGGTCAGACCAGCCAGTTAGCGGGATAGCAACCTGTGCTGTCCAGTGAGTTGATTAAGATCAAATGCTGACTATGACACTATGCTAAGCAAGAAAGAAAGCTCAATACATTCCATCTATGGTGTCTACATCACATCCATGGTATTTTGTGAAAGGAAAAAGTAACAAATGTCGAGGTGCTAAAACGTGCTGGCTTTCAAAGCATGTATACACTGCTTAGACAGCACAGACTACGCTTGCTTGGCCATGTCTGCTGCATGAAAGATGGTCGCATCCCCAAATATATTTTTTATGGACAACTGGCAGATGGCAAAAGAATAGCGTGCTGCCGCAGCTGAGGTTCAAAGATGTGTGCAAGAGAGACATGAAGGCACTGGACATAAATCCAGTAACCCTGGGAGGATGAAGCTGCCAATCGCACCAAGTGGTGATGCTCCCTACAGTGCCACCTCAGATTGGGCTAAAAGAAGCTCTCATAACAAGCAGAAGAGGAAAGAACACGCCGAAAGGAACACCACAAAAAAATTAAGCAGCTGAGGGCTATCACCTCAGGGGCGCATTCCCATAGTCAAGTTATGACTGAAGGTGGCTACTACTACTACTAACTGGATAGTTCAAGGCAACCTATCACTTAACTAGTGCTCACCATTTAACTATAGCCCTGTGTAGTTCCCAGGGGGGTCTCTGAAGTGACAAGAAAAGAACAGGACTACACACCCAGGCATGTCGTCCAAGGTGACTAATATGAGGTTGTGCATGAGGCTGCCAACCTCATCATGTAACAAACTGCCACAGAAACCACCGCTGCAGGAGCATGTGAATGCTTGGTGCAGGCTTCCTGATAGGGGACCAGCCACAGTGGTGGCTCCATGCTCCATTGGGGGTGCAAAGGAAAATGATGATGAACAATAATTCAAATGTTAAGAAATATTTGGTCACTATTTTATATGTTAAAGCTATTTAGAAATGATAAGCTGAAATATTGTAAATACTAATATGCTGCTAGAAAATGTATGAACCGTGGACTGAAACAGGTCACCTATGGTTGTTCCTGGATTATCTTCTTCTTCTTCGTTCACCCTCAGATGTCAACTTGAATAAGTTCAAAGAAAGCAGTGGTCAGCCTGAGGCTGTTGATATCTCCGTAGATTTTCTCCAGGAATGGTACTGGTGATGGCCATATGCGTTTTCTCTGTTCCTCATATGTTGGGCACCTTTGAAGCAGGTGTTTGGCAGTCATTTTATCGGTGCCAGTCACACTCATCAGTAGTTCCTATCTTTAATTTGTTGAATAGATGGTATCTCAATCTGTTCCTGGATTATAAGGTGGTGACAATTACAGTGCAGTCATATTTTTTTGCCAGGAATGCATTCCTGAAGACCTCGCATAAATCAAGACTAATTTTCTTATAGGAATAAATGTAATAAAGGGAGGAAGATGCATTCTGAGAACATAAAAATTTACAACCATAAAAACATATTTTTGCTTTTAAACATGACAGTTTTAGTAATTAATGTTGTCTTCATTTTTTTTATCACATTATAACATCGTTATCATGATAGTCCTACGACATTGAAGGAACATAAGAAGCAACATATCTAACTTTCATTCCAAAATTAACTGATTTTCAAGCATGTTTTTCATCGTTACCACAAGCACCACCACTTAATGAATGCATTGATGTGGGATTAAAAAAAAACAGATTTTAAATTATAATAACTTTAAATGTTAAAATAATTGCACAATCATCAGCAAAATCACTTGCAGAATTTCTGATGCATATAAAAAAAACCAGTGTGGTACATACAATACTGACAAAGGATGGTAGGTTTTTCTGTTTAAAGTGGTGATGTCACATGGTAAAGGATCCCGTTACATGCCCATTTAGGCATATTGGGAATTTGGTGTTAGACCCATATTTTCTTGACCATACGACACACTAGGGGTGATGTGGTCAGCATCACACCAGCCACCTTAACCTTCCCAGAGTTGCTCTGGTACCCGATTCATGAGGTGATGCCACATGGTATGAGCATAAAACACTCGGCTTGTCAGTTTTGAAATACACGTGTGATTCTTGTTGAATTTGTCAAATTTTTTAATTTTTTTATAAATCGCATTATTTCAAATCTTAAAAATTGACGCTTCATTCGTCCTTTTTATAATGCACTATTTCAAATTCGCAGAAAATGTGACTGCACTGTATTTGTTTCATTGGGGCTGAGCCATATATTCAGAACTGTCCAATAAAAGGCACGAGAGAAATGTAACTGATACAAGTTATAAAATAATTCAACTTCTATCTACACACCTTCTAAGAAACTGTCTAGTATTTCTGCTTCCTATGAGATTTCACCACCATTAAAGGTCCTATTTTCTTCTATGAAAAAGCTGATAAAAAAACAATAATTCCAACTCACATACCTTTAATTGCAGCAAGTTTAGTCTGAGCTGCATTCAAATCCTCATTAGCTTTCTTCAGTGCAATTCTTTTGGGCTCCACTTCACAGAATACTTCATAATATCTCATTATATTGATCACCCATGAGCTGAGACCTAAACAATGTCAGTGATATAATTTAATTAATATTAGTGTGAAGAAAATTAACACCTACAAAATCCTAGCTTGAAACTTCCCATACAATACAACTTGTACCTCACATTCGGAGTTCTAATGGGTGAAAGACAAACTGCTCACCTGCTGCTGCCAAAGATTTTGACTTTATTGAGGCAGGGTCAAAGTCCGGGTCAGCCAGGTATGGTTTAACTGCCAGCTGGCAGCTCAAAGGAATGTTATCCTTGTCATAGTTGATTAAAGCATCCAGAAATGAATCCACCTTGAACAGAAAAAAAGGGAGTGTAATTTCCCATAAAACAAGTCTGTATGCACTATTTTATAGATTATTGAATTCAAGCAAATGACAAACCTTGAATACATCAACAGTAAATGTTAGTAAAGTGGTTTTGATGCCTAAAATAGGGCTTTCAATGAATGGCAATATTTCTGTTTCAGAGCCAAATGGAAATACTCAATAAGTACAGTTCTGGGTGTTCTTACCCAGAGTCCAGAATTTCAGAATGCTTCAAAAGTAGAAATGTTCCAGAATAAATCAATCTAAAACTGGTGCTAATTAAGTCCCAGGCCACCACTTTGCTTTCATAGCAGGACCAGCTGTATTTTGGCCATGGACTGTACTTTTATGATGCTTTTCAGCACCACTGGAGCTTGTATTGTGAATGTTACTAAATTCATATTTGCATATGTAATATTCCCAAAACAATATGTCAAACAAATGTCCCACAAATATCTATGGATATAGCAAGCACCAAGATAAACTGTATGTAATAAAAGGGACAAAGTAAACTTACCAAACAGAATAGATTTAAGTGAAATAGGCAATACTGTTATGAGTTAAAATTCAGAAAATGACTATGTAAGCCCCGAGTATTTCCCGGGGGTCCCTGAGAAGACAAAGAAAGCAGATAGGGTTTTTACTGCACTGGAAAATGTACGGCAATCAGGGAAAATCAGCTCCAAAACAAAAGTAGGCATCTTCGGCTTAAGTGTCAGGTGTATGGTTCTGAGACATAAAGAGTGATGGAAGTGACAACCAAGGAATTACAGACTTTCATAAATGGATATGTGACAGCGCCATCTTGAGGTCTGTCGTTCTAGGCGCTGGCCCCATCTGGGCAGTCATATTGTCTATGTGGTTTAGTGCTTTTTGATCACGTTATCTTCAAGCAGATTTATTACAAGGCCATAATAAGCCTACGAATTAGTTGTGTTTTTGCTCTAGTTGTGTAAATCTGTGTTTTCATGCATTCTGGAGCAATAATCGCGTGTGTTATCTGTGTGGCGCAGATTAATACGCGAGCGCGCAGTAAATTGAGTGGTTAGGCCAGGGCCTATAAAAGGGGTAGCAAGTGGCGAAACTGGGATTGTTGAGGCAGCCGCCCAGTGAGAACAGACGAAGAAGACACACAAGAGCCAAGCTGTAAATGCCTTGAGCACGTGAGTTAATTTAAATTAGCATTAGTTTTCTAGGATTCTGAAATTATATCGATGTGGCTATTTTAATGTTTAATGGAATAAATAGATAGATAGATAGATGTGAAAGTTTAAGAGCGATTATTTCATTCTTCAGAAAGGCAGACATAGTGTGAGGCTATTTCACTGCGAAATTTAGATAAGATTAACAATCGCAAGATAGCAACCTCGTAGTGATAAAAGGCGGTGATAGCGAGTCTGAGCAAACACGCTCCGCGTGTTAAACCTATAATATGTTATGCCGAGCGACACGCGGTGTATTTAGTTCCAGTTTTTGGTTAAAGCCAAGAATATTATTCTTTAATGTAAGAGTAATTTTATTTTATCCTTTAATGTAAAAGTAATTTAGTGTATTTCACGATTATTGATTATTCTACTGTTTATCTTTAGTGGTTACTTAGAAGGGAGAATAGTCATTTAGATTTCTGGTGCGTAAGGCAAGTTGAGACAGGTGTTTCTCTGTTTGCTCCCGGTGGAGCATGGAAACACCAATGCGGCTGGTGTCCACCACAAGTCAACAGAAGCATTTTTTATGCTGTTACAGTGGTTGTTCCTGTAATAATGTGTTTCATGTGATGAGTTCCCAATCTCGTCAGGGGTCACATATGACACGTTTGTGGCCAGGCTCACCAGTCGTCACTTACGACATGTTCAGAGTGCGGGAACGAGTATTGATGTGGGTCGGTTGAGAGGTAGTAGTTAATTCTCATTATTGAGATTATTTGTTGTACATGTATTGAAGAATATGATTTTATGTCCAGTTGATTATTATTGTTATGTGAACATGGTTTGTGAGAGCACGTGGGCGTACCAGATGTATATTTCTCTTCTCCGCTCCTGAGGGAGCATGGGGCCACCGGTGTGGTTTGCCTCAGCATGAAGCATTCAGATGCTCTTGCAGTAGTGGTTTCGGTAGCAACCTATGTTACCCGGTGCGATTGCCAGCCTCATACACAACACCATACTAGTCGCATTGGGCGACACGCATGAGTGTGTGAGATAGTTGATGATGTCAGGTGGGCGCATGTTTTCTGTATGGTAAGTGTTATTATCCATGCTATTAATGTTCACTTAGACATTGTTTTATTTATTGTTTTTCAGACAGTCTATGAACACTGACTGGGTGTTCGTTTGATTGTTTGTTGGATTGTTTGTTTGGTGTTCGGTTCTGTTCGGTAGAATTAAATGTTGATCTGCATAAGGCTTTGGGTTGCTTGAATTGTTAAGTCTGCTGCTGAGAGGGTTGCAAGCAACCAATAATTGCAACCCCTGTCAAACGATCCTTTATAAATTTTCTTGGTGCACGGGTCTTGGGTGTGAGGTACCCCTAGCGCCCCTGTCACAAGTGGCGTCGTCGACAGGATTGACAGACAGCACGCAGTGAAGCAACTCTTCAGCAATCAGAGCAGCAACAGCCGAAACAGTAGAACACCCAGTTCAGTGCAAGGCGAGGGACGGGATCATCCAGTTTTGTCAAGATTTCTAGTCAACTCTACTAGCAACAAGATGGCGGCACGCAACACACGCGCTGCTAGCTGTAGAACTGATAACGAAGATGTGGCTGAGGTGGATGACCCTGTAGTAGGGCTAAATCGTCAACCAGAACGAGTGCAGTACATCGTGGTACCTACTCACAAGAGGGTGCGGTGCTTTGGGGAGCGCACGGGTCCTACGGCCGAGGAATATGTCAGAGAGGTGAGAGCTGCCTGGAGGGTAGGGATGATGAGTAAAGAGGACCAGGCGGATGTTATTCTTGACAGTGTGACCCCAAGTGTCCGAAGGGAGCTGAGGATTCAGGCTGATGACGATGACCCAGAAGCAATGCTACATTCCATTCTTAGGGTGTATGGGGAGCGTCGAAGCATCCCAGAAGTAATGGCCGCGTTCTACTCTACCCGGCAAGGTGCAAGGGAGTCTCTTTGGGAATTCTCCCATCGCATTCACGAGGTGTTTGAAAGTGTTGTAAGGGCACAAAAGCAGAACAACGTCACTCCCTTGGCGCCATCCTTTCTTCGTGACCAGTTTGCTGCTTGTCTGAGAGATGACCTAGTAAGAAAGCTTGCAAAGGAAATGATCTTTAAGGAGCCTACAGCATCGTTTAAGTCGGTGAGGGACTATGCCCTACGGTTTTTAGAGATTGAACACGCCCCTGGGGCTGGTGTTGCCAGCGTCGGAGTAGTAAATACCGTGACGGTACCTGATATACACGCATTAGGCGCAGAAGTAGAGCGGCTGAGAGCACAGGTGGCTCAATTAGAGGCTAAAATTGATGCGATGTCTCAGGAGCAGGGGGGACGTACCAGGACAGTTCGCTGTTTTAGACGCAGAAGACTAAGGCCACGTACAGAATCGATGTCCACAGGCATTAAACTAGACCCCTCTGCGGCTGGGAGTCAGGTTACAGAAGGGGAGCAGAATGGCTCAAAGATAAAGAGGGTTGGTGGTCGACCGGAGTGTGAGGTGCTTATTGCAGGGAAGAAAGTCAAAGGCGGCCAGGGATGTAAGGGTAGCAGGAGGCGACCCAGGGCACCAAGGAAGCCTAGGAAAATAAGATGCTTCAACTGTGGAGACCTTTCGAACCACATGGCAGCCAAGTGTCCCCAGGGCCCGCTTCCTAAGCGATGTTTCCATTGTAGGTCCCCGGACCATTTGATATCGGTTTGCCCATCAAAGAGCGCCCTCTCTAAGCGTACCAACACATCTACATTGCCGTCACAGTGCAAGCCAAGAGATGGCCGTGGCAACTGTCACCATAAGGGCGCCGGGAAAAGTGGTCGGCATTTAGAGGAGGAGACTCATCTAAAACTCGTTGAAGGACACGTTTCCAGGCTACGAGGGGCGCACGTAAGAGCAGAGCCACCGTTGCAGAGTTTTGCAGCCGTCCGGAAAGAGAGATGTGACAAGCTGTCGTGTTCTACTCCACTACAGGTCGGAGAATTGGTGAGGAAAAGAATGCACTACGCTGAGAGATCCAAAATTCGTGACATGTGGTCAGAAGAGGAGTACATTGTTATTCGGGCTCCCACAATGACAGGAGGTCCGTATGTCATCCAGCGAACAGACAGAGCGAGTCCGGGCATTAGAGTCACTGGCAACGAACTCAGACGTAGTGAAGACAAAGATGATTCACCAGACTTGATAGATACGACACTAGGCCTACCTGAAGCACCAGCTTTGCAGAGGAGACAGACCCTAGGGAGGACGAAAATGATTTAACGCCCGAACCAGGCTGGTATGCCCTGCAGCCGATAGAAGGTCCTGCCCCGAGACGTTCTGAGAGAATACGACTGAAGCGCATAGCTTAGTTGCAGTTGTCGGGACGACAACAAAATCAGGCGGGGAATATGTGACAGCGCCATCTTGAGGTCTGTCGTTCTAGGCGCTGGCCCCATCTGGGCAGTCATATTGTCTATGTGGTTTAGTGCTTTTTGATCACGTTATCTTCAAGCAGATTTATTACAAGGCCATAATAAGCCTACGAATTAGTTGTGTTTTTGCTCTAGTTGTGTAAATCTGTGTTTTCATGCATTCTGGAGCAATAATCGCGTGTGTGTTATCTGTGTGGCGCAGATTAATACGCGAACAAGCGCGCAGTAAATTGAGTGGTTAGGCCAGGGCCTATAAAAGGGGTAGCAAGTGGCGCGAAACTGGGATTGTTGAGGCAGCCGCCCAGTGAGAACAGACGAAGAAGACACACAAGAGCCAAGCTGTAAATGCCTTGAGCACGTGAGTTAATTTAAATTAGCATTAGTTTTCTAGGATTCTGAAATTATATCGATGTGGCTATTTTAATGTTTAATGGAATAAATAGATAGATAGATAGATAGATGTGAAAGTTTAAGAGCGATTATTTCATTCTTCAGAAAGGCAGACATAGTGTGAGGCTATTTCACTGCGAAATTTAGATAAGATTAACAATCGCAAGATAGCAACCTCGTGGTGATAAAAGGCGGTGATAGCGAGTCTGAGCAAACACGCTCCGCGTGTTAAACCTATAATATGTTATGCCGAGCGACACGCGGTGTATTTAGTTCCAGTTTTTGGCTTTAACCAAGAATATTATTCTTTAATGTAAGAGTAATTTTATTTTATCCTTTAATGTAAAAGTAATTTAGTGTATTTCACGATTATTGATTATTCTACTGTTTATCTTTAGTGGTTACTTAGAAGGGAGAATAGTCATTTAGATTTCTGGTGCGTAAGGCAAGTTGAGACAGGTGTTTCTCTGTTTGCTCCTGGTGGAGCATGGAAACACCAATGCGGCTGGTGTCCACCACAAGTCAACAGAAGCATTTTTATGCTGTTACAGTGGTTGTTCCTGTAATAATGTGTTTCATGTGATGAGTTCCCAATCTCGTCAGGGGTCACATATGACACGTTTGTGGCCAGGCTCACCAGTCGTCACTTACGACATGTTCAGAGTGCGGGAACGAGTATTGATGTGGGTCGGTTGAGAGGTAGTAGTTAATTCTCATTATTGAGATTATTTGTTGTACATGTATTGAAGAATATGATTTTATGTCCAGTTGATTATTATTGTTATGTGAACATGGTTTGTGAGAGCACGTGGGCGTACCAGATGTATATTTCTCTTCTCCGCTCCTGAGGGAGCATGGGGCCACCGGTGTGGTTTGCCTCAGCATGAAGCATTCAGATGCTCTTGCAGTAGTGGTTTCGGTAGCAACCTATGTTACCCGGTGCGATTGCCAGCCTCATGCACAACACCATACTAGTCGCATTGGGCGACACGCATGAGTGTGTGAGATAGTTGATGATGTCAGGTGGGCGCATGTTTTCTGTATGGTAAGTGTTATTATCCATGCTATTAATGTTCACTTAGACATTGTTTTATTTATTGTTTTTCAGACAGTCTATGAACACTGACTGGGTGTTCGTTTGATTGTTTGTTGGATTGTTTGTTTGGTGTTCGGTTCTGTTCGGTAGAATTAAATGTTGATCTGCATAAGGCTTTGGGTTGCTTGAATTGTTAAGTCTGCTGCTGAGAGGGTTGCAAGCAACCAATAATTGCAACCCCTGTCAAACGATCCTTTATAAATTTTCTTGGTGCACGGGTCTTGGGTGTGAGGTACCCCTAGCGCCCCTGTCACAAGTGGCGTCGTCGACAGGATTGACAGACAGCACGCAGTGAAGCAACTCTTCAGCAATCAGAGCAGCAACAGCCGAAACAGTAGAACACCCAGTTCAGTGCAAGGCGAGGGACGGGATCATCCAGTTTGTCAAGATTTCTAGTCAACTCTACTAGCAACAAGATGGCGGCACGCAACACACGCGCTGCTAGTAGAACTGATAACGAAGATGTGGCTGAGGTGGATGACCCTGTAGTAGGGCTAAATCGTCAACCAGAACGAGTGCAGTACATCGTGGTACCTACTCACAAGAGGGTGCGGTGCTTTGGGGAGCGCACGGGTCCTACGGCCGAGGAATATGTCAGAGAGGTGAGAGCTGCCTGGAGGGTAGGGATGATGAGTAAAGAGGACCAGGCGGATGTTATTCTTGACAGTGTGACCCCAAGTGTCCGAAGGGAGCTGAGGATTCAGGCTGATGACGATGACCCAGAAGCAATGCTACATTCCATTCTTAGGGTGTATGGGGAGCGTCGGAGCATCCCAGAAGTAATGGCCGCGTTCTACTCTACCCGGCAAGGTGCAAGGGAGTCTCTTTGGGAATTCTCCCATCGCATTCACGAGGTGTTTGAAAGTGTTGTAAGGGCACAAAAGCAGAACAACGTCACTCCCTTGGCGCCATCCTTTCTTCGTGACCAGTTTGCTGCTTGTCTGAGAGATGACCTAGTAAGAAAGCTTGCAAAGGAAATGATCTTTAAGGAGCCTACAGCATCGTTTAAGTCGGTGAGGGACTATGCCCTACGGTTTTTTAGAGATTGAACACGCCCCTGGGGCTGGTGTTGCCAGCGTCGGAGTAGTAAATACCGTGACGGTACCCGATATACACGCATTAGGCGCAGAAGTAGGCGGCTGAGAGCACAGGTGGCTCAATTAGAGGCTAAAATTGATGCGATGTCTCAGGAGCAGGGGGGACGTACCAGGACAGTTCGCTGTTTTAGACGCAGAAGACTAAGGCCACGTACAGAATCGATGTCCACAGGCGTTAAACTAGACCCCTCTGCGGCTGGGAGTCAGGTTACAGAAGGGGAGCAGAATGGCTCAAAGATAAAGAGGGTTGGTGGTCGACCGGAGTGTGAGGTGCTTATTGCAGGGAAGAAAGTCAAAGGCGGCCAGGGATGTAAGGGTAGCAGGAGGCGACCCAGGGCACCAAGGAAGCCTAGGAAAATAAGATGCTTCAACTGTGGAGACCTTTCGAACCACATGGCAGCCAAGTGTCCCCAGGGCCCGCTTCCTAAGCGATGTTTCCATTGTAGGTCCCCGGACCATTTGATATCGGTTTGCCCATCAAAGAGCGCCCTCTCTAAGCGTACCAACACATCTACATTGCCGTCACAGTGCAAGCCAAGAGATGGCCGTGGCAACTGTCACCATAAGGGCGCCAGGAAAAGTGGTCGGCATTTAGAGGAGGAGACTCATCTAAAACTCGTTGAAGGACACGTTTCCAGGCTACGAGGGGCGCACGTAAGAGCAGAGCCACCGTTGCAGAGTTTTGCAGCCGTCCGGAAAGAGAGATGTGACAAGCTGTCGTGTTCTACTCCACTACAGGTCGGAGAATTGGTGAGGAAAAGAATGCACTACGCTGAGAGATCCAAAATTCGTGACATGTGGTCAGAAGAGGAGTACATTGTTATTCGGGCTCCCACAATGACAGGAGGTCCGTATGTCATCCAGCGAACAGACAGAGCGAGTCCGGGCATTAGAGTCACTGGCAACGAACTCAGACGTAGTGAAGACAAAGATGATTCACCAGACTTGATAGATACGACACTAGGCCTACCTGAAGCACCAGCTTTGCCAGAGGAGACAGACCCTAGGGAGGACGAAAATGATTTAACGCCCGAACCAGGCTGGTATGCCCTGCAGCCGATAGAAGGTCCTGCCCCGAGACGTTCTGAGAGAATACGACTGAAGCGCATAGCTTAGTGCAGTTGTCGGGACGACAACAAAATCAGGCGGGGAATATGTGACAGCGCCATCTTGAGGTCTGTCGTTCTAGGCGCTGGCCCCATCTGGGCAGTCATATTGTCTATGTGGTTTAGTGCTTTTTGATCACGTTATCTTCAAGCAGATTTATTACAAGGCCATAATAAGCCTACGAATTAGTTGTGTTTTTGCTCTAGTTGTGTAAATCTGTGTTTTCATGCATTCTGGAGCAATAATCGCGTGTGTTATCTGTGTGGCGCAGATTAATACGCGAGCGCGCAGTAAATTGAGTGGTTAGGCCAGGGCCTATAAAAGGGGTAGCAAGTGGCGAAACTGGGATTGTTGAGGCAGCCGCCCAGTGAGAACAGACGAAGAAGACACACAAGAGCCAAGCTGTAAATGCCTTGAGCACGTGAGTTAATTTAAATTAGCATTAGTTTTCTAGGATTCTGAAATTATATCGATGTGGCTATTTTAATGTTTAATGGAATAAATAGATAGATAGATAGATGTGAAAGTTTAAGAGCGATTATTTCATTCTTCAGAAAGGCAGACATAGTGTGAGGCTATTTCACTGCGAAATTTAGATAAGATTAACAATCGCAAGATAGCAACCTCGTGGTGATAAAAGGCGGTGATAGCGAGTCTGAGCAAACACGCTCTGCGTGTTAAACCTATAATATGTTATGCCGAGCGACACGCGGTGTATTTAGTTCCAGTTTTTTGGTTAAAGCCAAGAATATTATTCTTTAATGTAAGAGTAATTTTATTTTATCCTTTAATGTAAAAGTAATTTAGTGTATTTCACGATTATTGATTATTCTACTGTTTATCTTTAGTGGTTACTTAGAAGGGAGAATAGTCATTTAGATTTCTGGTGCGTAAGGCAAGCTGAGACAGGTGTTTCTCTGTTTGCTCCCGGTGGAGCATGGAAACACCAATGCGGCTGGTGTCCACCACAAGTCAACAGAAGCATTTTTATGCTGTTACAGTGGTTGTTCCTGTAATAATGTGTTTCATGTGATGAGTTCCCAATCTCGTCAGGGGTCACATATGACACGTTTGTGGCCAGGCGCACCAGTCGTCACTTACGACATGTTCAGAGTGCGGGAACGAGTATTGATGTGGGTCGGTTGAGAGGTAGTAGTTAATTCTCATTATTGAGATTATTTGTTGTACATGTATTGAAGAATATGATTTTATGTCCAGTTGATTATTATTGTTATGTGAACATGGTTTGTGAGAGCACGTGGGCGTACCAGATGTATATTTCTCTTCTCCGCTCCTGAGGGAGCATGGGGCCACCGGTGTGGTTTGCCTCAGCATGAAGCATTCAGATGCTCTTGCAGTAGTGGTTTCGGTAGCAACCTATGTTACCCGGTGCGATTGCCAGCCTCATGCACAACACCATACTAGTCGCATTGGGCGACACGCATGAGTGTGTGAGATAGTTGATGATGTCAGGTGGGCGCATGTTTTCTGTATGGTAAGTGTTATTATCCATGCTATTAATGTTCACTTAGACATTGTTTTATTTATTGTTTTTCAGACAGTCTATGAACACTGACTGGGTGTTCGTTTGATTGTTTGTTGGATTGTTTGTTTGGTGTTCGGTTCTGTTCGGCAGAATTAAATGTTGATCTGCATAAGGCTTTGGGTTGCTTGAATTGTTAAGTCTGCTGCTGAGAGGGTTGCAAGCAACCAATAATTGCAACCCCTGTCAAACGATCCTTTATAAATTTTCTTGGTGCACGGGTCTTGGGTGTGAGGTACCCCTAGCGCTCCTGTCACAGATACTTGCATAGAATGGATGGAGATAGTGCAACAGGCTCACCAACATGGAACTGATGACAGAGGCCGGCCAGGTGCCAGTGGAGTGGGAGATGAGAGAATGATGATGGCAATGGATTGGATACACATAAAGGAAACCTTTGATAGCACTGCCAGGCAGTCCTTGTTTTGGAGTCCCTGTGGCGGGAGATGTAGGGGTGGACTAAAGAACGCATGGAGAGGTGAGGTTGCATATGGGGTGAAGGTGATGAGGACATGGAAAGTCGTACAGGAGGAATTGGCATGTATTTGTTGAGGGCCTGTGCTCCTTGGGCAGCTGGAGGATATTGATTGGTTGTTTAAACTTCATCTGTGGAAAAACAAGAGCGCCCACTTGATGCTTGGGTAAGAACTAAAAACTGCCTGGGATGGAAATAATGAATGTTTTTTTAAAGTACTTTTTTGTAAATGGAAGTCAGACAGCGTGTTACTGATTTCATCAGATTGTGCCACATTTATCATCATTATCACGTCACCTGCCCTGTGTAGCTCTCGGGGGGGGGGGGTCGCTAATGAGACAATGAAAGAACAGATCTACTGCTCCCTCAGGTAGACGTACAAAGTGGCTAATACAAGGTTGTGCTGGGACTAGCAACCTTATCATGTAAAATGCATGGCTACAGAAACTGCTGCTGCAAGAGACTTCTTACCGCAGACTTCCTGCAAGGGGACTAACTGCAGTGGTGGTTCCAGGCTCCACAAGGAGGGAAAAAAAAAGGAAAATGAATGAATCACATCTTACAGAGACACTAACAGATTCTTCACCTTAAGTTTAATCGATGAATCATCAAGGCTAAGACTGCTGGAATTTGGCATCAAACGTAAGATCAGCAGGGATGAACGTATGAGTGGACGCATCCGCCGTGTATACAACCTGTGCGCAACGGGAACAATTAGCGTTCATACCCTTCGACATTTGCTGAGGGAGACTGAGCACCTATGGGTTTGCCCGGAGTGCAATGATGTCGATTCTGATTAACAATAACAATCACCTTAACTTTAATTTTTACTCTACCTTTGCCATTATTGTAGCTTTTGCATTTTTCCAGGACCTGTCTTTGGGTACATTTCCTCCAGGAGCAAGTAACACCATAACAGCAGCTGTAACATTAGTTACTGCTGCAGGGGGTGAGCCAAAAGACTTCAGTTCAGTCAGATTGTTCTGTAAAACATTAACTAGTCATGAACATGTCAAAGATTACTTTATCTTTGTTTCCCTAAATGAAAGAATTAACTTAAATCAGACCTAAAGGTCTTTTATATTTGGAGATGCGCCCTAATATAACCAACTAGGTTGAACGGGATGCGCTTTGCCAAAACGAGGCAAAATTTTTTTTTTTTAATTGAAAGACTTACTTAACTCTAAGTCCCAAGAGCCGATACATCGTACTTCCGGCTAGACCCATTTGGCCCGATCAACGATACATCGGCTTTCGTATCTCCCGATCCTTTCTAGAGCTGTTTTCTAATTTTAACAACCCAAAAACGCTATTTTCTTAAAGTATAGCCATCCATTTTGGACTTTTGCCCTGAAAGACACAACGAGTACTCTGTTAAGTAATTAATTTTTAAATTTTTTTAAGTGCATATTTCATTACATAAAATGGCCACGCCCACTACTTCTAACAGACCTCACAAATTAACATCAAAGCAAGCTAGAAAGTTATTTAAAGAAATTCTAGATAGTGATAATAATTCACATTGTAGCAGTTCTTCAAATAGTAGTGGAAGCTAGTCAGATCCTAATGTCGAGTCATTTAAAATTGATGATGATAATAGAGGTTTGATGTTAAATCGGATTTCATATCTTTTGCTCCTTTCCAGAGCTGTTTTTTAATTTTAACAACCCAAAACGTCATTTCCGACAGGAAGTAAATTCTTTTAAATACATCGTGTGTATAAGAGTAGACGTGAATTTGTGGTGTTATTAATTTAAGATTTTTTTTTAGCAATTTTTAGCAAATATTTTCTAAGATAAAATGGCCTCCACTGCTTCGAATAGGCCTAGAAAATTAACGTCAGATCTAGCTAGGAAGTTATTTGAAGACATTTTTTATAGTGATAATGATTCTAACTGCAGTATTTATTCACAGCATAGCCGTGACGACGATTTTCAGCCTGATACTGACTCCTCGGAAACCGAGGAAGATAATAGGAGGTCTGATGTAGATAATGAAGTTATGGATACAGGAGCATGTAATCAGACTGTAATAAATTCAAGTAATATATCCGAGCCAAAAAGAAAACGAATCAGGAGGGATGGGAATGTTGATTTTTATACACCTTGGTACCACAAGATGTTTTCGAGAAACCGTTTGATAAGTGTGTGGTCCCTCTGTTGATGGTGTGTTTACGTGACTGTTGAAGATGGTATATATATAAGTGGTACCACAGTAGAAGATAGGTGTACTGGCACTGTTGGTAGTTGGTACTGCTACTGGTGTAAATATCTTGACATACACGCCCACACAGGGCTACTGTAACCAGGTCATGAAGACGTCACAGTCATACAGGACGATGAAGTCAGGAAGCGTTGAACGACTGGTGACGTTTCCAAACATTTTATTACAGTACAATATAACAACATGCTGACATCGACACATACATTGTCATCTGAACCAAGGTTCAACACATCATAGACACAATCACACGTCAGTACACCTCTGGCAAAAAATAGGCCACTTGAACAGCGGGCTTACAGATATAGTTCATTGATACTCTGGTACAACACCTCTGGCAAAAATAGGCCGCCTTGGACAGCGGGCTTACATAAATAATTCATTGATCATTTGGCTCAACACCTCTGGCGAAAATAGGCCGCCTTGGACAGCGGGCTTACATAAATAATTCATTGATCATTTGGCTCAACACCTCTGGCGAAAATAGGCCGCCTTGGACAGCGGGCTTACATAAATAATTCAAAGTTTTATGGCAATGCAAATAAGTTCAAAATCTCTTCTTTACCTGCTCTGCCTTCCATGAATCAAACACCAGAAAACACTTGCTATTTCCTAGGCTTATAACTCCAAGCCAGAATCACATTAACGGGGGATCTTAACTGATTCCGTACGCAAGATCTAATAATAGACGCAAAGGCCGAACGCTGTAGACGTAAGATCTTTTAAAAGACGCTGATTTATTTCATTGTTTCTTTCTATTCTGATATTTTATACTGCCCGGAATTTATCTCGAACGGAAGTAAACACAAAACTGGGCAAATTTCAACAAGCTTCAACGTCTTTTATTTGCGTTTGAACGGATTTTTTCACATTTATCTTCATCTTTAATCGTGTTTTGTCGTATCGCCATAATGGCCTAAAAACACACAGGATATGTTACTAATATGTGAACAGTGAACAAACTGTGTGATCAACCATAACTTTCTTACTTTTTCTGTGTTTCTAAATGGATTACCTGCACAAAGAGAGCAGTGAAACTGTATTGTGATAACAATTTATGTTACAAGCCTTACGTAAGTCGAAAATTTTTGTTCAAAATTTCAAGTTATCTTTTTTCCGTGTACATGTTATCTGTTATAACATAAACATAACATAAAATTAGCTAGAAAGGCATATGGATTTATATTGTTCATCCAATGTACTTTAATTTGATATATAATATGTTATACTTAACTCATGATTAGACACACATTGTCAGTAAACGTAAATTATGTATGTGTAAATTTTTGGGGCTTACAAATAATTCCATCCAGAGCTGAAAATAATTACGTACGGAAAGAGTTAAACATAATCTAGTCACAGAAGAACTCTGATCCCTTAAGATACTTAGCCAGAGCAAAACGCTGAACAACCTGTCAGCTCGAAAATGCCAGGCAACTCTCCAAAAAACAGTCTTCCCGTCACGCCCAAATCCTAGCGCATGCGCAAATCAATCGCGCGATCTGAGTTCGTACACTACAGGAATGTACACGAAACTGTTCCCAGAAAATCTACGAACAGAACCTTATATGGGCATATCGTTGGACACAAGTAAGCCCAAGGGGATATAACAACAAAAACAAGAATGTACTCGAAGCTGTTCCAGGAAAATCTATGAACAGAACTTTATATGGACATATAGCTGGACACAAGTAAGCCCAAGGGGATACAACAACTAAAACAACCTTTTCCCAGAAAATAAAACTACTGGTAAACTCCCTTAGACCACAAATATAAGAAGATGTGAAAAGAGGGGCACATAAAACAAACTGACACTTAACACCGTTTTCAAACAATTTATCACAGTATGCTGCATGTTTGTGAACCAGAAGATCAGGACGCAGCTAAAATTGAGCCATTTGTTGAGATGCTATTGACCAAATTTCAGAATGCTTTCTATCCATTTGAAGATGTTTGTATTGATGAGATGGTTATAGGATGGAAAGGTAGGTTTAGGCACAAACAGTTCAATGCAACCAAGCCTCACAAATACCATATCAAAACATTTGGACTGTGTGATTCAGCAACCGGCTATGTCGTTCACTACAAGAATGTACACGAAACTGTTCCCAGAAAATCTACGAACAGAACTTTATATGGGCATATCGTTGGACACAAGTAAGCCCAAGGGGATATAACAACAAAAACAAGAATGTACTCGAAGCTGTTCCAGGAAAATCTACGAACAGAACTTTATATGGACATATAGCTGGACACAAGTAAGCCTAAGGGGATACAACAACTAAAACAACCTTTTCCCAGAAAATAAAACTACTGGTAAACTCCCTTAGACCACAAATATAAGAAGATGTGAAAAGAGGGGCACATAAAACAAACTGACACTTAACACCGTTTTCAAACAATTTATCACAGTATGCTGCATGTTTGTGAACCAGAAGATCATGACGCAGCTAAAATTGAGCCATTTGTTGAGATGCTATTGACCAAATTTCAGAATGCTTTCTATCCATTTGAAGATGTTTGTATTGATGAGATGGTTATAGGATGGAAAGGTAGGTTTAGGCACAAACAGTTCAATGCAACCAAGCCTCACAAATACCATATCAAAACATTTGGACTGTATGATTCAGCAACCAGCTATGTTTTCAATTTTAAAATTTATTTTGGGAAAAATACAGCCTATGATCCTAGTCTAGATCCCAGTTCTGCTCATGCCGTGAAAGTGTTCAGCACTCTTTTGAAGCCACTGAGATCAGGACATCATATTTTTGCTGATAGATTTTATTCATTGAAAGCTCTGATTGAATATCTGCTTGCACACAGTTATAATTATACAGGAACCCTGAATTCCAACCGTGTCGGCTTCCCTCCTGAAATAAAAAATCTCAAGCTTGGCCATCAAGAGATGAAATGGTTTTTGGACTCGGAAAATACAATATTATGTGTTGCCTGGAAAGATCAAAAAGCTAAAAAGCCTTGCATACTTGTTTCAACAAAATCAGCTGTCGCAACGGTTGAGAAGGGCAAGGGTCTAACCAAAGTTACAAAGTCAATGGTAGTTGATGACTACAATATGAGTATGAATGGCTGCGACCGCATGGATCAAATGGTTGGTTACTACAGTATGCACAACCGTAAAACCAGAAAATGGTGGAAGAAGATTTACCACTGGATGATTGAAGTAACACAGGTAAATGCCCACATCCTTTACAATTTGTGTCATAAAGGTGCGACAACAATAAGGAAGCTAACACTTCAAGATTTTAAACAGAGTTTGATTGAGAATCTGTCCAAAGAAGCTGCTGAGCTGACACCAGGTGGTGTAATAGATTGTCCACCCAAAAATTCTAAACGCTCCATGAAAGGAAATGAAGTGGAACGGATGATTAGAGCCAGACATCTTGTGGAATTTGATTGAAAGGACAGAGCCTGTGTTCACTGTAGCGCCAATGGAAAGCAGCGTCGCAGATCAAGCTTTTTGTGTATAGGATGCACAGGCAGACCCCACCTTTGTACAAAAAATATCTTTGTAGCTTATCATAAGCAACAATATATATAGGTTCTGCCTAGATATGAATAAGCTGTGTAAATAAAATATTCTTTTCCCTTTTCTGATATGTTTGATAGGGCTTACAATTTGAAATTTTCATTTTTTTTTTTAAATGCTAGGGACTTTTTTCTGTTAAATTTTTTACTTAGGATTTAATTATAAAATAATGTTTATACATAGGCTTCCTAGTGTGAATATATTTAGAACAAGTGATCTTTGTATGGAGTATATCTACAGAAGAGGAGCAACTCGGCAAGGTAAGAATATATCTATTTCTTTCAAATTTACCTGCTTTTTATTCAGCCTCCATTTTACTAACTAATAATTTTTATTGATAAATTTAAATTATGCACAAGATGCAGTTACTAACAATCATTCATGTGTAAATAATATTATAATTCCCATAGTTCTGATGTATAAACTGAAATTTCCTCTTTTTCACAACCATGTGACCCGTTGTAATTTGTGAAATTTACCGTTGTAATTTGTGAAATTAACAATCTTCTGAGTGTTTATTGATTAAAAACTGATTGTACTTTGTTAGAATACTTCTGTTTGTGACATTTTGAAACTTTACCCTTGGATATTCTCATGAGGAACATTTGTAGAAGAATTTTAATGAATACTTTTCCTCTAATTTTTCACCGGCTTCTTCTTTTGTCTTCAATTAAACCTTGAATAACTAATCATTTTTCAATGAAAGCTTTTATACTTGTAGCACAAGAGTAAAGTACATCCATTTACCTTCAGTTTCATATACAACAACAAAGTTATTTATGCATATGAACATTTTTTAAAAATTATTTACAAACAACAACAATAAAAACACACAGAGTTGGCCATTTCCTCTTTTTTACAAATTGTGTGACCTGTTGTTGTAATTTGTGAAATTAACAATCTTCTGAGTGTTTATTGATTAAAAACTGATTGTACTTTGTTAGAATACTTCTGTTTGTGACATTTTGAAACTTTACCCTTGGATATTCTCATGAGGAACAATTGTAGAAGAATTTTAATGAATATTTTTCCTCTATAATTTTTCACCGGCTTCTTCTTTTGTCCTCCATTTTACCTTGAATAACTAATCATTTTTTAATGAAAGCTTTTATACTTGTAGCACAAGAGTAAAGTACATCCATTTACCTTCAGTTTCATATACAACAACAAAGTTATTTATGAATATGAACATTTTTAAAAATTATTTCCAAACAACAACAATAAAAACGCACTGGGGTGGCCATTTCCTCTTTTTTACAAATTGTGTGACCTGTTGTTGTAATTTGTGAAATTAACAATCTTCTGAGTGTTTATTGATTAAAAACTGATTGTACTTTGTTAGAATACTTCTGTTTGTGACATTTTGAAACTTTACCCTTGGATATTCTCATGAGGAACAATTGTAGAAGAATTTTAATGAATATTTTTCCTCTATAATTTTTCACCGGCTTCTTCTTTTGTCCTCCATTTTACCTTGAATAACTAATCATTTTTTAATGAAAGCTTTTATACTTGTAGCACAAGAGTAAAGTACATCCATTTACCTTCAGTTTCATATACAACAACAAAGTTATTTATGAATATGAACATTTTTAAAAATTATTTCCAAACAACAACAATAAAAACGCACTGGGGTGGCCATTTTTGTTTGGGCCAAACCCACTTTTTTGCTAGGGACTGAAAGAGTTAAGCTGAGGTTACCAAATCTTGTGCCAAGTTACAGCTGATATTAAATTATAATACTGATTGCAAAACCTCTTATGAACGGAGTTACAAGGGGAGTGGGTGGTCCGATAATGCCAATTATGAATATGTATATCAAAAATAGCCTAAAAAGTTGCCAAAACTGTAATACAGAATTAGGAAAGTAATACACTATTACCCCCATGCGAGTGTCAGCAAAGATTGCGCTCATCTGTGTCCATCACCACCTAGTGGCAACTTCACTAATTAAGTCAAGGCAGTAAATTTGACTTATTCCCATTACTGACCAGTATGTTGGCACCAGCAGATTGTGTCATCCTTCATAAGAGGTTCTACAGAATATTCATTTATAACACAGGCCTCACATAAATTTGCATATTTACCTTGTTTAGGGTGTTCAAAGCTTCTTTGGCAGCCAGCAGTGCTGGCTCAGCTTTGGCTAAATCTCTTGAACAGTCGCTAGCTTTTTGTTCTACTTCCACAGCAATTACTGACACTTTCTCTTCCTCCACATCAGCTATAGCTTTCTCTAACATGACCTTCTCTGTCTCGGCACTAACAACGGTGATTAGTTCATTGGCCTCTGCATTTTTAGCAGCCAGTTCCACTTCTTGTGACGCCAGCTTTGATTTCAAATCATCAACCTACATAGTTAGGAAAACAAATATGTATTACTTTACAATGGGAGCTCTTAAATTATCACTAACATAATACAGCTGTATGGTAATGCTATATAAAAATCCACATCTTAATTAACTTTTAGCATGCTGCGGTAGCAACGTTGCGCCAGAGGTATTATATGTTCTGCCGGCTGTGGGCGCAATGCTGCTACTTTCGGATAGAGTTGGTTTCCTGCCATATAACATGTGTACACGTCATATTACCCCCGGATGTTTAGTTTTAATCTTATTTGTGAAAGAGTTCACTTCCTATTCTGATCTACATTTGTGACGGGTGTGTTAGCGTTTATTTTCTGTGCATTTTTCAAATCGAAATCAATCGGCATGGAACAAGCTGCCATTTTCGCTGAAATTTTCATGGATTCTGACTTCGATGACGAGGAGTTTGTTGGCTTTACTAGCGCTGATATCGGTTCCCAGAATATGGGTGATGGCAGAGATGGAGACGACAGTAGTATGTCTAGCATTGTTGATGATGATTTTGATGAAGTTGATATTCCCAGGGCCCCTTCTGGATACAACCACGACTGGCTTCACAACTTTGACAAAGTTGTGGGACCTGTGGGCGTTGCCGATGACATCTCTGAGGTAGATGTATTCCGTCTGTTCATCACAGATGATGTTGTGAACACGTTAGTAATGGAAACTAATCGTTACGCCAGTCAGGTTAGTGAACAGAAAGGGCAAGATGTGGGTGCCTCATCCCATGTGACGTTGTGGACGAATGTCACTGCTGATGAGATGAGGGCATTTGTTACTTTGCTACTGATGATGGGTGTAACGAAAAGATCATCATTTGATTTGCATTGGTCAAATGACTGTTTCATTGAGATGCCAGGGTTCAGGAATGTGATGAGCAAGGACAGGTTTCTGTCTATTTTATCATTTCTACACCTCGTGGACAATACAACTGCAGCACCACGAGGGCACCCTGACCACAGCAAAGCTTTCATAATCAAATCGTTCGTCGACACTCTTCTCCCTCTATGGCAAAGCCATTACATACCCTCTAAAGAGCTTAGTGTTGATGAGAGTATGATAGCTTTCAAAGGTAGGACCAGCCTTATGCAGTACATGCCTAACAAACCCTCTAAGTTGGGTATGAAAGCCTGGGGCCTAGCTGACTCCAAGACAGGCTACCTTTGGAATTGGCAGCTCTACCTTGGGAAGGAAGACAATGTGGACCCAGTTCATGTGCCGCAGGTGTCTGGTACCTCTCTGTACATATCCCTGCTTTGTTTGTTGGTTTTGTTTTTTCATCTTTCCATTCCTCTCTTCCTATCACATCTAACATATACACCAACAAAACTTATATCATCAGATTCATCATTCATTTATTTAAATACATTCCAAAAATTATAGCAATTGACCAAGAAACAAAGAAACTATAGACGTTACAAGTCACCCACTATAAAAAAAGGGGGCATTGTGAAAAAGAATGCAGTGGCAAGGCAAATTTCCGCCATTTTAATGCAGTGCGCTAAAGGTTAAATGTTTAGTCACTATTAAGACATTAACAAATACAAGTTCCTAGCTTTATTAATTCAATTTAACTAACAGAACTACTAGAAACTATAAGACTGATAAACCTATCAGGAATTCAACAAGGTAGAACACACAACAGAGACAGAACACAGGCAAAGACAGATGCATTATTTTAGTGCAGCTCCAAGTAGTCTTATGCCACAGAAAACAATCGGTACGCCAGCAGCAGAGAGAAAAATTATACATTAATGAAGTACCTTCAAATAAGAAAACAGGCCACCTTGAAATTAAAGAAACTCAAGACACCAGGTGCAGATGAGTTCGGGCAGAAGCAATCACAGAAAATAAAGGAACATGGATACTCTCCTGGTTTTTGTGATAAGATTTTTTTGGTTTTTTTGGGGGGGAGTCGGTTATCACCCTTCAACTATCTAAGGAACTTGGACCATCAACCAATTTATGCCTGTCCGGTGCAATGGTGGAAAAAAAAATGATAATTGAAAAAACAGTGAAAGGGTGTATTTGAAGTCAGAAATGTCAAATTTTGAGAAAAGTTAGGTTAACTCTTTGACTCCATAATTATTTTCCACCCTGTGCCATAGTTATTTGTTGAAGAATTCTAAATGGTGAAGTGTACTGTATTTTAGTGTAAATTGTATGTTAATCTTTTCTGTGAACATGTACCTATTATACATCAAACTGTAGGGAAATGGATGGAGAATTGTAATATATAATGTCTTTGGTAGTATTAACACAAGTATGTTCGGTATACTTAAAACATTTTGCATGTAAAATTGAAAAACACTAAAAAGTTAACTGAAGAATACGAGCTTACCAAAGACAAATTACTGTTGTAGACAATAAAACTTTCTTTTTAGTCTTCAGACATCAAGGTAATCCATTTACGAAGTAAAAAAACATTGCTTATGGCCACAGTTAGTACATTTAGGGTTATTCACACCAGTTTTTACTGTGGTCCCTTATAAGAAAAAAATAAATTATGCTATCTTGCATTATGTAATTTTCAAACAAATAAAGTAGAATAACATCATATAAAAACTTTTTACATTTGTTTAATGTTTTAATAGTATCCCTAACTTCATCTTCTACCTAGGACTAGTGATTAGATGTTATGGTAGGTCTAGTTTTGTTGCTTTTCAATCAGCCAGAATACGACTATGCCCACTCATCAACTAAATCTAATGTGTCTAACTTTTCTGCACCGATTCCGTTATTTGACAACAAACTGTGACTACCAAACAATCATTGTCAATGTCAGCAATGTTTCTAAGTAATGATAATAACATCAAAACACGCACATGTGCTGCTTAACTACACTCAAATTAGTTGTTTAAATAGTAGCGAAAGTCATTCTATGAGTTTTAAAATATGAATTGCATTAAACGGACTATGTTTGGGGTTTATTCGTGATAAACTAAAAACAACGCTCTGAGCGTTGTGCTGGCAAGGCGCATTGAATTTTGCAACGCTCAGAGCGTTGGTCTGGAGTCAAAGAGTTAAACATGAAGTAAAATACAGACAACACAGAAGCTTCAAGTTTCATAAAATATACACATCTCAAAATTTATATTTGTTTAATCAAACTGAAGGCTTCTCACATTCTGTCTACAGCCGTAAGAATAGAGGGGGAAACATCAGAATGGTTTGAAGTACAGAAAGGAGTAAGACAAGGCTGTACCCTTTCCCCTTACCTGTTTAACATTTATGCCGAGAATATCATGAGAAATGTAAGAGATGACCAAGAACACACAGAGTTTGACTCATTTAACATCGGCGGGTACCAGATCCCGGAAATCAGATATGCTGACGACACAGTCCTCCTATCGACCAACCCAGAAGGACTTGAACAATTACTTCTGTCCACCAAAAAAACACAGCGAGGCCCAGAATCTATACCTAAACACCAAGAAGACTAAAGTATTGACAACAGACAAAGTAAAGACCAAACCAGAAATTGAAATTGATAACGAAGAACTGGAAAGTGTTAATGAATTTGAATACTTAGGATCAATCATCAACAGCTCTGGCGACTGTGCAGTAGAAATTAAAAGAAGACTTGCAATTGCTTCACATAAACTAATACAGATGAAAAACCTATGGCAAGGCACAAGCAAAGAAACAAAGTTACAACTGATCAGAGCATGTATATTCCCAGTGGCAACATACGAGACTTGGACACTCAATAAAACAGTTGCAAAAAAGATTACATCATTTGAAATGAAATGCTACAGAAGGATGTTGAGAATACCCTGGACAGAAAAAAAGACCAACAGAGAAGTACTGCACTCACTAAACGTACAGGAACATTGGCTCCTAAATACCATCGCAATAAGGAAGCTGAAATTTTTCGGTCATATAAAAAGACATAATAGCCTGGAAAAAACAGTGATGGAAGGCATGGTCCCTGGAAAAAGGGGAAGGGGTCGACCTAGACGACGGTGGACCCAGGACATCACAGAGAGTCTGAACTTGTCTTTGGCTGATGCAGGTCGACTTGCCCAGAATCGTGATGCGTTCAGAGCAGCTGTAATGGAGACAACGTTCTGGAAAGAATACGTCACATGATGATGACATGATACTTTTGTAAGTAAGCATCACTAATTAGATAGAAACCAAAGGTGACAGACATAATATAAAGCAAATGGAAGAAAATAATTTTCTAAATGATAAATGACTTTATAGAAGACAATTACACCTAATCAAACAAAATAATATTCCTTAACTCTTAGTATACGAGCTAATTTCATGACTACCATTACAGATTTTGCAATAAATAATTTATTTATAAAGATAACATAAAGTGTTATATATCAAAATGTGAAGAAATGAAACCCCTATATCATGCACGTAACTAAATTGTTCAGTGGTTTTAAACATGCATTCAGCTATAAATTTTCGCTATTGACGGGGATCGATCATCAGCCTCTCTAGAAGGCCGCTCGTATACTAAGAGTTAAAGTGAAACAGCATTTGCAGCAACATTAAAGCTTAAATAAAAGACAAACAGACCTGCGAGGCAGTGCTTCGAAGCTTTTCTAATCCATTCTCCAGTCGAATAATGCTAGCTTGCAGCTCTTCATTCTTGCCTGCAAGTAAGTTCTGGTAAAGTGTAATCTGTTCCAGGAATGATTTCGGCGTGGTGTAATTATAGCGATGCTCATTTCTTAAGAAAGATGCACTTGCTTCATTCACTGATTTATGCACAAATGCCATGAACTGTGAGATTGAATCACGCATGTTTACCTGCAGGTAAGAAAATGAAGAAACAGCAGTAATTTGTGAAAGATGTACGGAAGTAATATGTTAACAATAAATAGTGTGAAACTGTTTGGCAACAATATGCGATTCCCAAAATTCTGTTAGGAATGAGCAGAGGCATCACTTTTTATAAAACAAGTTACTTTCTAACAAAATTCTGTCTTCTTCTTCATTTTAAACAAATAAAGAGGGGAAACCCGAGGCCTGTAAACATTAAATAAATAAATATTACACACATAAAGGTTTGTTTCAGGCACTCGTGAGAAATAAAGTAGAAAACTAGACAATAGAAAAACAACAGAAGTGATAGGCTCCCCAGAGAACTGAACCCAGGACCATTCGAACAGCAACACCGCCTAGCTACAGAAGCAAATCACACTATCCTCCCTGCCAACTAGGCACCATAAAAACAGTGCTTCGTGTACCTAGGGCGATCCAGCCTAATTAATGAGGCAATCATTTCTGCGGTTCTCCCTATTACCCTAGCTCCCCAAGAAGCACAGGCCTTCAACAAACACAGGCCAAGTCCTCCTGTCCTGTGCCATCACCTTATGTTCTTTCCACATCTTCTCCATTTTAACTTCTGTCTCCATATCTCTTCTCCATGTGTTTTTTGTGTGTCTACCTCTGCCTCTCTTTCCCTGGGGATTCCAAAACAAGGACTGCCTTGTAATGCTATCAACAGGTTTCCTCAATATGTGTCCTATCCATTGCCAGCATCTTCTTCTCATCTCTTGTTCCACTGGCACTTGTCTGATTCTTGTTATCGGTTTCACATTGATGACCTTGTCATATCATTTAAATCCTTCTATTCCACGCAAGCATCCATTTATGAATGTCTGTAACTTTGTAGAGCTTAGTATATGGTGTGTCATATACTAAGAGTTAAAAAAACAACCTGAGCAGAACCATGTAAATCTTTACAAACCTTTAAAACTGAAATACAGTTCTACTCCTATTTTAACAAATTAAATTGAGTACCGTACATTATAAAATAAAGTCACTTCAAAGTTTTGATAAACATGGTCGTGCCAGGAAAGGAAAATAAAGATTAAAAATTTTTTTTTTTAATTTTTTTGCATGGGGGGAACCACTCTTTCCATAGTATTTATGACTGAAGTGTAGTGATACAGCTAGATATTACTTACATCTAGTAGCTCATTTTCACCCAAGAATCTGCGGCTGACTGAAATTAACGCCTCCTCTGGCCATTCATGGAACCAGTTGATGCTGGTACAATTGGTGACAGCTGGAAACTTTCGACTTCGAACACGAAGGGTATTGCCCACCGGTGAGAAGCAAAGTACTACCTGTCGATACAAATCAAGTTTTGTATATCAATGGCATTTGTGTTTAATACTGGTACACCACTACCATAACTGCTGCAACTAATTTTATTTCTCCATTTCTGAGTTGTCTTGTTTGCTTTCCTAATCATTGAATACTCTGCCTGCTCTGTTACATTAATCTGATGCCCTGTCACATTGAAGAGCTTTACCTGTATACTGTCTTGTTCCTGCAACATGCAATGTGTACTCAAGATAACTTCCCGAGTAGTTCCCAAAGGCCTCTGCAGACATAAACAAAGAAGAGGACTACTGTTCCTCCAAGCATGTCATAAGAGGTGACTAAAATGAGGCTGTGCATGGATCTGGCAACCTCATCAAGTAAAACAGACTGGTACAGAAATCACCACTTCAGGAGCATATGAACGATTTTGTGCAAGCTTTCAGCAAGGGGAGCAGCTCCAGTGGTGGCTCCTTGCTCCAAAGGGAAATGAATGACTTGAGATAAACTATGGTTAGCACTGGTGTGAAGAGCTTTCTTTAAAATGTGTGTGAGGAGTTACTGTGATTTTATTTTCCACAGGCCCCATTCTTTTTCTCCCAGTAATTAGGTTCTGTAATTATTTTAGTTTAGTCTTCTTTCCTTGGTAATTATTTGCATTTTTTTCATGAGGGATTACTGTAGGTTTAATTTTAATATCCTCGGCCCCAGGTTTCTTCTCCATGTATTATTTACGTTTTTTTCAGGAGAGATTTGCACCAGTCTTCTTGTCTTGGTAAAATAATTGCGTTCATTTTTATTTCATTAAGAGTTGAGTGCATAGTTTATTATTAGGCTGGGTAATTTGTCAGACTGGGAAAAATCCGAGAAACCCGGCCCCTACCCGGTTCAAACGGGGGTGGATGTAAAGAAACACGACCCAGGTGAGCAGAACGAATCACATTTAATTTGGCTAGCGCGAACCGGCAGATTATTATCTAACGTGACGTAAAGGGGAGCGTGGGAACAGAATAAACATGAGTCATGTGTTTGTTCGCGTTATCGATTGGAGGAGGTCAGATGAAAGTTAAATTCAGCAATTTGATTGGTTTCAGGACGGCCCAAAGCCACGCGATGCGATGACTCATAGCGGGGGTTTTTTCAATTATAAATAACGGGGTCTTAGTTTTAGCGCTCTCATTGTCTCCAGAATTATCAGCCGTGAAACTACGTCATTTATCGCTTGCTCAAGCTAGAGAGAAATTCGGTAATTGGGTATGTCCATATTTTTATTAGCGTCGTATTTATAGTTCGTTTTATAATAGAATCTTAGCACGATAACGAAGATTGTCTAATGTTGTCCTCCCAGCAGACTCTGGGTCGTCCTGGAGGTCTGGATCCCTGGCTCTTTGTTTCCCATGCTTGTCGTGGTAGCCGATCTTCTCCCATTCTGCAGACATGGCCAAACCATCTTAGTTGGGACTGTTCTATTTGGGTCTGCAGCGGATGGGATTTTAGGCCTTGACGGATCGTCTGGTTGCGGACCATGTCTCTTCTTGTTACTTCAACCACTTTCCTCAGATACCTCATTTCTGAGGTTTGGATCTGGCTTTTGTGGGTTGTAGTCATTGCCCACGACTCGCATCCATATGTCAAGACTGGGACATAGGTGGAGCGGTATACAGCCATCTTCGTTTTCTTACCAACCTCTTTCTTGCTGAGGAATCCACGATTTATGGCCTGAAAAAGTCTCCCAGCCGCTGCTTTTCGAGTGGCCAACTCTTCTTTGATGCCTCCCTTTCGGTCTATAATAGCTCCGAGATATTCAAAAGTGGTCGACCTGCTCCAGGACCTGTTCTCCCAACTTAATCTGATGTTTTCTTTCTTCTCGTGATATCACCATGGATTTTGTTTTAGAGCTGCTTATGACCATCCCTCTCTTCTCCAGCTCTTCCTTCCAGACTTGCAGGTTAGATTGGAGATGTGCCTCTGATTTAGCAATCAGGGCAACATCATCAGCAAATGCCAGCTCCGAAATATAGACCTGTCTCATCTTCCAGTACCCCACTGAATACTTTCTTGTTCTCTCCTTACATGCCTTGATGACATCGTCCATAAGGAGTATGAAGAGGTAAGGTCATAGGATATCACCTTGTCTTACACCAGTGGTGGTCCTGAACTCTTCTGACTTATGGTTTGCTGTCCTCACATAATTTCTGCAAGACTTGTAGAAGCTCTGTATAGCATGAATCAGAGGTGCTGGAATATTCTTCCTTGCCAAACAGTCCCAAAGTTTGCTCCAGGGGACCCTGTCAAACGCCTTTTCCAGATCTATGAAACAAAGATGGATCTCACTCTTATACTCAAGGGCCTTTTCACTCAGCTGTCTGAGTGTGAAGATTAGGTCTTGAGTACTTCGGTTTGCTCGGAATCCGCACTGGACCTCATCCAATTGTGGCTCAGCTAGGCGTCGGAGTCTCTGCTCTAGGATTCTAGAGTAGATTTTACCAGGGACACTGAGAAGGGATATGCCTCTATGGTTTCCACATTGTCGATTGTCACCCTTTTTGAAAATTGGTGTTATGATGGCAATCTCCCAATCCTTTGGTATGGTCTTGTTGCACCATGCTGCCTGTAGGACCTTTAAGAGTAATAGGTCGCCTGATGCTCCCATGTACTTAACCATTTCTGGTGTTATACCATCATGCCCTGCTGCTTTGCCCATCTTGATTTTCTCTAGTGCTGCCCTCAGTTCTTCCATCTTTATGTCATCTTCACCATCATTGGTTTTCTCTTCTGTGCTAGTGGTGTATATATATAATACATATATATATTGTGTAATCTGATAATCGTCACAGGGAAATCATAAAAAGTCGGGCCTAGGAATGTTATCGGGGAGGTTTCGCTTCAACGTAGTAAATATTTTGACGCCTGCGGCTAGATTAAGTAATAGATTAGGTCAGCCGGTGTCTGGGGGTTTTCCTACCAGACCGATATTAAGTGGGAGTTGGGTAGGAGTATTTGTTATCGCTTGTGTGTAGAGGTGTATAGGGGATAGACAGGTGATGTATTTACGGGAGTGTTAGAGATGAGTATATTTTGATGAGTTGTATATCTGTTGTTATTATTTTTGTTTCACAGCATTTTCACAGCACATTAGGAGGGTGTAACCTACCTTCAATTTACCAACGGCAATATGGCATCTCAGGAGCCGAGAGCTTGAGATCTCGCCAGAGGCGAAAGAAAAGAAATACGTTCTCATGCAGTGAAGCCATTCTTCAGCGGGAATGTGATTTTTCCTTAAAAATCCAGAACTCTGAGCTCTTTATAACACACTAAATTTGGTGCGTTGCCTGGTGTTGTTGTAATTTTTTACTTCACGACCATAATAATGTCGTTGGCCTAAACCCGAAGAGGGGTAGCTGGGCAAGTCATAGAAGTGTCAGCAGCAGCAAAGCATATACCTCCCAAATCAAGTACCTCGTCATTATCTCAGAAGTCATCATCAGCAGTAGTCAAGGAAGGAGAAAGGGTTATTATTCCTTTCTAGAAAAATAAATGAGAGGAGGGGCGTAACGGAGATGCCACTCAGCAAGAAAACAGTAGTGTCACAAAGACACTGAGCAGAAACCAGAGGAGAGATAGAATTTATAGTCAGAGGACAGCCTCTGAGGTTACACTGAAGAAGTCCGTTAGAGGATCAGTGCTTGTGATTAGTGTGTAGGACAGTAGATAGTTTAGTCAGATGTCTGTAGACCTTTAGGTATATGTCTGCAGCAGGACAGTAGACTATAATTATAATAGGATAGGAAGAGGAAAGCGGGGCTCTTAAGTTAGAGACCTTACCAAGTAGTTAATCACTAATCCTTCTTTTTTTTTCCAGGCAGGTTGAAAGAGCGGGTGAAAGTGGTTGTTTCTATCAATTTAATGGTTTTCTTTGTTTCAGGTCTGTGCAACATTGCACGTTATTTATTTTACTGTGTTATGTGATTTTTTTTTATTTGTTAATAAAACCATATAAATGTACCCTGGGTCAGTTTCTACCTACTATACTGTACGTATATGCTTGTCTGTATAGTGGTGTCTGTGGAACTTGTAGTGAAACCTTATCTCCTTTACGGTAGTCAGAGGTGGTGAGTCTTTAGCAATTCACACAGTCCGAAGTGGTGAGGGAGAGTCAATCTCGGTTCTCACCCTTGTAGCTATAAGCCTCATCTGTCCACATTTACTGTCATTTCTCATACTAAATCTATCTTCTCAGACTTTCTCATACTAGTGTCTGGTCTATATACATCAGACAACTCTAAACTTAAATCCACTTCGTGACAATGTGAAATGATACATTACTGTGCCTGTAATAGATACCACACACTGATAACCAGGGCATAGGTAATTAATAAGATGCACAGCACATAAATAACAGAAAAGAGATACTTGAGATTTGAAACCACCTCATCTTAGGGACAGCACTGCTAAACTGCAACAAAAATGTGCTAGGAAATTTGGTCAAATGGACTACCTCAAAAATTGGTTTTGATGGCCTAACCCTTCATGTTTAAAGAGACTTATTTTCTAGCATTCATTTTTATAAATATAAACTAAAAAAAACAAAAACACACACATATATACAGAGATATAAGGCTCACGTCTAGCAAAGACAACATAGATCAATAATCACACATATGTACATTTAGCATGAAGAAAAACGACAAGTCAGGCTATGAAAATATGAGACTTGGGATTGGTAGAATATGCAGTGAAACAATGGCAGTGGTAGAAAATACAGTGAAACAATGGCAGAGGTAGAATATGCAATGAAACAATGGCAGAGGTAGATTATGCAATGAAACAATGGTAGAGGTAGAATATGCAGTGAAACAATGGCAGAGGTAGAATATACAGTGAATCAATGGCACAGGTAGAAAATACAGTGAAACAATGGCAGAGGTAGAATATAGAGTGAAACAATGGCAGTGGTAGAATATACAGTGAAACAATGGCAGAGGTAGAATATACAGTGAAACAATGGCAGAGGTAGAATATACAGTGAAACAATGGCAGAGGTAGAATATACAGTGAAACAATGGCAGTGGTAGAATATACAGTGAAACAATGGCAGTGGTAGAATATACAGTGAAACAATGGCAGAGGTAGAATATACAGTGAAACAATGGCAGTGGTAGAATATACAGTGAAACAATGGCAGAGGTAGAATATACAGTGAAACAATGGCAGTGGTAGAATATATAGTGAAACAATGGCAGAGGTAGAATATACAGTGAAACAATTGCAGTGGTAGAATATACAGTGAAACAGTCATTAGTAAGTAGATATAAGAAATGTGAAGACATATGGTACATTAAACAGAAGAGAAAGGCAAACGATATGCAATCCTGATTAAAACTTGTCCGTCAAGGTAAGATCATCATCTTGGTGCAAGGAAGCCTGTTCAGAAATTCAGTCACCTCAAAACCTGACAAATATTTTTTTGACTGGACCTAACCCTTCACTTGCTCAAAACCACAACTATGAAGTACACATTAGTGTTCCTTGATAAGAAATTTTAAAACGTGTAGATTTCAATTACCTGTGCTTTATTTTTTTTAAATCTTCTTCTTCAAGTACCATACCTAGTGGTGTAGAAGATCATGTCTCTCCACAACTTCCTGTCTCCAATAAATTTATCAATTCTGCTGTTGACTTCTTTCCATGCCACGATGTCAAACTGTCCAGTATTAGCTCTCTTTGTCTTCCCCTATCTCTTTTTCCTTCAATCTTAAATTTTGCTACAATATATTCCAGCTTTCCTCTTCTCATAATATGCCCAAAATAAAAATAATGTCACCTTTGTTATTCTACTGAAACTAGTAGCGCTTTCAGCTTCTCATTCATAACCCTCCACTCCCAAAGGAGCATAGGCCTTCAACAAACACATGCCAAGTCCTCCTGTCACGTGCTATCATCTCAAGTTCTTTCCACGTTCACCTCTGTTTCCAACTCTCTTCTCCATGTGCTTCTTGGTCTACCTCAGCCTCGCTTGCCCTGGGGGTTCCAGAACAAGGACTACCTTGTAATGCTATCAACAGGTTTCCTCAGTGTGTGTCCTTTCCATCGCCATCTTCTCATCTCTTGTTCCACTGGCACTTGTCTAGTTCTTGTCATCAGTTCCACGTTGGTAACTTTGTCATACCATTATAATCTCTCTATTCTACGCAAGCACCCATTTATGAAAGTCTGTAGCTTTCTTGGTTGTTGTCTTTGTTGTTCTCCATGTCTCAGAGCCATACAATAGGACAGACTTCACATTTGAGTTGAAGATTCTTATTTTTGTGTTGGATCCGATTTCTCTTGATCTCCATATATTTCCCAATGCAATGAAAGCTCCTCTTGTTTTTTGTATTCTTATTTTCGTACCACTGTCTGTCCCTCCAACTTTGTCTATATTGCTGCCAAGATAAGTGTACGATTCTACATCTTGTATTGGTGCTTCTTCAAGTTCAACCCTGTTATCATTACCTGCATTTATTCTCATTATCTTTGTCTTTTCCCAGTGTATTTTCAGACCCAATTGCTGTGACCTCTCATCGAGTGTTTTCAATTTGTCCTGCATCTGATTACGGTTATGGGACAGAACAGCCAAGTCATTAGCAAAATCCAGATCATCCAACTGCTTAGTCAGAGTCCACTGGATTCCATTTCTGTTGTGTGTTGTCGATGTTCTCATAACCCAGTCTATTGCTAGAAAGAAAAGAAATGGAGACAAGAGGCATCCCTGTCGCACTCCTGTTCTTATCCAAAATGGTTCTGTAAGCTGTCCTTCATGAAGAACTCTGCATGTCATGTCTTCATATGTTTTCTTTATTAAATTAATGATCTTCAGGGAAACTCCATAATGCCTCATTAATTTCCAAAGTGATTCTCTGTCTACACTGTCAAATGCCTCTTCGTAGTCCACAAATCCGATGTATAGTGGTGAATTCCATTCCAGACTTTGTTTAACTATTATTCTCAAAGTGACTATCTGGTCTGTACAGGATCTGTTTTGTCGAAAACCCTGCTTGTTCATCTCTCAGTTTCTTGTCTATGGACTCTTTTAATCTCTCAAGGATAATCCTGTTTAATACTTTTCCTGGCACTGATAGTAACATCATTCCTCTATAATTTGTGCACTCTTGTAAATTTCCCTTCTTAGGCAACTTAACCAGATATCCTTCCTTCCATTCTGCTGGTACCTCTTCATTTTCCCAGACTTTACCAAGTAATTTATATAACATCTCTGTAGCTGAGTCGATATCTGCTTTGATGGCCTCTGTTGGAATGCCATCAGGTCCAGACGCTTTTCCATCTCTTCGAAGCTTTATGGCTTTCTTTATTTCTTCCTTCGTTGGTCTTTCACCGTTAATTTGTAGCTCTTCTTCTGCTGGCTGGATGTCCGGGGGGTTTTGTGAAGCTGGTCTATTGAGAAGGTCCATCAATAAGATAAAAGACAGGAAGACTTTCAGCTTCTGCTCTACCTTTATTGCCACAACTAACTTTAGATTGTCGTTTTTAACATCATTTCTTTTGTTACAACAGTAATATAATATAAATCAATGCCCTTTAGCTTGAGCAAACAAATGCCTATTCCTCCTGTCACATGCCTTTAGCTGAAGGTCTTTCCATGTTTTCCTCATCGTTTTCATTCTTGTCCCCAGTTCTCTTCTCCGTGTGCTCTTTGGTCTACTTCTATTTCTCTTACTCTGGGGATTCCTGCATGGTAATCCTATCAACAGGTGTCCTCAGTGTGTGTCCTATCCATCTTCAGCATCTTCTTCTCATCTCTTGCTCCGCTGGTACTTGTCTGGTTCTTGTCATCAGTTCCACGTACATGACCTTGTCATACCATTTCAAGTCTTCTATTCTACACAAGCGCTCATTTATGAATGTCTGTAACTTCTGTGTTGTTATTTTTGTTGTTTTCAATGTTTCAAAGCCATTCAACAGGACTGACTGGACATTTGAGTTGAAGATTCTTACTTTTGTGTTGGATTTATATTTCTTTTGATTTCCAAATAAGTAATATAATATACTAAAACATCAATATGATTACAGTTACTATCAACTTTTTATAACACTGCCTGTCAAGAAGAAACAGAATCTGCAATAGACAAGGTATATATAACTAACTTTTAAGTATTTCCTGACTTTATCAATAAAAAGGGACCAGGCATTTTCTCTGGTGTCTGGTATGCCTAACTGTTTACACTCATTCAGCATTGCCCCAAGGATCTCTTCAATCTCATCCTCTCCAAACAGGCCTGGTATTTCTCCCGAAGCAAGTAAGTCATTTATCAATACCAGAAACATTTCACTGGCTACTTGAGCATCAGACATTAGGAACACCATTCCAAGACCTTGAAAGATGAGGACAAAAATGAAAAAAGTTAGCCACACAGTACACAAAATTTGCTGATTAAAGACACTTTTTGACAGACACCTCACATTACAGCTACCACACAAAATTTGGAACAAAATTAGATATAGAGCAGTCAAGATTTAGGTTGCCATATTCTGCACAATGGTGAAATAATATGCCCTAATGAGTTTTAATATTAAATAAACCTTCATGTGCAGAAAAATTAAAATATCATTCTATAAATTCACACAGGTTAAAAAATTGTTAAGAATTCACTGCTAACTTCAGAAATTAAAAAAATCATTGAGCGATATTTTTTCCCTGTCAGAAAACATCGTTACTGCAAATTAAGTAAATTATCGATGCTTTTGTCAGATGTTGAATTAGTAAAGCTAATTTATTGTTTTTAAATTTAAGGTAAATGTCCATTTTGTTATATTTTAATTGTTTAATATGTTTTTTGTTGTTTTAAAGTCACATGCTCATGTCTTAATCTTTAAGGTTTTTAAAAAATTAATAGATTACCTGCAATTTTTAACTGCACTATACAAGTTGAATTTCATTTTTAACATATTGTTAGCTTAGTGTGGGTTAACTCTGCTCATACTAATGTTATCAGACCTAAAGGTCTTTTATATTTGGACATGCACCCTAATATAACTCCAAAACAAGAAAAATTTTTTTTTTTTTAAATCTTTACATACTTTAATTTTATCATATGCAAATGAGTTTTTAAATTTCTCATAATTCCATCTGTAATATGCATTCCTCCAATTTTAATATATTTATAATCCATGCACACAATCCAGGAATGCAGCCTACATATATCATAACTGCTGTGTGCTGAAAAACTAGAACACTTGAAAAGTATAAAAACATTATTCTAATTCAGTGAAAACAAACAGCTAAAGTAGAAATAACTAAACATATGTGCTATTCACTGGAAAATAAAGAGATTCGTATTATTCCTCATACACTTTCAGACATCAACCTGAACATGTTTAAAGAAAGCAGTGGCCAGTCTGAGGCTGTTGGTATCGCCATAGAGTTTGTCCAGGAGTGGTACTGGTGAAGGCCATGTGAGCTTTCTCTGTTGCTCATATGTTCAACACTTTTGCACCAGATGTTCAGCTGTAATATTATTACAGCCATCAGTAGTTCCTATCTTTAGCTTGTTGAATAGATTATATCTCAATATTTTGTGAAGTCTGAAGATTATCACTTGCTCACTTTTGTTGAGCTGGCAATATGCAAAATTTGTGTGTGGCCTGGATGCTCTACTTCTTACTTGTTCCTGCACCTGCTTCTGATAAAACTCTTAGCCTCTTCATAAGTTATGTCTTTATCAGGTTGAGGTAACTTTCCACTTCCTTTTGCCAATCTGCCAGATTCTTCATTGCCAGGGATGTTGCAATGAGATGGTTATTGTTAATCAGAATCAATCTCACTGCACTCCAGGCAAACCCATAGGTGCTCAGTCTCCCTCAGCAAATGTAGAAGAGTATGCCATTGTTTCACTGTATATTCTACCTCTGCCATTGTGTCACTGTATATTCTACCTCTGCCATTGTTTCACTGTATATTCTACCACTGCCATTGTTTCACTGTATATTCTACTTCTGCCATTGTTTCACTGCATATTCTTCTACTGCCATTGATTCACTGCATGTTCTAATGTTCTACCTCTGCCATTGTTTCACTGCATGAATGCTAATTGTACCTGTAGCATGCTGGTTGTACATATGTGTCACGAAGTGGATTTAGGACTAGAGGCTGTCTACCTAAATAGACTAGACCCTAGTGGAAAGAAAGACTAAGAAGATAGATTTCAGAAGAAAAATGACAGTGACTGTGGGAGATGAGGCTATTGGCGTCAAGGGTCGAGAACCTAAATTGACTCTCCCTTGCCACTAAGTGACGTAATGTTTTGCGATAACCTCACTACCTCTAACTACCAAGACTGGGATAAGGTTTAAGTAACTTAACACCACAGACACCACTATACAAACAACATAAAGGTTGAAGTAAGTGACTGATCCAACTAAGGTTAAATATCTTTTTATTTACATATCAAAGAAAAAAAAACATGCCAACATATCAAAATCAACTAAGTGCGAATTCGCACACCTGGAAAAGAACACACACCAATCAAGTATAGTGATATACGTAAGGTAACCCCACCGTCGCCCTCCCCTCAACCTGTAAGGAAGAAAGGTAAGATCTCTAACATTCAGATCCACCTTACTATAAATCAGCTGATAAGTTACTACCACTATCTAACTACTACTGTCTGTCTGTCTGCAGACTTCCCTAATCTGAAATGTCTACACAGCTTCTCCGCTTTGGACGAATTAACCTTTTTCTGGCTAACACACTGTCCACAAAACGAACTCTTCTAACATCTCCTACACAACTTGACGAAAAAATTGCTAAGTTCTATTTCTGTTCAGTGTCGGTCGGACACTCCTAGTTTCTACTGAGAAAACTCCTCCACTACTCTCCTTCTCTCTCTCTATCTGGTGCAGTTAAGAGGGATGGTAACCCTGTCCCCTCTTCTCCGCCAGTTGTAGCTGCTGAATTGCTTGGTAAACTGGGTTCGTGACTTGGACTATTGCTGCTTCCAATTTAACGAATTTTTACTTTGCAGTAGCCCAGATACCCCTCTCTTGGGCTCAAGGCTGTCGGGATTATTATGCCCGAAATTCACGACACTTTTTAGGCCCTGCGCCTAGGATCAGTGTGTGCTTAACATGAGCGTAAATAGCTCCGAAGTTGTTAAGAACATCTGTTCTTGCTGAAGAAGTCTGTGCTTCCAGCTCCCTGCTCTCTCTTGGGTACAAAGACTTTTGCACCAGTGACCACCCTGTCACCACTCCACTTTCTTTTCTGGCTCTGCCGACTCTTCTTCGCCTGAGAAGACCGGCGAACTTCTAGCCAGCTGAAGGACTACTGAAGCCCTAGCTGCCACGCCTGGAAAATATCTGCTGTGGACAAAACAATAACAAATATATATCGCACAACAAATCTTTTCATATCATTAACACTAAACTCCCTTAACCCTCAATCTTTAACACTTAAATCCCAACTCTTCAATACAGCTCCCATGCTCTAGTATCGCCTCAGCGATTAGTAAACATGCCTACCCCCACTTCCCCTCAAATACTGTCCTATCGACACTCTAATCTCCAGACTCAGCTGGCTTAATCTCTTACATGCTGCCGGCTTAGGTTAGCCGTCACAACATTCTGACCACTGAATGAACCTGTTGCCGGTAAATTCCTGGCCCTACTATTTAACAATGATCGATGTGTTTACCTGGCTACCAAAATACAATAGACTTCACCCGAGATAATAATCTTCCGTCTCCCTGAATTCACCATTATAAACATATGTCTATTTGATAGGGACTAATTAAAAATCCCAACTAGACCCGTAACTGCTGACTTCAAAATGTAGGATTTACCCACACAGAGCAAAATACACAATTTCCTATGCTCTAACATTTAAAGTCACTCGTTCTATTACCACAGCGTTACCCAATTTGGTCCGCTGGTAATTTACACACACTTAAAGAACAATTAAATACACACACAAATACCTAGCGTATATACTCTGCCAACATTTTAAATTAAATATTGGGAAATCTTCACCCACATGCCGGGAATATTATTTACACCCGATTCCGATAACAATATATATATTTTTATATCTCTAAAGGAACTGAAATCCTATTTTACAATGCATACCCCGTTATCTCCCCTCTCTTCTTCCGTTATCAGATTCACCCCTCTAGAAAAAGATATGCAGCACGTGCTCCGGTACCCCTCTCCAAATCCTCGAAAATCACAATGAAATTACGTGCATCGTGTCTCAAAATTATGGTATTTAACATTTCACATCTTTAAGCTTTCATTATCTCATAAAAAGAATGAATGCACTCTGATAATAATTTAGATAAGAGGGTAACTCATGGCATGTCCGTTACGAACTAAAATTAATTTAATTCCGCGAGCGTGTTTTACGCTGCACCATTTAAAATCACAAATCCAGGAAAAATTAGATACCCCTGTCTTCTGACAAATAACAGTAATACTCCACTTTATACAAACAGCTACTCTGAGGAAACTATCAAAATTCCCTACTACCTTTTCACAAAATACCTAATTGCGCTGTCAGTTATATTCAATTAAAATTTTAGCATTGATGGCTCTACTTCTATGAATTAACTTTAACTCCTAGAAACAAACTCTGCAAAAATCTTATAAACTATTAAAGCTTAATTAACTGCATATTTACCAGCACGAATTTCTCTCGAAAGAGCAAGTCGGCTCTGTATATACAATACAGGCAGTTCTTTCCAGGCGTCGAAGTTCTAAAAATCTGAGAGACTTCTGCCAGGGAAACACGCTTATTTATTACCCGAGCCCCGAGACCACGCTACGCGTGCGTCACTCCCTGGCTTTGTTCTTAAGCGGGTCAATCTCTGAACCAACCAACATGCCAGGAATCGCCCGCTGTCATTATCTAAATTTAGAACTTACGATCAAGCGGAAAAATTCCGTTGCTGACCTGTTCCCCGCGCTTAATCTCCCACTACCCCCAACTGTTGCGTGAACTTCCTGCAGTCTAAAATTACCCTTACTAATAATTACAGCGCGCTCAGTGTGAAATAACAAAAATGCTCTGCCATTATGTTTACAATATAAATCCTACATGAACGAATTACTAAATGAAAAAAACGCACTAGTGCCAGTCTAGAAGTTAAAACTACCATCTCTTCTAGAAACCGAAATACTTAATCTACGCAAAAAGTCCAAACTCGATTATTATACAAAGAGAAATAAAAAAACGAATAAGATAAAAATCCCACCGTAATCTTTCCCTGAAAAACGTAAATAAATGCTAGGAAACGAAACTTGGGGCCTGTTGTAAATGCAATCACATTAACTCCTCACAATATGACGGATGCATCCTCTCTCACATCCATTTCTGCTATTCCCACGTTTGATGCCAAACTTCAACAGCCTCAGCCTTGTTGATTCATCCATTGCAGTGTCATTTACTTGCATTTACTTTATGAGATGGAATCCACTGTATCACAACTCTTTTGAATTGCTGACAGTTGGTAGAGTACTGCTTAGTCATTGTTACGTGTTTTTTTAGATGTGAATGTTAATATGCAATAACAGGATGGTTCCTGTGGCCAAGATGACATCTAGGGTAGCAAATCTCTTAGACACCGCAACCAGCCAACACCACTCAGAATTATTTGATTCTGACGAAGTGGACAATATACAATTTACTTCAGACTGCACGCAGCTCCACATACCATAGTTCAGGCCAACATATAATGGCAGATAATATGCATTAGACGAAATACCGCAGGCAGTCAGTTCATGTCAGGAACACTGTCCTTTAGTTCTCAGTATGATTTTTTATCTCTTCACACTCAACACTGAGCAATTATACTTCTTGTCAATACAGATAACTAGATGACCAGATACATCTCACTGAAGATCTTGATGTATTAGTGATAACAGAACTCCATTATAAACACTTTAACAATCAGGAGCTCAAACACATACGTCCACTCACCCTGACACACAATCATATAAGGCCCCGCACTTCTGCTCCTTCAGTTTCACGTGAGCCAGCCAAGCATATCGGCTTAATGTCACTTACCCGTCTTTATCAGTGACCCATATAAAATAAACAAACAAAGAGCCCTGTTGAGCTAACCATATAATAGGCACAATCGTTAAGAATTTTAATCATAACAGTCATTTAGATCTGCATTATTTCTGCTCCTCAGCTGAAATTACTGACAACACACCTGTGAAGAAAGTTACCTGTCCCTCAATGCTTTCCATTATCATTAGGACTTCTGCTGCAGTTTTCAAGGCCTCTGCCTTAGCTCAAAAGTTGCTACTTGAAAACTTTGATGTTGCCACTGACAGTTTTGTTTTTATGAACTTCAAGCACATGTTAAGAACACATAAAAGCATAAAATCTTCAGACGAAATCCTTCAGGAAAAAAAAAATTGGAAAGAGAAGGCAAACAAAAACAGAGAGAAGAATCACAAGATATAAACAACTCTGAGTACACTTATCATTAATATGAGAAAAAAAAAATACAGCCTTAATACATAATGGTTGACCATTAAAAATAGTTACCTTTAAGTCCTGTTTTCTTGTACAAACCATTCAAGTCATTTTTAAGGTCTGCTGTTCCATATTGTTTAGTTAGTGTTATCTGATGACATGGAACATTTATATTAGTGAAAAGGCAAATTAAAAAAAAAAAAACACAAAAAACAAGTCTTAACATCCAGTCTTACACATCTGAAGCTACACCACCAAGGTGAAAAGTGAATCTGAATTATTTCAATGTATGACAGTAAATATTCCCAGTACAATATGTTTGTACAATCTTCTACACACTTCTGCTTCTTCAGATTGTGTTCTTCATCAACTTTCTCCAATTCTCTCTTATAAAAATCCTTAGGTTCAGCTTGATCACCTCTCCTCTTGTCTTGGCACCATTCTACAGATTCAAGCAGTTCTTGTCTACAATACCTTCCAAACATATGACCAAACCATCTTAGTCTATTTGATTTTAGAATATTAAGTTTTTAGTGGTGAAGGAGTGGGGTGGGTTGTAACTATACACTTTTTATACAGTACTTTGCTTGTTCTCATTCTCTATTCTATGACGATATCTTCTTATTACAGAAGTCTCTCACTATTAACAATTTTTACTTTCATTTTCCTTGAGTGTTCATGACTTAGTATGCTACTGCAATTTTAAACTTGCTAACATAAGTCAAGACTGGGACATAGGTGGAGCGGTATACAGCCATCTTCATTTTCTTACCAACCTCTCTCTTGCTAAGGAATCCTCAATTTATGGCCTGAAAAAGTCTCCCAGCTGCTGCTTTTCAAGTGGCCAACTCTTCTTTGATGCCTCCCTTTCGGTCTATAATAGCTCCGAGGTATTTAAAGTGGTCGACCTGCTTCAGGACCTGTTCTCCCAGCTTAATCTGATATCTTCTTTCTTCTCGTGATATCACCGTGGATTTTGTTTTAGAGCTGCTTATGACCATCCCTCTCTTCTCCAGCTCTTCCTTCCAGTCTTGCAGGTTGGATTGGAGATGTGCCTCTGATTTAGCAATCAGGGCAACATCATCAGCAAATGCCAGCTCTGAAATACAGACCTGTCTCATCTTCCAGTACCCCACTGAATACTTTCTTGTTCTCTCCTTACATGCCTTGATGACATCGTCCACGAGGAGTATGAAAAGATAAGGTGACAGGATACCACCTTGTCTTACACCAGTGGTGGTCCTGAACTCTTCTGACTTATGGTTTGCTGTCCTCACATAATTTCTGTAGAAGCTCTGTATAGCATGAATCAGAGGTGCTGGAATGTTCTTCCTTGCCAAACAGTCCCAAAGTTTGCTCCAGGGGACCCTGTCAAACGCCTTTTCCAGATCTATGAAACAAAGATGGATCTCACTCTTGTACTCAAGGGCCTTTTCACTCAGCTGTCTGAGTGTGAAGATTAGGTTTTGAGTACTTCGGTTTGCTCGGAACCCGCACTGGACCTCATCCAATTGTGGCTCAGCTAGGCGTCGGAGTCTCTGCTCTAGGATTCTAGAGTAGATTTTACCAGGGACACTGAGAAAGGATATGCTTCTATGGTTTCCACATTGTCGATTGTTACCCTTTTTGAAAATTGGTGTTATGATGGCAATCTCCCAATCCTTTGGTATGGTCTTGTTGCACCACGCTGCCTGTAGGACCCTTAAGAGTAATAGGTCACCTGATGCTCCCATGTACTTAACCATTTCTGGTGTTATACCATCATGCCCTGCTGCTTTGCCCATCTTTATTTTCTCCAGTGCTGCCTTCAGTTCTTCCATCTTTATGTCATCTTCACCATCATTGGTTTTCTCTTCTGTGCTAGTGGTTATCATTTCTGATGCTTCACCATGCTCACCATCCAGGAGTTCTGAGAAATATTCTTTCCATTACTTCCTTCGGGGCAGTAAGCAATTTGCCTTGCTTGTCCTTTATAAATTTGAGAGGGCATTGTTTTTCCTTCCTCATGTTCTTTAGGGTCTTATAGAACAATTTCTAGTTTTTCTTGCGCATCTTTTTCTAGCTTTTCTCCAAATTCTTCCCAGGACTTCTGTTTTGCTGCTAGCACCTTGTTCTTTGCTTCTGATCTGAGTGTCACATATTCTCTATATTTCTCTATTTGTCCTGTTGTGTTTTTAGCTCCTAAGTATTGTTTCCATGCCATTTTCTTCTCTCATATTTTCTCTTTGACTTCCTCTGTCCACCAAGGTGTCCTCTTTCTCTTGTTCCCAAGTCGGACTTCACCACATGCTTCTGCAGCAGCTGTCTTTATGATGTCCTTGAATTTAAGCCAGAGGGTTTCCAAGTCATCAGGTTGTTCTTCTGTGTTGTTCACCGCTACAGCAATAAGCCCCTGATATCTGGTCTTAATTTCTGGCTCTCTCAGCTTGTAGGTCTTAATGCTCATTTCTCCTGTTCGTTTACTTGGTTTCTTGTGTGATGTTGGGCAGTTCCTAGGCTGAGCAACTCTTTCAGTTGTTCTTTTGATTGTAAGCAGGTAGTGATCACTTCCAATCTCTGGCCCCCTCCAGACTCCAGCATCCCGGACATATTTGAATGAGCTCCTCCTAACAATGGCATAGTCGATCACTGACTTCTCATTCTTTGTTGGTTCACATCTAGTGTATGCATGTATGCTCTTATGGGGGAACTTTGTGTTTGTAATGATCAGATTCTGCTCACTGCAGAATCTAAGGAGTCACTTTCCATTGTCATTGAGAGTATCTTTTCCATATCTTCCGATAACTCCACCCCATCAAGCATGGTCATTTCCAACTCTGGCATTGAAATCTTCGAGCATGATAATCTCATCTAGGCAGTCATCCACTGTCCTTTGAAGCAGCTCGAAGAATTCCTTCTTGACCTCTGCTCTCTCATCCTCATTTGGCCCATACACTATGACCAGGTTGACTATGGTTTCTCCTTCTTTTAGTTTTACAACCATAATGTGCTACAAGACAAAGTTTCATCCCTTGATACTATCTTTTTGGTTTTTGGCCACAATGCAACCCATGCTCCCTTTAGCTCTTTCAGATGTGGGTACACCACTGTAGAGCAGCGTGTTGCCATCGAGATCCATGACTCCTTGTCCTTTTTTCTTTGTTTCCGTTATAGCCAGGATTTCTAGTTTTGCTTTCATCTCTTGCACCAGCTCCTCTTCTTTCCCATTTATACTTCTTGTGTTCCAAGTTCCATAAGTCGTAGTCCGTTCCAGTTTGTCGCCTTTAGAATCAGTCCGGTTTTCTCTCTTGTAGTTCTCATAATCAAAAGTTTAAAGCAAACAGGTGACTGGCCTGTTGTGCCTTTGCATGGTGGAGGGGCTGCTTCCTTACGGCCTCCATGCAGGCCGCCCTCCTCCTTTTTCAGCCGGGCTTGGGACCGGCCTAGGTGGAGTTGGCCAGTCTTTCAAGAGAGTTTATCAGATCTTTCAATCCTTTAGCATGGTGGCTCTTCAGCGCTGTTATTACTGAGAGGGCATCTGTAAAGATTACTATCTGTTTTTCTGCCTGTGCTTTGCATTCAATAAGTTTCCGCTGCCTGTTTCAGGGCTTCTGCTTCAGCACTGAAGTTATTGCTGTATTTGCCAGTGGCAATTGCCATAGAGTGGATTCTATTCTTTAATTTTATGAGGATGCCAGCACCTCCATTTTCAACTGCATTTTTTACTGAACCATCAGCATATGCATGTGTTCAAAGCTTTGCTGGGAATTTTTGGTCAATATACTTGGTTGCTATACACTTTCTTTGTGTTTCTGTCTGTGTTCCCTAACTTTCAATGCCTGAAATATCAGATTTTAGCTCAGGAAAGCATCTTATTTTCCACAGTGGGATAGTAGTGCTTGTTGGTATTTTCTTTGCAATTGTCAAAATTTGACTTTGCTGCCATCGACCAGGCTGTTCTGCCGTATTCCATAGCAGGATTGACTCTGTCTGTGTACAGCTTTTTGAGGATATTCTCATCAGCACCCCATGTGGTACCAGCTAACTTTTTCATGATGGCCATGCAAAGTTTTGCCCTAAGCTGTTTTTTGGTTATCTGTGACTTCCACAACATACGGCAGTCTAGTGTGATTCCTAAGTATGTTGGTGTTTCATCTTCTTGTACTGCCTGCCCATTTAGTTGTAGCTTTGCTTGCTGTGGTTTGTTTGACAAGGTAAAAATAGCGTGTGTTGTTTTTTGTTCATTGATTTTGAGCGACCACTTTCTGGACCAACTTTCAAGGGCTAGCAGTGAATCCTGCATGCGCACTCTAGCTGTGGTGATGTATTCTTCTGAAGTCCACATGGCCAGGTCATCAGCATAGAGGGAGTTGTGGACATTTTTGTGGATGTTTTCTGTTATGTCATTTATATATATAAGGAAGAGTGTTGGGGAAAGGACACCACCCTGTGATACTCCCTGCTCCATTGTAGTCTTTTTGCTTAACTGTCTGTGCACCAGCACTCTAGCTGTTCTGTTTGTTAGATAGTGACTGATCCAGTTATACATTCTTCCAGACTCCATATTTAAGCATTTTAACTCTTAGCCTATCTTTCCAAACTTTATCAAATGCTTTCTCCATGTCTACCCAGACTGCTAATGTGTGCTTTCCTTCTTGGAAAGCATCTTCGATTTCCTGTGTAGACCTATGTTGCCTGAAGCCTGCCTGTTGGTGCAATAGAATTTGTTTTTCTTCGAGGTGCCAACTTAATCTGGTATTGATCATTCTCTCCATAAGCTTTCCTATGCAGCTTAGAAGGCTGATGGGTCTGTAGCTGTTGGGGTCCATTCGGTCTTTGTCCTTTTTAAGGATTGGAACTAGTACTGCTTCTTTTCAGGCCTGTGGTACAATTCCACGCTTCCAGCTATAGTTCATAGTATCTTTCCAAGGGGTGAAATTAAACACCATGGGATGTGAATCGACTTTAGCCCAAGTGTTTATTTTTAGGGATTCAAATCAAATAAGAATTCAATTACGGATTTATAAGGTGTAAGTTGAAAGTATATTGTTCGTTATTTTTATAGTACTATGTTATCTTGCAATTTTTCAAAAATCTGATTTATTATGTATAAAAAAGGTGAGGAAAGTAGTAGGGTTAGGGCTAATGTTAGCCAATAACTTTGTTCACACGCATTCTAACCATTAACGATGAAACTGCTAAACATGGGACGCAGTGTGATAGGCCTATATGTAGCTTACTAAGGTAGTTGCAGCAAAATCGGTTTTGTAGGTGGGTGCAATAATCGTCTGTTATTATTTATTTTTAGTCAAATATGAGTGTTTTTTGCACAATATTATTTTTGTATAAGCTGGAAAGAGTGGTAGGTTTAGCGTTAAGGTTAACGTTATGTAATATGTTTCTTGATCTGCATACATGCCACACTTAAAGGTTTACCCATAATCTGTACGGGGTGTTTGCGTTTTCAGATGTGTACGGGCCGTACACGGGTCTGTACGGGTTTTTTCGCCTAATTATTAAATATACATATAAATCTTGTGCCACTACACAATTTGCGTCATGAGATTCGGCGAGATTTTAAGCCAAGTGGATAAAAAAAAAAAATAACCAATGAAAATCAAGCTGCCTATTTTTCAATTGCCGCGGGATGTGCGTGGCGTGTTCATTCACAATTTTTCGCTAAAGCTAGCGCGAGGTTACTGATTATTTGAACGATTACGCAGCACTGAAATCTTTTTTGAGTCGAGCCTATTGTTTAAGATTAATTTCCAGTTTAGTATTGGTAAGTAATTCATTTTTAAAAAAATATTACAATAACATTGTTTAGATGAAGTTAGATTTAACTGTCAGATAACTTAGGCCTATGCTTTCTTTTCCCCTAAGGTTTAGCATAATTGATTATTTACGGCTGGTAAAAAAAAAAAGGCTGATACCACTACATATTATTTGATTTCACTAAAACTTGTAGAAAGTGCGTAAGAAATGTAAATTTGAAAAATAATACAATAGCCTACAAATTATGGGTAGCCTAATAACGTAATGACGGTCGCCGAATGCTCCGCATGTATTTTCGTACCATTTAGAGTTATAATTAGGGTTACAGCTAGGGTTAACCCTAAATCTAAATGGTACGAAAATACACGCGGAGCATTCGGCGAACGTCATTCCGATATTACCAAATTATGAAACTGAAAAGAAAAAAAAAAAACCACAATAGCGTGGAAAATTTACATCTTAACTCGATCAGAGAAAAGTTTATTTGGAGTTAGCCTACTTCTCTTCTTAGTTTTAATTTCGTTTCTTTAAAAAACAATGTTATTTTGCCTTTGGTGGTCATCATTACGGTCATTCAATGATTTATAATTATTAAATAATTAATTAGCCTACTATCAATGTTTGATTGACACTAAAATTTGTATGGGAAGGTCTATTTAAAACTACCAGTTGGGCTTTAACGGCTATTCCAATTTTTGAAGTTCGGTAGAAAATATACAGGCTAATATTACGCCAGCGCTAGTTTATATTTTCATTACCAGCTTTAGCAAAAAATTTATTAGATTTTAAATTTAAGATTCCTAACCCATAATGCTTATTACTGGTCTCTTTAGGCCTGTACTTTTATAAGGCACTATAGAAAACACAGCAACTGTTCTTCATTTCAACCATAAATTGTATTAATTTTTTTCCAAGATTCTATTTCATTATATATAATATTAAAATTACAAATAATTATATTTTTCAAATTGATTATTAATATTTGTATTTACTTTTTCACATTAATATTTTTTTTTTTTCTGTCTAGCAGGAAATATTGCATCCATCTAACAGCATGGCTGAGCCTAACTTTAAAAAAAGGAGGTTAGAAGAAGATCAACGTCGTGGGAAGTTTCAATCTGACTGGACAACTACATTCCCTGGGATTATTGAGACATCCAAATTAGGCTCTTCACATGCATACTGTAGAATATGCAATAGAGATATTAAAGTGATGGCATCTGGCTTACACGATGTGAGGGAGCATTTCAAAACAAAACTGCATGAAAGGAACTATCAGCTGAAGAACGGAAGTTCTATCAAGGCCTTCTTTACTCAGCCTCAACAAGAAGATGATAAAATAACGAGGGCTGAAGTTTTATTTGCAAATTTTATTGCTCAACACAACATAGCTGCTTCTATAGCTGACCATTTTTCAGACTTATCAGCTGAGATGTTTCCGGACAGTGCTATTGCCAAACGTTTCAAATGCAAGCGAACCAAAACAACAGCCATTATTAAAAACTGCTTGGCTCCATCTGCAACGGAGCCAGTCATCAAATTATGCAGGAAGACACCTTTCTCCTTGATGATCGATGAGTCAAATGATAGAAAAACTGACAAGCGTTTAGCTATAATGGTGAGGGTATTTGAAGATGGCATAGGACCTAGAACCAGGTTGCTGGGCATGCCGGTCGGTACTGGTGGAACCAGTGAAGCTATTTTCAGTGATATTGATGCTGTGTTCAGCGACTTACAAATCCCATGGATTAACTGTATAGGTTTTGCAAGTGACAACTGCAATGTAATGGTTGGCAAATCAAACTCTGTACTAACGCGAATCAAGAGCAAGAACCCTGATGTGTTTAGTATAGGGTGTATTTGCCACCTTGCAAATCTTTGTGCCAAGGAGGGTATAAAGCAGCTGACTATTCCTGTTGATGACCTTTTGATAGATATCTTCTATCATTTTGAGCATAGCTCAAAACGGAAAAAATCATACAGAGAGTTTCAACTGTTTACAGGAGTGGATGCACTAGACATACTAAAGCACTGCCAGACTCGCTGGCTTTCTTTGCAGAAAGTAGTGGACAGAATTTTAAATCAATATTCTGCTCTATCTTCATACTTCGAGAGCCACGACGATATGGAAAAACCATGCCGTGTCAAAAACGTTCGTCAGTTACTAAAATCACCACTGACCCAGATGACTCTACGTTTTCTCCAGTTTGTGCTACCTCTGTTGACTGAATTTAACAAATTGTTTCAGACAGATGAGTCCCAAATAGGTGGTATGATGGATGAAATGGATCGTCTGCTACGAAAATTTATTGTCAAATTTGTAGAGATGAAATATGTAAAAGAGGTGAAAGATATAAGATTGTTAAAGTATGCTGAACGTGATCTACAGCATGATGACCATACACTTGCTGTTGGTCTGTCCAACAGGACATTACTGGAAGAGTTAGATATAAGTTCTCAAGTGAGAAATTCATTTTTCAGAGATGTGAGGAACTTTTATGTTGCTGTTGTGAAAAAGATATTGGATAAATTTCCATTTGAGAATGAAGTCCTTAAGGATATCAAAATTCTTGATCCAGCCTTTAAAGACACAGTTCAATATACAGCAATCTGTAAGCTGGCCAACACTTTTGCACCACATTTAGACCAAGAGGTGTTAAAGGATGAATTTGAAGATTATTGTTTGCTGCCTGATGAATGTATTTCAAGATTTGACGCTGGACAAAAAAGAAGCTTTTCTAGGTACTGGCTTGACATAATCAACCTGAAAACTAGCACTGGTCGTACACGATTTCCCAGTCTGGCAGTCATAGTGAAACGCTTATTGACATTGCCTCACAGCAATGCTGACTGTGAGAGGTCTTTCTCTATGATGAAAAAGATTCACACGGACTGCAGAAATAGACTAAATGATGATACAGTCACAGCATTTCTACAATGCAAAATAAATTCTAACTCTTGTTGTTTAGGTTTTAAAGCAAGTGAAGACATGCTTAAAAAGGCAAAGGCCGCATGTCACTATGATGGTGCAGAACCATCTAATTGAATATACTTTTACATGAATAAACTCTTTTGTTACGTTTTTCAGTCTTTGTACAGGTTTTGCGGGTCTTTGTACAGGTTTTGCGGGTCTTTGTACAGGTTTTTTAAATTTTTTGTACAGGTTTTTCATCTCTGAGGTGTGGCATGTATGATCTGCAACATAGAAATAGGCATCAACAGATGAAATTGCGAAATAGAGCTACACACTTTTGGTTAAATTATTGAGTTCCACACTATTATTTGTGATAGAGTAATGTGTATGTATTTGTATCGCAGGAATGCGGGCAATTGTGATGTTTACAGTTAAATAGTAATCACAGCAGGAGTCATTATTGCAGTAGTAGATGAGATAGCATGCTTTGCGCATTTGCGTATGTACAAAACATCGGAGCTCATGGTCATCTGCGTACTGTAACACTGTATGGAGAGTGATGGCTGCAGACGAAAAATACATTACGTGCAAAAAACTTAGCTTGGTTAGTTATTGATTTTTAAGTCAGCTATGTCATTAGGGGTTAGGATTAGAGTTGGATTTAGATTTAGATATGCTAAACCCAACATAAACTCTAATGCTAACTGTAACTGCATGGTCAACTTAATTGGCCACCGGATTGATAGAAGTTTGGGCAAAATGGAAGACACGTCCCACGATTTTCAATCTCAACCATTGCAAGATATGTTGAAAACAATACTAGCAAGGAGAGGGAACACTTTGTGGTTTCCAGCTCTTGAAGAAGAACTAAATGAATGGGTTTTAACTCAGTGGCAAAATTGTTGCATTGTTACTGAAGGATCAATACGAATTTGCGCTGTTCTATTGAAAAGGAGTGAAAAATATCATAACATGCCAGAAATATCTTGTACCTGCAGACTGGTGTGGCATTTTATTAACCTCTTTTAGCTGTCTCTTTGTCAGCGCACAAAAATTGCACAGAAATTACCAGCAGTTTTAGAGGAAACAAAATCTAACTTTTCATAAATTCATCACTGTAGCATAAATTTTTTTGTACTTTGACTTATAACTGGGTCATTCATTTTGGATACTTTTTAGGTCCAAAAGTCTAGGGGTTGACTTATACTCAAGTATATACTGTAAATGGTTAAGGAAAACAGTAACTTTATGTGATAATTAAAAATGACATTTTATGAAGAAAATTATTCTAAGTTCATTATTCCAAAATAGACAAACCTGAAATACATCCAATCCACTAATAAAGGCTGCCAGACGAGAAAGGGACTGCTTGCCACTTCCTCCGACTCCAATAAGGAGAGCATTGCCTCGTGGTGACTCTAAAATTCGATTAATACGGCAGATATGAGACATGGCATCTTCGAAAAGCACCAAGTTCATTGCTGCATTCAATTCATTGTAACTATCTAAGACGTCCATCAGTGTTTTATTGACCTGCGCCCAGCTTTGAATAAAATCATAGTTGAGATCACCAATGCCATGTGAAAAATGACAGCAGATGCGAGGCTTTTCATTGATTATATCTTCTTTCTGGTCCTAAAAAATTGTGTGAAATAATTTATAATTAATAGACTGCATTTCATTTAACGAATTAAATAAAAAGTAGCCAATATATAATACTTCTGCATACTTCCATATTTTATTTGTAGAAATCACTTAAAGTACTTATTAGTCCACACTTCTAAGTAAACAAAATCAGACACTCGGAAAACATTTTACTTCCACGTCTGCTCCAGGAACGATATAGCTTTACAGCCATACTTGACATCAGTTTTGTTTAAAAATGTTCATGCTATATAAAATTGTATGGTTTATATGCACCCCCATGTCATGCAAGGTGACTAATATGAAGTTGTGCATGGGGCTGGCAACCTCATACTGTAAAAAATATTACATTATAAACCACTGATGTAAGAGATTGTGAATGCTTGGTGCAGGCTTCCTGCAAGGGGACCAGCTACAGTGATGGCACCATGCTCCATAAGGAGCACAAAAGAAAATGAGGATTAAAATCAAACTCCATAATTCTCGCCATTTGTATGTCAGTCACATCTAAGGGATGCAACTGTGGCTGAAAGTTAGACATTAATTGTATTTTTTCCCTTATATGTACTCTCCCGAAAATAGTAACACTCAACGAAGAAAAGTCTGTGTAGAACCCAGTTTCAGTCCGGAAACGGATTTAACTCATCATTTTGTTAAAAATAACCTTAAAATGTAAGTTTTTGATTGTTTCTTCAAGACAAGATTTTAATTTAAAGTATTGCAGACTTATTATTATGGATCAAAATGATAAGATGGCTGCAAAACGAGCTGCAGATGCTAAGAGAAAGAGACGATCGCGTCAATCACAACGAGCAAGCAAGACTCTAGAAGAAGCAGCAATACGACAACAACATGAAGCGACACAAAGACAAGCACAGCGTCAGGTCACAACGAGCAAATCAGTCTGCAGAAGAGTATGAACATTCTTTGAAACAGATCCACGCACTTTCACAAAAAATGTTGTCATCAAAGAACTTTTATATAGAATTAAAAAGTATTTTAAAAATATATTACAGTATTTGATTTACTTCTGTCATTATTGACGGGTTATTGCTAGTAAATGAATAATTTTATAATCGAATAAAATAAATGAATTAATACATGAATTACTGTCTTACAGTTTATTCTTTATAATGCATAACAAATATCTGTTTAACTTCAAGCCGCAGAATAGAAATAAACTTTCATGTATACAGAGAGATGTAAAATGAACTGCACTTTATATTTTGCTTGAATGTGTTACACAGATTAAACATTTTCGCATACAGGCGTAACCTTTTTTCAAATTTACAAAGTGTGAAATTTACATCAGATGATTAAAACACTATAAAGGCACACAAGACATTAAATAATAGACAAGAATGAGAAGCATCCAACGCTCCAGAGATTCAAACACAGTTTGCCAAAACCTTGCAGTGAGAACTGCAAATAAAACCCCAATTGAGGAATCCTGCCAAAACCAGGCAGTTCTTATTCTGGGATTCCCAGGGTAAGAAAGGTAGAGGGAGACCAAGGACCACATGGAGAAGAGAATGGCAGACAGATATGAAGGAAAGATCTTGTTGACATGGGACAGGAAGACTTGGTACAACACTTGTGGAAGGTTTTATGCTCCTTGAGGAGCTGTAGGATGATTATGATGACACCCCAAAAAAGCTGTGCTGAAATGTATGACCGTTTTCCTGTGTTTAAATCTCCACAGCACTTAATGTGTTACTTGCTGTTTGTGATCTGATGTGTTGTGTCTTCATAGAACTTAGTTATCACACCATCTGTCACTATTTGGCATTACCAAATGTGATGTTTCTCTTTGTTGGCATTTTACTTACTGTTCATGTTTCTGTCTGCAGACACCAATAACCAACTCTTCTGGCAGAAAATGAAAGAAGATAGACCTAGTGACAGTCTTGGGTGAAAGTTAATGAAGGGAGTGAAGTTACCTAAGAATGTGGCTCTGAAGGCAAAAGATAGTTTTAAGAAGTATCAACTTTGTGAGAAAATTGTGGAACAAGTACATGTATTGTGAGACTGTGGTTGATATTTGGCAGGTGGTTGATAATAAAAATGGAGAAGAAATCAGAAGTTGGTCATGGCAAGAATCCAGAAGTAGGCAGAAGTAACGAAGCAAAGAAAAGGATGGGAAAGGGACAGAAAATGTGGCAGATGTGACACAAAGCTGAGAATAAGGAAGATATTCAGGAAGTAGACAGATGGTTAATGGATATCAGGTCTTGGACAGTAGGAAAGGTGTGAACAGCACAGCTTTTCAGCAGTTAATATCTGAAGTATCTTACCAAAACTGAACATACGTAAACAAAAAACATTAACTGCTCACAAAATAAACAAGTCAAACCTCAAAATTTTTCTTCAAGATTTCCACTTGAAATTTGTCATATGTTTCAACATCAATTAGATCTACAAGCTTGTCTTTGTACACTCTCTCAGCTTCATGGAAGTAAAGTCTTAATAAATGAGCAGATGTACGGCAACATTCAGCATTTGCAAACAGCATGCCCTGTTGGTGAAAATTAGTGTAATATTGTTGCCTTATATGTTGGACGTACATAATTACAGTGAGGTTTCCAATCTGAACCCATGGTAACTCCTGCAGTTCAGTTATGTCAATGAGGTTACAGGTGACTTCAAACACTGCAGTATCAGCTATGGGATTACCTTTACAAACATTGGGTTACCTTTACAAACATTGGGTTACCTTTACAAACACTGCAATATCCTTCACCACTTAGCCCAAAACTGGTGCAAGCAAACCGTTCTGTCACCTATGATGCAGCACTGGGAGGTTCATCAATGCTGACCATGATGTGGAGATGGCATTTTATCTAATCAGATCTGATTTCTTGATGTACGCAATAAAACAAACTTGCTGCCTGTGAGGTTTCCAACTCTTCAAAATTTTCTTTAGGTAATTTACGATGGACTGTCCAAATGGCTAAGTGGTTAGAGCGTTTGTCACACACACCGAAATTACAGGGTTCCAGGATCGAAGCCTGGTATCATCTCAATCCAGTCTACACAGCTGTAAATGGGTATCTAAACTTGCTCTCAAGTAAGGGAAGGCAAAGGCAGTGAGGAAGGGAACTGGTCACCCCCATCTCATTAAGCATGACACTAGTATAGTCAAGTCTCTAACACTTCACTCCCCTGCAGCAGCATGTGCTATGGAACTACCTTACTTTAATTTACAATGATTTAATATACATTATGAAATATTTTCTTACAGATGCAGATACCTACTACTCGTTTTAAAAACACCATTGTGAAAAAACAACGACATCTAATTATGGGCATGAGTAAAAACTACCAGGGAGAGAAAGAGTTAAATGCTCAGAATGCAAGTAGTCACACATCATTATACTCTGCTCATCAAGCAGCCCTTCAGCTCCACAAGCTGCATAGATCTTCAACAAAAGTTGCGTGTCATTAACTCAAGGTCTTTCCATGATCTTCCTCATCATTTTCATTTCTGTCTCTAGTTCTTTTCTCCATGTGTTCCTTTGGTCTACTTCTCTAGAGATTCCAGAACAAGGACTGCCTGATAATGTTATTAACAGCTTACCTCCATGTGTGTCCAAATCATCGCCAGCATCTTCTTCTGATCTCGTTCCTCTGGCACTTGTCTGGTTCTTGTCATCAGTTCCACATCGGTGACCTTGCCATACCTTTTCAATCCTATTCTGCACAAGCACCCATTTATGAAAGTCTGCAACTTTTTGATTCTTGTTTTTCTTAGTTACTAACAAAAATATGCCTCTTTTGCTTAAAAAATTAAATTAAAAGTAAAAGGAGTTTAATTTATGTGGACTTTCTGAGATTACCTGAAAAATGTTGGACATATCCCTCAAGTTAAATATGTAGTGGAACTTAATGGCAGTGGGCAAGAAACTGGACATCATTTTTGCTTGAAAGGCAATGGCTCCCTGGACTATGTTGTTACAGTAGCGCTGGATATTTATGTTATAATTATTTAATGCCATGTGCTGACCAAGAATGTTGCTATAGATAGCAACCAGGGCGTCTTTGGTTGGTAAGCTTAAGGCAAACACACAGAAGTGGCGCTGTGGACACAGTAACATGAAGTGTTATGGTGAAATGGTACAACAAAATATGATATAACAATGCACAACAATCTGTGGCACTTTGATGCCAAAACATCTAAAAAAAATGTGTGGTGTCTGTCCACTGCTGCTATGTGTGCTTCTATATTAATTTTATTTATAATTGATCACTCCCAGTTTAGTTATTACAGTGATCAGTGTCAGTGCTTCATATCCTCATTTTATTTTTCTGCATTTGTTGATGTTATTTAACTACAGCTGCTGAGCTTTTCACTCTGTTGCAGCCAATACCAAGTTGAGGTCTCCTTGGTATTATCTACACTATAGATCTTGGCATTTCCTGTGGCTTTTCTGCTATTCCGAAATGTGTTGAGTTGAACTCATGAGCTCCAGTTTCTCCAGCTTGGCTTGCATTTAAAGAAACGTCACATCTGAACCCAAGCTAGGAGTAAGAAGTGCGTGGCTACAGGGGGAATCCCTGGAAGTGTGTGGATGATTTCAAGAGTCAATGAAGGTGTAATTAGCCTCACAAACAGAGGTTCACTTCCACATATGTAAATTGTAGCATTGTGCATAGCTGGTGGTCATATAAGGATGACTCCAGATATGCCTCCATGCATTTTCTGCATTTATATTTGCTTCTTTAGTTGACCTATCCAACATTTGTTTGTTTGTTGACGTTTTTGTGGTTTTAAATTTCTACAGGATGGGTAATCAGCCCCATGCCCAACCCACTTTAGTCACCTTTTATGACACACATGGTAGGTCACAGTGTTACTATTCTTTGCTCTCCTTTTGGGCCCCAGTAACACATTTGCCCCTGACGAAGATCAAGTGGCCATAAGTTGACTGCAGCTTTATTCTTTACCCTAGTAAGACTCCCAAACTACCTATGTTTGTTCCTCTTACCATTATAGTTTTACTGCAGTCCTCATCATTTTCTTATTAATATTATAGGCAACAGAGTACACATTTACAGGCCAAGGCCTACACTTTGGAACTTGATGGAAGCATTTGTTGTGCCTTAGGAGTTCACTAAATGTCCCATCTCTGAGCAACAAAGCACAATGCAGCTATATTACTGACTATTAATAATAGCTGACCTCAACATTGATGCCCTTAAGTGAAACGAGACATGGGAATACTAATAAATGTTATACGATCTGAAGCAGATTTTATTGCTACTGACTTGAGTCACCAACAAGTCAACAAGTGCACAGATTCCCTATATGACACATAATCTGTTCACATCTTAAAGGTCTGTGTTGCCATCTGTAGCTTCAGGGATCACTACCCCATAAGATGTACCTGGACTAAAAAGGAAGTTCAAATTCCAAAGCCGTATCACCAGCGTATACAAACTTGATAATTCAAGCATTTTGATCATTCCAAGTTCCTATCTGATTTTTCTTTGTCTGTTTGTTTAATGATCACTAAACCAGGAGAGATGCACTTCAATAAAATGTATGTGATATCATAATGTTTAGCTAGACTAGAACTGAGAATGTTTGATTACTAAAACACGAAACATAATCACTAAACAATTATAATGCAAAAAGGCTACCAGTAAATCATAGCAATCAATTTGCTTGGCTCCCCATGGAGCATAAGCAGGTGACTATAGCTTTCATTTATCTTCCATCTCTGCCACTGTCTACACCTCCCTTCAATCTTCATTTTCGTCAGCATCTCATTCTCTTCTTCCTGTGTCCTCATTTCTATTATAGTGTCTTAGTATATCTTCTTTCTGTTTTCATAATTTCTGTCATAGTCTCATAGTATCTTATCTTCCTCGATTCTGTTATTATGAAAACTATGTTTTTAAAGCAATTTGGACCTAGGGTGAGCCTCTGTCTCTTTATTTCACAGTGAAGGTCCTACAGTAGTGGCTGATGAAGTCAAGAAAACTATGTTACAACAATTTCTACCCTGAATGATCTATTCACCACAATTGGATGAGGTCCAGTGCAGATTCCGAGCAAACTGAAGTACTCAAGACCTAATCTTCACACTCAGACAGCTGAGTGAAAAGGCCCTTGAGTATAAGAGTGAGATGCATCTTTGTTTCATAGATCTGGAAAAGGCGTTTGACAGGGTCCCCTGGAGCAAACTTTGGGACTGTTTGGCAAGGAAGAATATTCCAGCACCTCTGATTCATGCTATACAGAGCTTCTATAAGTTTTGCAGAAATTATGTGAGGACAGCAAACCTTAAGTCAGAAGAGTTCAGGACCACCACTGGTGTAAGACAAGGTGATATCCTATCACCTTACCTCTTCATACTCCTTATGGACGATGTCATCAAGGCATGTAAGGAGAGAACAAGAAAGTATTCAGTGGGGTACTAGAAGATGAGACAGGTCTATATTTCGGAGCTGGCATTTGCTGATGATGTTGCCCTGATTGCTAAATCAGAGGCACATCTCCAATCTAACCTGCAAGTCTGGAAGGAAGAGCTGGAGAAGAGAGGGATGGTCATAAGCAGCTCTAAAACAAAATCCATGGTGATATCACGAGAAGAAAGAAGACATCAGATTAAGCTGGGAGAACAGGTCCTGGAGCAGGTCGACCACTTTAAATACCTCGGAACTATTATAGACCGAAAGGGAGGCATCAAAGAAAAGTTGGCCACTCGAAAAGCAGCAGCTGGGAGACTTTTTCAGGCCATAAATCGAGGATTCCTCAGCAAGAGAGAGGTTGGTAAGAAAACGAAGATGGCTGTATACCGCTCCACCTATGTCCCAGTCTTGACATATGGATGCGAGTCATGGGCAATGACTACAACCCATAAAAGCCAGATCCAAACCTCAGAAATGAGGTATCTGAGGAAGGTGGTTGAAGTAACAAGAAGAGACATGGTACGCAACCAGACGATACGTCAAGGCCTTAAATCCTACCCCCTGCAGACCCAAGTAGAACAGTCCCAATTAAGATGGTTTGGCCATGTCTGCATAATGGGAGAAGATTGGATACCACGACAAGCATGGGAAACAAAGAGCCAAGGATCCAGACCCCGAGGACGACCCAGAGTCTGCTGGGAGGACAACATTAGACAATCTTTGAAGGACCGAGGACTAGAATGGAACCAGGCCAGGAGGAAGACAGCCGATAGGATAGTCTGGCGCTCTCTCTTCCAAACCTCTACACCTCACGGTAGAAGGGGAACGACTAAGTAAGTAAGTATGATCTATTCAGTGAGAGAGCAACTGAAAAATATTACAAATTACATATCTCTCCAACCATTTACAAATACAAACCTAGCAGTTACAATGATTTTATTGATTGGATGATTTGCCACAAATGCTGTGTCGAAACTCAGAAGTGTGTCCACATATTTCCCAATTACTCGATTTTTTACAAATTTTTATTGAAAGAAATCAATCAGTACCTGCAACCTAGCATCGATGGTAAAGGAGCCAGCAGTTGGATTCATACAGGAAACAAACTGGACATTGTGAATTTCTTTCAAGGTAAGTTTCTGTCTATCATACCAGTGGGCATGGTCTATGCAAGCTCTCACCAAGGTGTGGGGCTGGACAGTAAAGTATTTGTCCACCTGAGGTAAGAAATTATGACATCTTTACATTAAGCCTGCTTCAATCACAATCTTTAGTACACACAAAAAAGCAACACATTTTTCTAACAGGTTTCTGAAGTTAGTATTAATAACAAACTTTACAATTATATTATCTTATACAATAAGTGGCTGCCCCATGCAGTCCCCAGGGGTCACTGATGAGACAAAGAAAGAATACTACTACTCCCTCAAGCATGCCATTCAAGGCAACTAATATGAAGCTGTGAATGAGGCAGGCAACCTCATCATGTAAAACTAATTGCTGCAAGAGCATGTGAATGTGAGTGGCTCCATGCTCCATAAAGAGCCAACAAAAATGATGTTAATGAGGATGAATGTATAGCTAATAAGTCACAGAGTGTGTGAAAGTAAAGACAAAGTATACATCATCATTACTTTTATTAGCTCCATGTGGAGCACAGGCATTCAATAAATCCACTCCAAGCCTTACTGTTCTATGCCATCCCTTCAAAGTCCTTGTTACGTCCATTTTCGCAGAACCATTTATGATGCGAGACTTAACAGATTACCAGATGCCAAAATCTAACTATGTTAGACGTACTTAGGTACGCATCTATGTATGCGATAATAACTTAAATTTATTATGCACCAAAGTGCACAAATTCAGTGCGATATATTCGTTGGTTGCCTAAGAGCGCTGATGACGTCAGAGACACGTCAGAGAGAAAAAAGACAAGATGCCGGTTTTACAAGACAGACGTTGTTCTGGTCTTTGAATCCCATATTGCGGGAATAGTTAATTGTGATTATATATATTAGCTACCTTCCAAGGTGAAGCGTTAGCCACAGCCAAGTCGGATTCATACTCTTCAGTATCTCCATGTGATACTCGATGTAAGTACTGTATAAGATTTTGACAGGGCTTCAGTATGGCATCATGACCTACTGCTAGTGAGTTCAAAATCCCTTTTGCAAAGTAATATTGAAATCGATAATTTTATGAAGTCTCAAGACAAGATGTCCGGCCAGAAATTATACATAAGTATCTTTGATAAAAGATGGGATATGGAAAAGAAGTGAATAATCTTCACCTCAATACTTTGCCGTTTGCGGAACGGTCATTGAGGTCAGTCAAGTTTGACATTGAGATATTATCTATATGCAGAATTCGTATTACCATGCCTGATGTTCCAGTATGTCTTCATGATGATGTCGTCTACGTTTCGTCTAATAAACTTGTTATATAAACTGTCAGTCAAGCCCTGAATTCAGCGTCCATCAATTACACCTGAATGTTGGTTGCATATGGACATTGATTAAGTATTCTCACAGCCCACAGACTTGTAATCTTTAATGTCACCATATTAGTTGGCCACCCGTAAGCCCAACCAAACTGACAGCATTCCTAGTCAGTAGTCTGATGAACTATTAGTAATAGACATAACCAATATTCACAAGAAATAACTGTCGTATCAATGAAAGGTCAAAATACTTACAGAAGTGAACAGCGTATCAGCCGATGGCCAAAGAACATTAAAAATATACTATACATCAGATCCGAACAAGAACTCAAACTACAACAGTCTCAAACAAAAGTTATACTACAGCTGGTGGTAGCCCAAAAACTAAACTACTACATCTGGTGGCCTACCAACGGGCTGATCACCCGTTTGCCAGTCACTTCGATTACGGAAACAACAGCAAATGGATTGATTTGCCGTTGCCCTAAAGACGCCAATAGGCGTGATGGGAAACAATGGCAAAGAAAACCTATCTGCTGTTGCCCTAAGACGCCACTAGGCGTAATGGCCACTGACTGCTTTGACGGTCGGTGGCTAAGGACGGAAGAAGAAGAAGAACATCTGGTGGCCAGTGTGGGGAAGAAGCTTCAAGAACTCATGCAACAATTCAAGTGTTCTTACCAGGGCAAATCTTCGCAAATCATCAAGATCAAGGACACTGTTTGCTCTTTGAGAGGTCTACCTAACGGTTTTCAAGACTGACCTTCAAGCGATCCTGATCCAAGTTTGGTTGTTATCTATCAACTGTGGATTTCTTCTGCATTGGAAGGCTCATATGCAACACCCGAGATCCAAAATCGCTAGCTCTGCGAGGACTGGGAAATTTTTTCTTTGAAAACGATAAGTGAACTCTTGTTCTGTTCACTGTTGCATGTTTTAGTTGAGCCTATTTTTAATATGTCCATAGTCATGTTATATGTTACATGTTCAGTGTTTAACGTGGGCTGGTTGGGTTGGCGACTCACATAGGATATATCCCGAAGTTAACTTCTGGGCCTTCGTGAGTGTTCCTTAGGGACATTTTTACAGACCTTCCTTAGTGGATGTTCCCAGCACATAGTTGCTGGAGGATTATTTTAGTCCACTGCGCTGGTTCTTTGTGAACTATATTCGTTTAGCTGTGACGTTGAGTTTTTATTGTTGTTATCGTTATATTTCTTCTATCCGTACCTTGGTTTTATAATTGACTTCGTTCATGATTGTCTTTCTCAATCTTGCTATTGTTAATTTCTATACAAATTTTATGTTTATACCTTGTGTCGTTACTTGTCTTGTTTTTATTCGCAGCTGTCATTGCATGCTTTGCAATAGTTATAATATTTATCTCTGCCTTATTATTTAGTTGATTTCTGCAAACGTTGTCATTTGTTCCAGTATAGCTTGTCATTGTTACTGTTGTTCTATTGGTCTATATTGTGCGTAATTTATTTATATGTCTTATTACATGACTACTAATGCATTAATAACTAAAGGATAAATAATAATTATACTATAGCATCTACTTCATCATAACAATGTATTTCGACTAAGTCAGTCATTGTGAGTGGGAAACATGGCCACTCTAGAATCCTTCATGAGGATTGGAAAAGAGTTTTTACTCATGTACATACTGCTAACATGCTATGTACTGCTAAGGTCATGAAATCTAACATTGAAAATGGTTCCGTTATTCATTACGCCAATTTTGGTACTTTGTTACAACCTTTACGACATGCTTCTGATCGTCGGTGTGCAAATCATATCTCTCCATTACATACTATTATTGAGAAAGATTCCTGTGTTGTGCCTGACACACACACTAATGTTCTTGACGCAACTGAATCTCCATTCAGTCATGTTGATTACACCTTTTTTCCTACATTGACTTCCGATTTCTTTACCACATGTTCGGATTTAGTTATCTGTGCATCAATATTTCTTATCGGATTGTTTACCTTTCTTTCTGGGCCGGTTAGCTCAGTATCTAGCTGGTCATGTGCTTTTTATCGCACTCACTACCATACATTTGAACTACGATGCACATCCAGATTCACACATGTCTGGTTTTGTATCTTTGTTATCTTTCTAATGTCTTTCTTGTCATTACCCAGTACACAGGCTATGACATTAGTTCATCCTGTCCAACCTATACTATTACCGACTGAATTTTCTTCATCTAATAATCTGACGGCTGAACCATCAAAAGCATATATTGGTTTTCATGAAATATCATTTTTGGGTCATCGTGTGGGCCATGGTCTCCTTCATACTGAAGATAATAATGTTTCAAAAATTCTTAATATCACTGCGCCTAAGACAAAGAAACAAATTCGCAGTCTTTTGGGTTTAATTCAATTTTATGGAAGATTCATTTCCCATTTATTCACCATCACTGCGCCTTTCTCTAGTTTATTAAAGAAAGGCTCAGCTAACATGATTCAGTGGTCGAAAGAACATCAAATCACGTTGGACCATATTAAGTCACTGCTTTCATCTGCACCTGTGTTACATTTACCAAACGCAGATTTACCTTTTGTTCTTCGCAGTGACGCTTCTAATTTTGCAATTGGCGCCGTACTGTTACAGTCTTACGCAGGCACCCTACATCCAGTGATGTTCTTGTCCAGGAAGCTCACACCTGCTGAACGTAATTACTCAGTTCTGGATAGAGAACTCTTGGCGTTGGTTTGGTCCATTACCAAGCTACAAAGGTTTCTTTTGGGCGCACACTTCGTTGTGGAGACGGATCAACGAGCACTTACAGCACTCCAAACCAGGGATTTGAAGTCTTCGAAATCTACACGTTATGCCATAGCATTACAGCCATATAATTTTTCCATCCGAGCGATTCCTGGTTCTGAAAATGTGTTTGCGGACGTTCTTTCACGTTGTCCTCAGGATTCTACAGAGCTACTACGCCTTACCGAGAGTTAAGCCTCTACACCTAATCAATTCGATGTTACCACTTGTGACACATGACTTTATCATCGTTCAATGATATTATTATGTTACATGAAACACCATATCGATGATTAAATTGACTATGCATCGTATCTTCAACATTAACATTTCAAGGATTTTATACATATAACATTCCGTGCATACAGTGTGACGTGGTGAAATTAAGAAAAATGCTAGAATTGGAACTTATCAATTCCGATGTAGCGAAATCTGTGAAATAATCGCTAAATTCAGTAAGATATTACTCCTATGATAATAAATAATCCTGCCTGTGTGTGGCTGCCTATTGTCGTCTTCTGCGCCAGTAGGGCGCTGAATTTTGTGCAGTGGTAATGCTTAAAAAATGATCTCGTCAAATCTTACATGCTTTCCTAGTTCGTCCTTGAGAATTAAAAATAACATTTTGCAGGGTCTAGGAGTATTTTGTTCCAAGACCGAGAGAGAGAAGAAGGGAGGTGGATGAAGGAGCGACAGAAGAAATGCTACCATTATCACGCATTTGGGTTTTGAAACGCCAAATTGTAATGAGAGCGCGACAGTATTGCCTTTAGCAGATTTGAAAAACAAGACGCAAAGCCATGCATGCATCGTATAATATTCTCGCTGTTGAAATGTATACACACACACACAGTTAGCTCTCATTTCCTGTCTAGTAGTGTATTTCTTACGTAACCCAAACAAGTTGTTTTATTTTGAATAAAAATGATAGAGAAGGGGGGGAAAGATGGCCGACTTGTGGAAAAGTATATAATTGACGACTAACAGTGACGAAATTGAAAATCAAAACGACAATGAATATGGCCATAAAAATCATATATATGGATAGCTTAGAGTCTCCTGGGCAATAATATGTTTTAAAATACATAGTAGTCCAATTATTAACTAAGATATTGAAATAATACTATATATCTACGAACGGTAAGACGGACGGACTGTTGTTTTTGCTCATTCTATTTATAACATTATTTGGGGACGCAAGTTTAAAAAAGAGGCATTAGAGTGATTCAAATCCGATTGGTTAGTATAGGAGTTTAGGAAGGAGGGTATTGATTGGCCCAAAAGCTAAATATATTTGGCAGACTCACTCCTAGTATGTTTGGAGTTTTTTTTTTTTTTCAAATTTGAATTTGATAGCGACCCTCGCTGTGACTGGGCCAGTCTAGTGATATTGGCAAAAAGCTTACAAGGCTTGTCGCCATTTGATACATAAGAGTTAGTATGCAAGCTGCGTTGAGAACAGCAGTGCTAAGAGTGAAATAAATAAATAAAAAAACCTTGGCAGTCTGGACGAGGGCAAAGCTGAACTTAGATATATAAATGCTAATGCCAGTCAACGTATGTTTGTGATATTTCCATTGAATTGTGGTAAGAACAAAATTTATTAACCTTGTTATTACAAAAATTTGGTGTATAAGATACTGCTTTATTGGGAATGTTTTGCGACTAAGTATATAGGTCCCCTAGCAGTATTATGCAGGGCCTATGGGGTTGCTAACACGCAGTAAAACTTACATGAGTGGTATAACTTAAAATGATTTCCACAGTTACCAGTGGGAAGGCTAACCCACATTATCCTATGGGAGAGGATCATTGTTGAAGTGTCAGAGGCGTTGTAGCCATTAGGGAGAAGAATAGGAGCACTGGTATGAGATGTTATCTCAGATGAAAATGGTTGAAATGGGTTGGTCAGAGGGATCTGACCCTTTTCTTTTATTGAATTATACCATGTATTACTTGTGGAATGATATTGTAGATGTGTTAAAAAGAATCATAACCTTGTTTCAGGGTTTTTGTTCTGGTACTAAGTTAGTGCCAGAACCCTGGTGTATTTTATCTTCGTGAAAGAAAATTGAAATTTTTGCTGGTACACGCTGTCTACCACACTACACCAGGGACTGTGTCAGATTGGTCATTCAGTTGAAATTTTTGCTGGTACACGCTGTCTACCACGAATCAACCCATGAAATATAGAAGATTGTCAGCATCATAACTACTACCAACAGAAAGATAAGTGCCCTTGTGTCAGCACTGAAAGTTCATCCACCTGTATTATAACTTAATAACTAAAATAATTTACTGTTGAATAAACATTCCACAAGAGATAGAGAAAAGAGAGAGGGGATGATGAAAATACCCCAACCCACCATTAATTACTAGTGTTAACTTAGTCTATAGCAATACATAAATATAATTAGATTGTAATATTGTTTTATATGGACAGAAGATCCATTGTGGTATTTAATTTATGTAAATAAAACCATAATTTTCATTTTGTTGTTGGTCCTGACTCAGAAAATTCTGAATCAGGACAAATAAAATTGTAAAAAATAGTTTAATACCAAAATTTCAAACACGGTGTTAGTTCATTTGATCATAGACATTGATATTTGTTGATGTGTGTGTGTTTTAGTATTAAATTACCATCACACCACATATTCATAACCCTAGATACTAGACGTAGTTATCATACATACTAGTCAAGAATAAGTCTGAATGAGATCATAAGGTGGTAGCAGAAAGGTGCTCTGAGAACTCACCCGAATAATTGTTATACTCAGGGGCCTTCACAGCTGACCTCATTCAGTACAATATAAATACATAACAACATTTCATAACATCTAAATCCACCACATCCGACATAACGACATCTACACTTCAACTTCATATTAATGCTACGCGTTGTTAACAATTTTGCCATATAACATTATGACTTAGTAACTTTGTTGGTTACTTCATCTATAATGCCATGGATAATTCAGGAACTTTTATAACAATGACATAATTAGGTTTAGTATTCATTATATATATGTGTTATAAATCAATTTGATAATTAGATATCACGCTTTCATAGCGATGTTAATTTTCACATGACATATCTTAGTTAGCAACTTCATCATTCATGCTTCATTGGCGTCGCTAAGTAATCCTACGCCCTACTAGGAGTATTGTTTGATTCGACTATTTTCTTTCATCTTGTCCTCATTCTTACATTTATACTTTTACATGCATATTTTAGTTTCCATTTTTATGTCTTCATTCATTTAGAATTTTTCGCTAGCATTTTGTTTGATTACTATCTCCATTCATTACCTATTTTCACTAGTGCTATAACATGTTCCAATTTTAATTGATAGTTATTGTACTATTTCGTACAATTCCTTATCCTTATCATGTCTCGCCAGTTTTTTTCTCTGTGTATGATTTGGTCTCCCTATATTTCTCTTTACCGTATACATTAATGATCTTCCTCTATACTTCAAACACTCATCATGTGACCTATTTGCCGATGACTGTACTGTCTATACAAGTGATAAAAGTTGCACCACACTAGAACAATCTTTACAAAACGATACACATAATCTTATTAAGTGGAGCAATGAGAATCGCATGCAAATAAATATTGTTAAAACAAAATGAATGTTAATATCAACCAGACAAAAACTACAAAACTTGCAGAAAACAACACTTCAGCTCTACATTGGAACATCCCGAATTGAAAACGTAAATTAACACAGAACTCTAGTTCTCACTGTTGACCAACACCTAAGTTGGAACTCACACGTACATGCACTTACAAAGCAAACAGCACAAAAAGTTTACCAATTAGCCAAAATTAAACATTTCCTGGATGAGGAGGCAAGGAAAATGTTCTACATATCTCATATACAAACGCATCTAGACTACTGTTCCACAATCTGGGATGGTTGTTCTGTCTCCAACACAAAAAGGCTCCACTCGCTTCAAAGACGCGCAATGCGCCTTGTTGCTGATAAACACCAATCACATTGTAAAGATTTATGTCACGAAGTGGTTTTAAGTTTATAGAGTTTGCCTGAATGAAAACAAGACCCTAGTATGAGAAAGTCTGAGAAGATAGAATTCAGATGAAAAATGACATGCCTGTGGACAGATGAGACTATTTGCTCAAGGGATAGAACCAGGTTTTGACTCGCCCTTGCCGCTTCGTGACGTCAAACTGGCTATAATCTCACCCTCCTTTGACTTCCTTTAAATACAAGGAGATAAGGTGTATAAAACGACCACAGACACCACTATACAGACCACATGTAGGTATAGTATAGAATAGAAGCTGATCCAGTAAATAATATATGTATATATTTATTTACATACAAGAAAAACATACAAATGGCATCATACGTCATCAAGTCAGTCGATAGCGTGCACTGTTGCACGGCCTGAAAACAACGTACCAATTAGATTAGATAGACACTAGAAAAAAAAAACCCCAAATCACATTCACTCTTTCTGTCACCCTGCTGAGGAACAATAAAATGATTAGTGATTAAATAACTCTACTATTGTGGGGGCTGTCCACTTTAGCCTCCACTCTCTAATACAAATAAGATTCTACTGTCTCAGTCTGGTTGACTCTTCCTCAACGAACCATCTACACCGCTTTCCACTTGTTAGGCGATATGCGCCGCTAACTAACACCACTGGCGATGCTAAAATAATAGACTTGGAGTAACACAATGGCTCAGTGTCTATCCTTCAATGGATACTGAACAGACCCTACCGGTCCTGTCTATTTTCTCCCTCCTTTCCTCTCTCTCTATCTCTCTCTCTCTCCCTTGGTCTCAGTGTCTCTCCAACCCTCGACGACTGATGATGCGGCGTCTCCGTTACGCTCTTCTCTCGTTACCTTCACGACCCAGGTATGGTAACCCTATCACCTGTTCCTGAATTCTGCGATGATGATGATGATGAAGTTCTGGCATCAAGCATGAGGTACTTGATTAACTGTCGAAAACTTCTCTGCTGCTGAATAGCTTCCCTCTTTTAACCCGCTCCGGAGTTATAGGAAAACACAGCCTTGATTTCCGGCTGTACGCAATTGAAACCAGTCTCACGGCCACCTGCCGTTGCTAGAGACTATAATAGCGATGCTCTCGGCTGTATGATAAATAAACCACAGTCCAGCTGAAGCATAGGGACTTCACTGCCAGAGACCATAGGTCTGACCCTTAAGATAGGTCCTGTTGCCGTGGGTAATTTTGCCCATGGGCAAATTTACGCTCCCCCACTATTCTTGCCGTGACTCGCTGAAATTAAAAGGAAATGCGTCTAATGTACACCACTCTAACATAACGCATCTCTAACCTAACTCCTCTTACTCAATACTCCACTCGTCATGTACAACAAATACAAAAAAAATAATACTACCCATGTGGCACTTAATCTCTCTCCTCCTCCCCTTCTCTCGTTCTGAAAAAACGATATATAAAATATTCCTACTCACGTGTCTCTTCATTCTCACTCCTTCCCCCTCTCTCTCTCTCATCTATAATCTGCCAGGTAAGTAAACAGAACCTCCCGACCTGTCTGCCTCTTATCTATTTGTGACGCGTGGCTACCCACGTGTCAACATTTTCAACTCGGGAACTACTTTTGTCCGAAATTCCGGGGTCTCCTTTTTAACATTTTCCATTGAGGTTTCCCGGCTTGCTCCAAAATTACATTAAATCTCGCTATAGGAATAGTTTCCTCCCCTAAGCAGTATAATTCACTTACAACGTAAATCTGAACCCTCCGACAATATTTCTCACATTAAAGGCATAATAAAATTAACGTACACACAATGGAGTTCCCAATAAAATTACATTTGTAAATACTCAGGAATAAATGGTGGTTTTACATAACATTCTACAAATATGGGCACACGTGTTTCTCACAACTTCACACACTCCTATCTACTGCCAAAATCATAGAAAGAATAAGCACACTGTTGCGTTTACGTCGTTCTTCAAAATTGATAATGGATGGCACTATCGTTTAAAACTTTAAGTTTTAATGTCCCCGAAGAAATTAACTACGGCGAAATTCTAAAAGACCCCCTAATAAGTAAAACGATTAATAAAATTCTACATACCAATTATCGCTGGTTTTTCCCCCAGTGGAGAACGATAAATCGACGTAGTATGACGGCTGACGAGTATTTCTTATGATAGAGAACTAGGCCACCGTTTAACTGGCTATTTATACACCCCGGGACCACTCCTACGCATCATCGCGAAACCCGCGTGGCTTAAAATTGCGTCACGTTAGCTGACGGCTGCGTGCTTCCGGACACGTCATCCCGCGTGCCGGAAATGGCGATTATTTTCGTAAACAACGAAATCTCCGTGATCGTGAAAAAAATCTATAAGAGAAAAACTGGCCGAGTGAAAAATAAACCTACCATCGTAAAACGACCCCATTTAATTTATCTCCTCAAAATTACCAAACACGATATATATTCCAGTGAGAAGACATAAAATGGTGAAAATTCAAAATAGACAACAGAATCGGGCCGGTTGAAAGACAGAATTACAGTGCGGCATCACAATATAATTATCTTCAAATATTACCCATCAGGAAGCGCTTCCTCTTTAACAATGGGAAATTTATTCACAAAATCCTGTCACAGAATGCTCCAAAGTATCTTTGGCCGCTTTTAAAATATAATGAAAGACGTAGTCAGCGCTTAAACAAATTACAGGTACCCAAGCCCAGGCTAGACCTATTTAAGACTAGTTTGGCTTACTCAGCTGCTCATCTTCGGAACAATCTTCCCAATGACCTGAAAAACACGCACAGTCCCTACTCATATAATCGTATACTGTTCAAATACTTTATGAGCGCTGATTATATGCCACCCTAACTGATTGTGTTGTACTTTTATCTAATATACTGTATGGAGGCTCTGATGATCTAGTTTTTCATTACAATATACTTATTCTTAATTTTGTGATCAGGTACTGTTAATGTATGCTGTTATACTACCTTGTAATGTTGTATTGCCCTTAAATTAATACTTTAAGTGGAGAATGTTTGAGTAACAGTAACAAAAGATGAGCAAGAGGAAGGAAGAATGCAAGAGGGGACTGTGCCCGATTTTCAACCCTTGGCAAATTAATTGCTTTCGTATGTCTATCTAACTATCTACCTAGTCTGATTCTGGCCTTGAGTTTGGGACGGCAAAGACAGCGAGGAAAGTAACTGTTTACCCCACCTCATCCTGATGAACCTAGTATCATTGCACTCACTGCAGCAGTATCTGCAATGAGACTCAAAGCTGCTCATCTCTCGTAAAGTCTTTCGCGTGCACTGGAAAAAACACTGAGTCCCTAGTCATTCAGTAGCAGACCGTTTGTATTTTTTACGAGTTCTTATAACACACCTCTGAATATGTCTCAAATCACTAATTTACTGTTTGAGGAATTCGATTTTTATAAGTCTTGTTGTTTGTTTGTTTGTTTGTTTTTTTCATTAATTTTTTTTTAATTATTTTTTTTAAATTCTTTATTTTTCTTTTTTTTTTCCTTTATTTTAAAAACATACTTTAATTATGATGATTATTGCAAATGTATGATGTTATATTACTTTTATAATGATAAATGCCTTAAATAATGCCGAAAGTAAATGTGAGGATGAAAGGATACAGTATACATGATGAGAGAGAGAGGAAGGGCAGAATGTCAGACGGGCCTGCGTGCCCAATTCTTAACCTTTGAAAATAAAGTTTGTTCGTTCGTTCTTACCCTGGAGGTTCCAGAACACGGACTGCTTTGTAATGCTATTTACTGGTTTTCTCAATGTGTGACATATCCAACACTAGGATCTTCTCCTCACCACTTGTTCCACTAGTACTTCTCTGGTTCTTTTGATCAGTTCCACATTAGTGATCTTGTCATGCCACTTTCAGTCTTCTATTTTGCACAAGCATCAGTTTATGAAAGTATCTTTCTGGCTGAAACTTTTGGTGTTCTCCATGTTTCAGAACCATACAAAAGGACTGCCTTGACATTTGAATTGATGATCCTTATCTTTGTTTTGGACTTAATTTCTATATATTTCCCAATGCAATGAAGGTTCCTCTTCCTTTCTTTGTATTCTTATTTTTAAATCATTTTCTATTCCTCCAACTGTGTCTATACTGCTGCCAAGATACATGTATGATTCCACCCACCTCTTAGAGGGAAGCATTTCCCAGTGCAATCTACTATTGTTAGCCACATTGATTCTCAAAATCTTTAGAAAATATACATGTAACTGTCTTTTTTTTTTCTTCCTCTTCAACAGAGTTCTTAATAATAAGTACCCCAACACTTACCTCTGGCATATTCATATCATCTACAAAATAGATCAGTTTCTTTGTGCCTGGAGGCCCATAATTACGACCAGCCTTTTTCTCCAGTGGCTTCTCTAGGATGTTCTGAAGCATCTCACTGGTTGTGTAGAAATTAAAAGGCACATTAGCAATGACATAGTCATCTGTACTCAGAGACTTGAGCTTGTTGTTCATGAGAACAGTCTTGCCAGTACCAGCAGCTCCTACCAGCATGACAGGTCGACGGGTAGCCACTAACATGTCTAGGAAAAACTTTAGACGGTGGGTTTCTGCTGTGTGCACAATAGTGGCCTAAGAAATAAGTATAAAGATTCATATTTGACAACTGAAAGCAATCTGTTTAAAATGAGTATAAAGGTTAAAAAAAACATTTCTCAGTATAAATGTCCACGTAGCAGGGGTAAAAAATGAAGAGAAAAGAGAAGAAATGAATAAAATAATGACACATTTCCGAACAATGAATTCATTAAAAATTACAACAGTGCTGAGTTTTTACAAAGTTCACTAATGCTCACATTTTTTTAAACAAATTATAACTCCATAAATTTAACGGGTGTAGCTACAGTGAAACGTTGTCTTTTGTAAATAAAATGCAGGATTTCAATTAAAACACAATTATAGTATAAAGAGTTTTGTATTATCACGATACTGGTTGTCTTGGGAATGGTGGCCATATTGGACTTCCTAAGTGAAGAAGCGCCAGTTGCAGTCTGCTCAGTCCGAGAAATTCTGTATGGTTGATGGGGGTGATGGTGGTGGAGTTTAGTGATAGCCAAAATCCTACCACGGACGGTTCGTTCTAACAAGAAGGAGGCACGAGACATAGCCGAAAGTGAAGAAAACTGGGGAAGCGCCTGTAACAGCGCCCAGTTATGTCTGCAGCACTGAGAGGCAAGAAAGAAGTTCTCATGCAGTGAGGCACATACCTCAGTGGGAACGAGTTCTAAAATCAGGAGCTCTTAGCTCGTTAAAGCACACCAAATAGGCGCGTTGCCTGGTGCTTATAGTACTGCCACAATAACGCAGTAAAACCTAAACCCGACGAGGGTTAACTCGGCATCTGAAGACGTGTCATCAGCCCTCGGCAACAACGTATAGCTGTAGTGAAGCAGACCCTCTTTATCAGTATTCAGGAAAGGAGAGAGGGAAAACACACCTTTCCCAAATGCTAACGAGAGGAGGGGTGTGACGGAGAAGCAACTCATCTGAGCCTCAGACGAATACGGTAGCGTCAGAGAGGCATTGAACCATGACAGAGGTGAAAGGAAGGAGTTTAGAGAAGAACTGTAGACTCAGAAATACTTAGAGGACAGCCTCTGAGTAAGCGCTGGAAAATCTATTAGCTAGAAAAATTTGTGTCGTGTTAGTAGTTGCGCAGGATCGCCTAAAGCACTTTGAAACAGTAATTATTTAGTATCCACCTTCAGTGGGATAGAGTGTTAGTTAGTGCCCATAGTGTAGTCAGGAGAGGGTGGCTCTTACTTAGAGACCCCCACCAAGTATAGTTAGTTACCCGTAGTTGTTTATGCAGGTGTGAGAGAAAGGGTGGATTTTTTTATATTATGTCTTTCATTTGAATTGTTCTTTTCCAGGTTTGTGCGTACTCGCACTTTATGTATTTTTTTTATCTGTGATTTGATTTTGTTGTTTAATAAACTATAAAATGTACACTGGATCAGTTTATCTTTAACTATACTGTACTTTTATGCTTGTCTGTATAATTGTGTCTGTAGAATTTAGTAAGACCTTATCTCCTTTCTGGTAGTCAGAGGTGGTGAGACAGTAGCTATTACATAAGTCACAAATGGCGAGGGAGAGTCAATCTCGGTTCTCACCCTCGAAGCTATAAGTCTCATCTTTCCACATTCACTGTCACTCTCAACTAAATCTATCTTCTCAGACTTTCTCATAACTAGTGTCTTGTCTCTATACTCAGACAAACTCTAAACTTAAAGCCACTTTGTGACACTTGTCACAGACCCGCATTGAAACAAGTGCAACAGAATGTTGTCATGTAGTGTCTTTCACTTCATACTTCACAAAACTCAACAACACTGCACTCTCTCTTCACCCATCCTCTGCTTCTGGTTTCCCATCTTGACAATTCATACAACATATACCATTTGACTAGTCACATAACTAATCACTCTCCCCAGTCATAGCTGTCAAGCACAAAACTCTTTACTCATAACAACAAAGTAATCAAGCAATGTTTGCCTTGCATGCATTACACAAACAATGTGAACATTGATTCACTTCTCATGCTTTTTATTTTCTTACAAACTCTCTTGGTTTGGTTTTTAAGGACCATAATCATTGCACACGGACAACTCCATAAGTGCTCTGATCTCCTCCCTAAGATCACACAAGGAGGATCTCAACACAGTGCACAAACTCCACAGCATCGGCGAGGATCCCATGTGTGTATACAGGAATCACATATTCTATAAATATTTTCGTGGTGGGTAGGTTTCTTAATTTTTTTCCCTACTCTCTTAACTACATGAAAAACATTGTTAAAAACAAAAATTATACAATTTATAATAGTTTACCCTGCACCTACTCCTGTTTAATCAGATTACACTAGTGGAATTTGGTTATAGGGATACACATACAGGGTTGTCTTTGACTGAAGAGATTAGGTTTTATGCAGTTTCTTCTTACCTGCAGTGGAATGTCTGGATCAAACTCAAAAGTAGGCACAAGATTTGTCCAAGGTTTGAAAGTTCGAGTGTTCGGGCAGATATAGAAGTCAAATACTGTGCCGGTGGATGGAAATTTCACTGTTTTGTATTCCAGAACAAACCATTTGGTGAAGTCCACTCGGTGGTCACACAGCTGGAAATGAAAAACAAGATGACTCATAAGCATAACTTGTGTTCATCATATCTGTTTACTCAAGGTAAAACACGATTTTGCAATATTGAAAAAACATAATGCTCTACATCTGCCAGCTTTATCATTTTTCTCTATGAAGGGAGTCCTGTAATAATGCCATGGGGGAGTGAAGTGATTGAGACTACACTATACTAGGTACAGCTTTTTGAAGGGAGTGAACAGTTCTGTTTCTTGCTGCCCTTGCCTTCCATAACTCATACACAATCAGGTACCCATTTACGGCTGGGTAGGCTGGAGCATGACACTACCAGGTTTTGATCCTGGAACCCAGTAACTGTTTCGTGAGAGGCAAGTGCTCTAAGCACTCTGCCAACCGGATGCTCATTTTGTTCCCTCTATATAATAAATAATAATAATAAATTCTTTAAGCGCCAAACATGGCGCATAAGGCAGAAACCAGTGCTCTCCAGGTTGTTCGTTGTGACGCCACTCCTCTTAGCTCTTGCACATTATTTAGGCCCAACGTTCTTCCTTCTCTTATTATTGTTCTTCTGAGTGTTTCTTTTGGTCTTCCTTTTTTCTGCTTACCCTCAGGAACCCAAGTGAGCGCCTGTAGTGGTATTCTGTTGTTTTGCATTCGTAGGACATGACCGATATATGACCATCGTCTTTTCCTTATATAGTCGGAGACATATTTCTGCCTAGAGTCTTCTCTTATTTGTCGATTAGTCTTGAATTCTTTCCAACTGATGTTCATGGGTTTTCTAAGACATTTGTTCTCGAATGTATTCAGCTTGTTCTCCAATGATTTTGTTATTTTCCAACTCTCACAGCCGTATGTTAACACTGAGATAACATTTGAATTAAACAGACGAAGCTTGGTATGTATATTCAATGATCGTAATTTCCAAATGTTAGATAATCTATTGAAGGCGCTAGCTGCCAAAGCAATTCTAGTATGGATTTCTCTTGTTGTGTCACCATCTTGAGTCATTTTACTGCCTAAATAATTGAAACTTTCAACTTTCTGTAGTTTTTCCCCGTTCAAGATGATATCAAAGGTCTCGTTAGAAAAGTTCATAGCTTTAGTTTTAGAGGCATTTATTTGGAGACCAATTTTAACCGAGAGATGACACAAATTATTTATTGCTTCTTGGGATTGTCTTGGTGTTGAACTTAAGAATGCTACATCATCTGCGAAATCCAGGTCCCCCAGGAATTTTCCATTTGTCCATTTTATACCCAATTGTTCATTGTGGGTATAGTTTCTCATAACCCAATCAATAGCTATTCCAAAAAGTAGTGGTGACATAATACAGCCTTGTTTCACCCCTGTTTCTACTGTAAACCATTCTGTATTCCCTTTATTTGTTCTAACACAACATCTTGCATTGTCATATAGCGCTTTGATTATATTCACATATTTTGTTGGAAAACCATAGATTGTAAAGTATCTTCCACAATGATGGGCGGTGTAGACTATCAAAGGCTTTTTGAAAATCGACGAAGGTGATAATAAGTGGCGATTGCCTTTCCACTGATTCTTCTATAATTGTTCTTAGTGTGAATATTTGATCAATACATGATCGTTTCGGCCTGAAACCCGCTTGTTCTTCTCTGATCTTTTCGTCAGCATGCAATTTAAGTCTTTCTAACATCATGCAACATAATAATTTTCCAGGTACTGATAATAGAGATATACCACGCCAGTTATTACAGTCTGATAAATCACCTTTCTTCGGTAACTTTACAATAATACTGTCTTTCCATTGTTGTGGTGGTTGTTCTTCTCTCCATACTTCATTTATAATATCTAAAATTCTCAAGGGTTGTTGTCATTAACTGCTTTAATCATTTCCCCTGAAATTTCGTCAACTCCAGCAGCTTTAAAATTTTTTAATCTTTTAACGGCTTGTTTGATCTCGTCCAGCGTGAATTCATCGCAAGTTATTGGCAAGGTGGTTGTGGATGTTTCATTATTAAAATCAGGTGTTACTGTTGGTGGTGGTCTGTTTAGCACCTCCATGAAGTGCTCAGCCCATCTCTTCATTTGTTCTTTTTCTGTTGGTATTGAATTCCCTAATTTACCTTTAACAGGTGTTTCCATAGCAGTAGGATGGTGACATAGTTGTTTTGTAATTTGATAAAGGCACCTACTATTACCAGTTCTTGCAGCATTTTCAGCTTCTACGGCCAGTTCATTGATGAAATGTCTTTTATCTCTTCGAGTTTTTGTCTTCACTTCTTTATTTAACAAGTTATAAGTTAGTTTGCAAGATTCAACTGCATTATGTGTACTTGCCGCTAGTAGTTTAAGTTTTGCTGTTTTCCTTTCTTGTATTTTATCCCAAGTATCTTCTCTCATCCATTTTTTTCTTTTTATGTACTAGGTATCCGGTGGTCGCTACAGCTGCTTCTGTCATTGCTGTTCTCAGTTGTTCCCATTTAGTATCGATTGTCTTGGTGGTGATATCGTTGTCAATTTTGCCTAAAGCATCGAAATAGTTGTTCATTTTGACATTATATTCCTTCTTTATATCATTTGATTGCAGTCTGTGTACATCTATTCTTCTATTTTTATTCGGTTGGTATAACTTCTTCAGTTTAATTCTCATTTTAGCTATGCAGAGGTTATGATCGCTTCCGATCTCTGCACCTCTGTATGCTCTGACGTCTTGAACTGATGAGCGAAATTTAGCGCTTATGCAGAAGTGATCTATCTGGTTCTTAGTTCTGCCATCAGGTGAATTTCCATGTTATCTTGTGGATATTCTTATGTGGAAAGATGGTGTCTGCCACAACGAGGTTTGATATTTCACAAAGTTCTAGAAGTCTTTCGCCATTTTGATTCAAACAGCCTATGCCATGAGTACCGAGATATCTTTGTACTCCATCGTTGTTGTCACCTACTTTGGCGTTAAAATCACCCATGACTGCTATTATGTCATGCTTGGGTATTGTGTTGATGGTACTTAGAAGTGCTTCATAGAAGTCATCTTTTGTGGTATCAAGAGCGTCGTTAGTTGGTGCATAACATTGTACAATTGAGAGCTTGAAAAATCGTGTCTGAAATCTAGCTAATATTAGCCTCTCATTGATAGGTACCCAGCTGATAAGCGATGCTGCTGCTTTCTGTGTCATTAGGATGGCTACTCCCTCTGTGTGACGATTATCATTACTACCAGAGTATATAATTTGCTTTTTTTTCTTCTGAAATATATTTTATGCCCTTCCCCGTCCATCTACACTCGCTGACACCCAATAAGTCCAACTTATAATTATCCATTTCTTTAATTACTTCTTCCAATTTTCCGTCTTGATACATAGTTCTTACATTCCAGTATCCAATTTTAGAAATCTCCTTAGCCCCCAAGATATCAGAGTGAGTCATGTTTACTGTCGAGCCTGGTTCTGTTTCGGTAACAATAGCTTGTTTTACGATAGTGAATTGTTAACTCACTGATCAACCCTCCGATCCAACCGACCGATTCGAGGGTTTCGAGGTCAGTTATAGGAAAATATCTACACCACTAGATACTCTGGTGTATCTTTTATTCTATAATTTAACATAACATGGTGATATCCATCGAAATATACACATTCCTGATGTTTTTCTTTCGGCGTCTAAGGTGATATAAACAATCAATATTATTCTCTCTTGCGACTAAAAATCATCATGTGCAGTCATAAAGTGAGCCTGGCTAATGCTAACACTGCAAATGTTAAAGACTTCTCCTAACTACAGCCAAATTTACCTGATCTTGAAACATGCATCCACCGAAGGCCCACACACAGCAGAATACAAAATACAGTTCATACAAATCTTTGGACGATTCTGGCGGACAGTTCTCGTCAGTGAGCACACACTCTAGTAAGTAGGTCAACATCTGTCAAACATGTAAGCGACAGCATTAAGTACTTTTAGAATGAGTTTACAACAAGAGATAATCAATTGGACTCTTCACAAAGATTAAAACATGGTACAGTAGAGAGTCAGTTATCTGAATATATTGGGACCAGCCACTGCTCGAATAACCCAAACACCGAACAATGTTCATAAATTCAATAATTTAAAAAAATTAAAATGCTGTATTCTAAAATGGAACAGATTTAACATGCCGCCCCACTGTTTAAAATTTTTTTAGCCAGTCTAACAGCCTCAACAGTGGTCTTTGAGTAGACAAAGAAAGAGGTATGGCTCCCTCCTCTAATTCTAAAGGTACCAGGTTCGCTCCCAGCACAGGGAATACAATTAATGGAATTGTTTTCAGAATCAGTGGTTCCTAATGATGTCATACTCCCCCTTGATCTCCTGGGTAGTGAGATCAGATGCCTAGCCAACTCGGATAAGGGCAAAAAAATAAGAGGTTCAGTGTGCACATTAAAAATCCCCCAGCAGTTGGAAATCATAAAAGTAGGCCCCACTGCTGCTTCCCTGGTAAAAAAAAATTTTTTAATTAGGAAATCTAACCAATACAAAAATATTTATAGAATGTGTGATTCCTATGTACACACACTGGGATCCTCACCGGTGCTATAGAGTTTGTGCATTGTACTGAGATCCTCTTTGTGTGATCTAAGGGAGGAGATCAGAGCACTTATGGAGTTGTCTATGTGCAATGAAGATGATCCTTAAAGCCAGATTAAAAACAAAGAAAGAACATGCCTACTTCTGGCATGTTCTAGGAGGCAATTAACATGAGAATGTGCATGGGGCTGGCAATCTAATTATGTAAAACACAAAATCGGCCACTACAGGAGCACAGAGGCTTTGATGCAGGGGGCCAGTTGTAGAGGGTCCATAATCCTTAAGGAGCAAAAAGAAAAATAGTGATGCTAATTACTTGCCTTACAATTAGAATATGTACTTTAACTTTCTCTTTCGTGCATGGGGGCATATCTTGAGTCATCTTTATTTGACCACCAGCTATAGACAATGCTACAATTTACATATGTGGAAGTGATCCTCTGTCTGTGAGGATAATTACACCCTCGTGGACTCTTGAAATCATCCACACTGTTATATTATTTTATGTGATGAACTAGAACGGTATCAAAGCAATAACGCACTTTATTTACACATCAACTGGTTTCTGCTATATACATGTCGCTTGACTGACTGGAACCGCGTTCAGAAGGGCGGAAGTCTGAATACTGACGCTATGCTCTGTCAACATCCGGATGTCTCTAAAAGCTATTGAAACGGAATCATTCTGTATGAAAACACAACACACACACTTCCAAGGATTCCCCCTGTGGTGAAACTTGTTGAGAATCCAGCACTGCACACTAAGCTTGGAGAAGTAACTTGAGCCTCAGACGTGATTCTTTGGCTTTGACCTGGTTGACTGCAGGCAGGAGAATCTCACTATGGACCCAGTGATTGGAGGGGGATCTGAGAAGTGGCTCTGTGCAGGACGTGACAATTCCTTGGGAGAGCACAGAACCAGAGTACAGTATTTTCGCTCTGCATAGTTGGAAAGCCCCTTTGGATGGTGGGGAATGCACAGTATGCCACGTGCTTCTTACTCCTAGCTTGGGACCAGATGTGACAATCCTTTAAATGCAAGCCAAGCTAGAGAAAGTGGAGCTCATGACTTCAACTCAGCACATTTCAGAATGGGAGAAAAACCACAGGAAAAGCCTAGGTCCACAGTGTAGATAATACCATCATCATCATCATCAGCTGCCATCTCCACAAAGAAGGTTGGCTGTAATGGATCTCCAACGTCTTCTGTCTCGTCTTGGTGGATAATACCAAGGAGTCTTCAACTTGGTATTGGCTGCAAAAGAGCGAGAAGCTCAGCATCAAAGCAGTTAAACAACAACTTTCTTGTTAGTTCTACAGGTGTGTATACTTGAATCCAAACACAGAAAACTGAAATATTCAAAAATCTAACATTTTTTAGACTTTGGCTACTTATGGCCAAAAAAATCAGAATTCCAAAACATGGCTGTCTTAGAGCATTTTGGATTCATGGTTACAGATCGGACCAGTAGTACCTTTTCAAACAAAAAAATTCTAAAATCAGCTTGTCACAGCTTCCCTGTTACATGAAGATGAATAAATATGCATCATCTTCTAGCTATGGATCACTCATCAACCTCATTGTTTTTTTAACCTTCTAACAATCATCTCAGTCCTGTTTAGATAAGAACTTCATGAGCATTTCCTTTTCACTCTTGAGTTCGGATATCAATGCTTTCTCAGTGTTTTAAAAACTACTAGAGAAGTCCTTCCTTCAACCTCTGCAAGAAGGTTCAAAATTTCTGGACTTCATCTCAGTTATAAAAATCTCTGAGCTATATAGTACTATAACACTGATTCTGACTTGAATCGCAATTCACACACCTCAACTGTTTCAAAACCCAAGAAAGAGTGGAGACCAAACTGCAGTTTCATGTCCCAGTACCCACTCCTTCCAAGGCAAAAGAACTTCTTTGCAAGCATTTCTGTGGCACACAAATCCCATGGTAGTCTGTGAAAGGATTCTAGGGGGTCCATGCACATAACCTAAAATTTAAAATGTACAATTTTTAATTATGCTTTTAGGTACACTTTTTTTCCCCAGGTGTCCATAACCTTCTTAAGACAATCAAAAGGATCCAGTGGCTTCATTTGAAAATCAAAGGGGTTCATAGTACAAATAAGGTTATGAAACCCCGATTTGTGGGATGTTTTAGACAAAGGATGTTCAGATAACTGAAACTCTACTGTATATGACCTGAAATAGATCAGCTGTGATGTGGTAAAGCAAAGAAACTAAATGATAATATTGGTTATGTTTCAATAATAATTATTATAACAGCAACAACAACAATACAAAATAGTTGTATCTTTAAAAAAACTAACATATGGTAGCAAAAACTAAGGACAAAAAAGCGTGCCAGAATAAAGCAGAGTAAATGCATATCACCTGCACATGAGCAATTTCTTGAACTGGAGTTATCTTTTTGAAGCGAATACGCAAGCAGTCTAACAAAGAGCCCACATACTTATCAAACAGAATTGTTAGATTTGCTTTTTCTTGTTGCAGTTCTCTCTTATCAATCCAGCTCTGCACATATCTGAAAAGGAAAATAGTATTTTTAAAAATAGTGTAGACTACATGAGAAGTTTTAAAATAAACCTTTGCTACATTATTCAGCATAAAAGAAGCAAACAAAAATCAATAACATGTGAACACATTTAGTATCACTGGTTGCCTATATCACATAGGGATAAAATCTGTTATTAGGGTAATAGTGAAAAAACAAAACTGTATAAGGTTATACCAAGAAAATCTGTAGTACGGTATACTAAGAAAATCTATTATGGTATGCTAAGAAAATCTATTATGGTATACTAAGAAAATCTATTATGGTATACTAAGAAAATCTATTATGGTATACTAAGAAAATCTATTATGGTATACTAAGAAAATCTATTATGGTATACTAAGAAAATCTATTATGGTATACTAAGAAAATCTATTATGGTATACTAAGAAAATCTAATCTATTATGGTATGCTTAAAAAATATGTATTAGTGTATACTGTAAACAACAGCATCAGGTTATAATGATTAACATGGTATCAGAGTATTCTGTGAAAATATGTATATGGGCATACTAAGAAATTATGAATCAGAGCATGCTGGTGAAAATACGTATTAAGGCATACTAAGAAAATTTGAATCAGAGTATTCTGTGAAAATCTGTATAATGGTATAAAAAATGTTGAGTCCCATAACTGATACTGCCAGAGGGGAATAAAGTGTTAAAGACTTCACTATACTAGGTCCAGGATTGAGAAGTGGAGTCGCCAGTTCCCTTCCATGCTGCCTTTTCCTTCTGTAACTCATGAGCAAAGTCAGGTACCCATTTACAACTGGGTAGACTGGAGCGTGACGATATTGTGAATGGAACATGATACCTTTGCCGTGAGAGATCAGCACTTTAACCACTCTGTCAATCGGACACTCTTGCATCAGGGTACACTAAGAAAATTTGGATCAGAGTATACAGTGAAAATTTGTATCCGAGTATACAAAGAAAATTTGGATCAGAGTATACAGTGAAAATTTGTATCCGAGTATACAAAGAAAATTTGGATCAGAGTGTACCGTGAAAATCTGTATCCGGTGTGAGAAGTTACTGTGATTTTATTTTTCCACAGGCCCCATTTTTATTCTCCATGAATAGTATTTGAGTTTAGTCTTTTTCTGTAGGGTTAAGTACAGATTTGCACTAGTTCTTTTCTCTAAGTAATTGCGTTCACGTAGGCATTTTCTGGCTAAAATAATCGCTGTCATTTTATTGTATATCAGTGCGTGAGTATTATTTGGGCTGGGTGAAAATTTTCCGATGTTAAATAACCCCTACCCAGTAAATCGATGGGTGGGTGGGGAAACCTCTACCCATGTACGTAAAACCGGGCGCTTCATCGAATCAAAAGTTAATTTTGCTCACGCCAACAGGTAACGTTTAACATGACGCAATTCTTGGACATGCGGGCAGTAACAAACATGACTCACGAGTACGCTTACAATCTAATTGGCGGAGGTCACAGTTATTAATTTTTGTAGTCTTCTTCTTGCGATCGCATCTTTGATGTTTACATCAGCAGACAAGTTCTCATGATGAATTCGACTGTTGTTTGAAGTTCCTCTTTAGCTCCATATAGCTTTGAGTTTAGTGTTGAGTCATTGGGCCAGTATATCTTTCTTAACTGGTCATACAGAGGACAATCCTGTAGAACATGCTTAGCAGTTTGTTCGCTTAATCCACATGTGCACAGTGGTGAAGCAGACAATCGTAGCTTGTGCATGTGTTTATTCAGTTTGTTATGCTCTGTCCTGAGGCGAAAAATAGTTATCTGTCCCTGCCGGTCGAGAGTGTGATAGTCGTCTTTGGGTTGGTTCTGTTCTCTTCTGATAGTCTGGATAACTCTCTTTTTCTCAAAGTATGTGACTTCATTATCTTCTTGTTCACATTCTCCTCCCTTTTTTGCAAGTTTATCTGCCTTTTCATTTCCGGGTACACCACAATGAGATGGTACCCACTGAAGTATGGTTCTCTTTTTGGCAGGTACCTTGTTTAGTTCATTTCTCAGATGCGGGAGTTTACCACCCTTGAGAGCTTGCAGGACAGACAGTGCATCTGTGAGGATGACTACCTGGTGGCAGTCAGAGTTGGTGTTATAAATCATATTTGCAGCTTGCTCTAGAGCTTGAACCTCAGCTGTATAGTTGGAACAGAATTTACCAGTGGGAATGTGCCTAGTCTCATAGTGGTTGTCAGGATATGAGATAAAGATACGGCACCTCCATTCCTAACAGCATTTTTGTAGTGATTCCATTGGTTTAAGAAGGATGCTAAGCGGTGACGTAGGGCGTAGGTCAGCGTGGGTTGTTTTTTTTTTATGTATACCCGCGTATAGTCATTTAGCGGGTGCCTTTGTCTGATGAAATTTACTGCCGTGAATCTAGCATTATCGTCTGCTTCAAGCGGAAGAAACGCGGTAATTGGTATGTCCATATTTAATTAGCGTTGTACTTATAGTTAGTTTCCTAATAGAATCTTAACCCGATTAGGTAAAGTTTTCTTCGGGGGAGTTAATTTTATATAAACAAAAGTGCCATCAATTACTATCTTAGAGAAAGTATTTAATATAAGTGGTGCATATATTTTTTCTATGATAAGCAGTTCTATCTTTAGTTGGTATAGCGGTTTGAGATATTGACTGTGTGAGGGTTTAGCTCTTAGATACACGGGCGTGATTTGTGTATTTTATTTAATTAGGTATTTTATTTAACTGGGTAATTCTTTGGTATGTAGGCAGAAGACTAAGGGTGTAATTAATATTACCGACATGGGGATGAATAATTCCTCATATTTGATGATAATAGTAGCTGTGTAAATACGCTAGAGTAATTGTGTACGTTAAGTGGTTGTGGGATTAATTATTATTAAGATGGGAATTAATATTTCCCCATCTTTGATTTATGGTACCTGGCAGCGTATAGACGCGAGTGGATTAGGGTGAATTTAATTGATTGGGCATTAATAAGTTGTGCTAATTTTGTAATGTAGTTGGAGTGAGGAGTGTAATTAATTTTACGGTGAAGGAGATTTAATTATTTCTAGAGAGGTCTATTTTTATTTTAGTCCGTCTGTAAAAATAAAGTAGGGCTTAGTATTAAAAAAGATAAAGGAACCCATTACACGCCCATTGAGACATATTGGGAATATGGTGTTAGGCCCACATTATCTTGACCGTCGGCACACGAGGGGTGATGTGGTCGGCATCACGCCGGCCGCCTTAACCTTCCCAGAGTTGCTCTGGTACCCATTTGGGGCTGGGTTGACCCAGGAGCCGTTTGTGGCCTAAAAAATTCCCGCCTCATCTGGGGATTGAACCATAGACCACTGCGCTGGGAAGCGAGTGCACTAACCACTATGCTACCGCGGCTCCTAGTATTAAGTACAGGAGTTTCCCTCCGGTTGAAATGTTTTGATACCTGTGGCTAGACGTGCATAACAAAAGATTTAGGTCAGCGCGTCTGGATTTTCCTAGACAGACAGTGTTGAAAGGTGGGGTAGTTTGACCTGCGGGTAGGAAATATTTATGTATCGTTGTGCATAGCAGGGGAAGGGGAGCAATATTGATTGAGGGGATAGACAGGGGAGTTTAGGAAGTAAGGGAGTTACATGTTAGAGATGAGTTATTTTTGAAGTTGTACATTAGTTGCATTTCTTTTTTTACAGCAGTTCACGGCACAGTGGGAGAGCGTAATTTGTCAACGGCAAAGTTGGCATCTCAGGAGCCAAGAGCTCGAGATATCGCCAGAGGCAAAAGAAAATAACATATGGTCTTAGGCAGTTGACAATCTTCAGCTGGGAACGGGATTTTTCCTTAAAATCTAGAGCTCTTAGCTCATTATACCACTCCAACAACGGCGCGTGGCCGGGAGATTGGTCTAAATTTTATACAGCCAGAATAATGCTGTTTTCCCCTAAACCCTGAACGGGTTAATGGGGCAAGTAAAAGAAGTTGTTCAGCAGCAGTGAAGCTTCTACATTTTGATTCAAGTACCTCGTGCTTGATACCCAAGTCATCAGTGCAGTAGTCAGAAACAGGAGACAGGGTTAACATACCTGGTTCTGAATGTTAACGAGAGAAGGGGCATAACAGAGACGCCACATCAGCAGACGTTGAGTGTCCGAGAGACACTGAAGCAAGGAGGGGGGGAGGGGGGGGGAGAGAGAGAGAGAAAATAGCCGGGACCAGTAGGGTCTTATATTATCCTTAGAGGATAGCCTCTGAGCCATAGATGTAATAAAAATCTACTAGCGTAGCAGTCCAGTGGTGTTATTTAGTGGCGTGTATATCGCCTAAAGAGCTGGGAAGCTGTATAGACAGTCGTTTAGGCAGTGTCAGCAGGGTAGAGACAGTAGTAATATTAGTGTAGTAGGGAGTGGTGGCTAAAGTTGATGCCCCACACATTAGTTGTGGTTAAATCATTAATAATTCTATTTTTCCCCAGCAGGGTGAACGAAGGAGTGAAAGTGGTCGTTTTTCTAGTGTCTATCAATTTAATCGTTTTCTTGTTTTCAGGTCTGTACAACATTGCATGTTATTTATTTTTACTGTCTGATTTGAGTTTTTTTTTATTTGTTTAATAAAACTATAAAAATGTTCACTGGATCAGATTCTATCTAACTATACTGTACATATATATATATTGTCTGTATAGTGTGTCTGTGGTCTTTATTTAAACCTTATCTCCTTAGGGTAGTAAGAGGTGGTGAGTCTATAGCTATCAAAGACGTCAGGAGGGGCAAGGGAGAGTCAATCTCGGTTCTCACCCTCGAAGCCAATAGTCTCATCTTTCCACATTCACTGTCATTTTTTTCAAACAAATCTATCTTCTCAGTCTTTCTAAAAATATTGTCTTGTCCACACTCAGACAACTCTCTATACCTAAATCCACTTCGTGACATCCGGGTATACTAAGAAAATTTAGATCAGAGTACGAGGGCATACTAAGAAAATTTGCATCAGAGTACGAAGGCATACTAAAAATATTTGGACCAGAGTATTAGGGCATGCTAAAAATATCTGGATCAGAATATGAGGGCATACTTAGAATATTTGGATCAGAGTATGAGGGCATATTAAAAATATTTGGATCAGAGTATGAGGGCATACTAAAAATATTTGGATCAGAGTTTGAGGGCATACTAAAAATATTTGGATCAGAGTATGAGGGCATACTAAAAATATTTGGATCAGAGAATGAGGGCATACTAAAATATTTGGATCAGAGTATGAGGGCATACTAAAAATATTTGGATCAGAGTATGAGGGCATACTAAAATATTTGGATCAGAGTATGAGGGCATACTAAAAATATTTGGATCAGAGTATGAGGGCATACTAAAAATATTTGGATCAGAGTATGAGGGCATACTAAAATATTTGGATCAGAGTATGAGGGCGTACTAAGAAAATTTAATTATCATTACCCTTCAGCTTCTCAAAGAGCATAGACTTTCAACAAATATATGCCAGGCTCTTCTGTACTGTGCCGTCTGCTAATGGTCTTTCCATGTCTTCCTCATCCTTTCCATTTCTCTCCAGTTCTATTCATGTTTTTTACAGTCTCCCTCTACAACCCTGGAGATTCCAGAACAAGAACTGCCTTGTAATGCAATCAAGATGTTTTTCTCAATGTGTGTCCTAACCATTGCCAGCGTCTGTTTCCCGTTGTTCCATTAGCACTTGTCTGATTCTCATCAGTTCCACATCTGTGACCTTATCATACTATTTCAATCCTTCTATTCTATGCAAGCATCCATTTATGAAAGTCTGCAACTTTTTGGATGTTTTTTGGTGTCCTCCATGTTTCAGGCAGTTGAAGAAAAATTTTGTATCAAAATATACTGTGATACTCTGTGCCAGGGTACACTAAAAATGAACTACATTGGAGTATACTGAAATAATATGTATCATGGTTTACTGTGAATATCTGTTATCAGGACATACTGGTAAAAACAAGAGCCAAATCTACTGACATATATCCAGGCTATCACTACTCACGGATTCCAACCAATGTCATGTGGGTTCATGAAGAGGATGCCAGCACGTGAGACTGTGGCAGGGGTTGCAGTCTTTAAGTTGCTGATCTCAAATAAGAGTCGCATGGATCGAGTCATTGTGATACGCTCATTACTGGCTAAAGTCAGCACCTGCAACAGTGGAAAACATTGACTGTCACATCAGTGCAAACCGCATGCACAGTCACTCTTATATTTTCCTTTATGCCATATTTTTATTCTAATACTAAGCTTCAGACAACAGGTCAATGTGGGATATTATAGAAACTTAAAAAGAAAAAAATGAAAAAAAATTCACTAGCACAGTATCTGCTAAGTTTCAAGTGCTTCGGTACTTGAAAGATAAAACACATAAAGAATAACACTGGCAATAAGAGGAAAACAAGAATTTCCAGAGCCAAGACAACTAAATGTGCATACATACAAACAGAGGCAGCTCAATAGCACTGGAACAGTAAGTGCTTACAAGCAAACAAAGCAGTAAGAAGAATCAGAAGAGACAAAAAGAAGGACGTTTATGAATAAGCAAACAGACAGAGGAAGGAGCATGCAAAGATAATGGGAGATATATGTACAGCAAGACAAAAAAGCTAATATGAAAATATATGTAATCGAACAAATGGAAATATCAAGAACATAACTGTAAACTGCTCAGAAGCATAAAACAAATGGAAATATCAAGAACATAACTGTAAACTGCTCAGAAGCATAAAACAAATGGAAATATCAAGAACATAACTGTAAACTGCTCAGAAGCATAAAACAAATGGAAATATTAAGAACATGAATGTAAACTGTTTAGAAGAATAAAACAAATTAACAGGACATTTATTCTGAGGAACTTCTAAATATACCAGATCCACAGGATCTATCAGACATCCATCCAGCAGAGAAGCAGTTATAAGTTCGCTGTGAAACATTCAGTAATGAAGGCATAATAAAAGTCATAATGCTTCTGTGAGATAGAAAAGGTGCTGGTGCAGAAGGCATTCTGGCAGAGGCCATCAAAGAGGACACAGAAAATTCTACAGTGAAATTATACAATTTACAATAAAATCTGGAAGAAAGAGCAGATACTCTTTGAAATGGGCATGTGTATAGAGCATTTGTACATCCAACAATGTCTAAGACTGAAAAAAATGGCAGGTGTCATTAGAAACATAATTTCATAACTGAAACTTATCACCGAAACTCATTTGTTGCAGCTGTCTCCATCTGTAAATGTGCAAATTCCTCACAGGAAAAACAGAGAGCAGGAACAATTGATATGGTATGAGAGAAAAATGTTGGACGCAGGAGCCAGAGCAGATAATGGACATGATAAACCTTGTGTGGTTGTATATAATATTGTGTACATTAATAGTGTCATATTTAGAATACACACATATATAAATATAAATCATCATATTGTATTAACACAATATTTTCTACATTTGTATTTACAATATACAGTATTAACAATGTTACTTGCTGTATTCCTCAGTAGCAATATTTTGCTCATGCACACTGAATAGTAGAAATATCTTTTCTTCTTCTTTGGTCCTAGGCCACTGACCGACAAAGCAATCAGTGGCCATCACACCTGGTGGCGTTTTGTAGGGCAGCAACAAACTGTCTCCACTTTGCTTGGTTGACAGCCATCCTTCGTGTGGTGCCCCTGCTCTGGTTCATGCTTAGCATCTCTGCCTCCACAATTTCTCCACCAGGTGACTTGGTTGTCCTCGTTTTTGCTTTCCTTCTGGAGTCCATACCATGGCAGTTCTGGTGATGGTGTCAGGGTCTCTTCTGAGGATGTGGTCAACCCAAGTCCAGTGTCTACCCGCTATGATGGTGCGCATGTCTTCTTGGTGGCTCAAAGTTAGCAGTTCTTGGTTGGTGATGGTGTTCAGCCATAACATTTGATGAACTTTCCTTAGGCAGGTTGTGTGGAAAGAGGATAATTTGGACATTTCCTTTTTGGTTACTCTCCAGCATTCTGCACCACACAGAACTACAGAAATTATACAGCTCTCATATATTTTTAATTTAGTGTTTGTAGGGTACTGGAAAGATTTTCAGATGGTGTTTAGTTTGGTGAAGGCAATTCTGGCTTTATTCATTCAGCTACTGATGTCTTTGCTTGTTCTGCCATCTGGTGTTACTATTCTTCCTAAGTATGTGAATGCCTTTGTATTTTTCAGCTCTTGGTCCCTTATTTTTATGGGTGCATGATAGAAATATAACCATAATTAATGACTCGTCAATTCCTGTTTCAATAATTTGTAAATGAGGCATGCTGCACAAAACATTCAATGATGTCCATTTTTTATTACAAGTCTACTTTAGATATATGTGCAGTTTTAATACAATGTTACTTGGTGTATTTCTGTGATGCTTAACTGTAGTTTTATTTTCAACTTGCCCCAGTCTTTTTCTCTTCGGAAATAATTGAGTTATTTATGTGAGAAGTTACTGTGATTTTATTTTCCACAGGCCCCATTTTTCTTCTCCACGTAATTGGTTGAGTTTACTCTTTTTCTCTAGGCAATTAATTGCATTTTTCTTCATGAGGGATTACGGTATAGTCCGTTCGGAAATTCGTGCCCACAGAAAGTGTCAATTTTCTCCAAAACTGTTTGTTGTATGGACATGAATTTTTGCAAGCAGTCTTAGATTTTCCATGCAGTTATTAATATATTTTTTGCCCTTACAAAACTCATGTCATGTTCGAATTTTCTTCTTTACGTTATATAAAAAACTCTTACTGTTGTCTGGGTTAATTTTTAGTAGTTTTACAGGAAAGTTACAAGAACCGTTCAAAAATATATTTTTTTTTTTGAATTAGTTACTCGCGACTGTGTACAATAGGTGCGCACTCGTGCGGACATGTAGTCACTACACTAATTCAAACAAAAAAAAATATTTTTGAACGGATCTTGTAACTTTCCTGTAAAACCTAGAAAAATTAACCCAGACAACAGTAAGAGTTTTTTATATAACGTAAAGAAGAAAATTCGAACATGACATGAGTTTTGTAAGGGCAAAAAATATATTAATAACTGCATGGAAAATCTAAGACTGCATGCAAAAATTTATGTCCATACAACAAACAGTTTTGGAGAAAATTGACACTTTCTGTGGGCACGAATTTCCGAACGGACTATAGGTTTAATTTTTATATCCGCACCAGTCTTCTTTTCTTTGTAATATAATTTGCGTTCATTTTATTTTATTTGGGAGTTGAGCGCGTAGTTTTATTAGGTTGGGAAAATTTTCCGATGTTAAAACCACCTATCCGGTTTATTGGGGGGGATGGGGAAAAGCACGACCCAGGTTTCAGCTTAGCAACAAATGGAATTACTCCGGTAGGCAAATAGGTCAGCGGGTTACTCTTACGTACTAATTATAGCGCGTGAGCACGGTATATTTTTAGATTTTGCGGCAAGATTATTGGTTCACGGAAGCTCCAGAGGGATGCGACGCGATGACATATGGCGTGGGTCTAAGCATGGGCTTGCATCAGCTTTTTCTGTAATAAATACCAGCGTCTAGTCATTAGCGGGTCTCTTTGTCTCCAGAAAATATCAGCCGTGAATCTAAGTCATATTCGTCTGCTCTTAAGTGAGAAATTCGAGAATTGGGTATGTAGGCATCTTAATTTAGCGGTGTAGATAATGCGTTTCTAAATAGAATCTTAGCACGATAAAGTAAAGTTTCTTCGGGAAGTTAACTTAAATTTTATAAACGAAAGTGCCATCAATTGCTATCTTTAAATACAACTGTAAGTTGTACTTACAACTTTCTGTAAATAGTAGCAATATCTATCATTCGTGTAATGGGTTTGTGAAATTAATTGTAGAAGGTTAAGTCCTTAGGCTATATCAATACTGTAATTGTGAGGTCCGATATATAGGTAACCTCGATTTGATTATAATATTTGCCGTGTAAATACGCTAGCGTATTTTTGTACGTTATTTTATTGTGCATTAGATTGTTGTGTAGTCAGGAGGGGAGTGAGGGGTGTAATTAATTTCACGGAGATGGGATTTAATTTTTCCTAGAGAGGTCTATTTTATTTTTGTGTTAATCGATGACTCACCAGGGTCAGTCTGTAATATAAAGTAGGCCTAGGAATTTTAGTGAGGAATGTTTCACTTCATACAAGCATATTTTGTTGTGTTGGGTCGAGGCATCGCCAGAGGTGAAAGAAAATTGGTGACGCTGTAGTTACTGGTGCCAAGTACGTCTGCACCAGAGGAAGATAGCAGTTCTCTTGCAGTGAAGCCCCATGCTTCAGCGGGAATGAGTTTATCTATAAAAACCAGAGCTCTAAGCTCATTATACCACTCCAAAGAGGCGCGTGGCCGAGAGGTTGGTTATATTCGTACACAGCCACAATAATGCTGTATGTCCCTAAACCCTAAGCGGGTTAAATCGGCCGATAATGAATTAAGTTCGTCAGCAGTGAAGCAGCTACATTCCGAGTCAAGCACCTAAGTCTAAAAACCCAAGTCATCAAACTACAATATTCGTGGGAGGAGATAGGGTCAACATTCCTTCCGAATGCTTTAGAGAGGAGAGACAGAAGTTATAGAGGCAGATAGTCAGAACAGAAACCGAGGAGAGACAGAATTTAGGAAGTTAGATAGTCAGAGCACAGGACAGCCTCTGAGGTTGCAATGAAGAAGTCTGTTAGTGTATCAGTGGTTGTGATTTGCAGTGCAGGACTTTAGAAAGTTCCTTAAGATTTGTGTAGGCAGGAAGATACGTCTGCAGTCGGACAGTGGTGTTCGAGTTTTAATAATTAATAATAAGATAGTTAGGAGTGGTGGCTCTAAAGTTAGAGACCCCACCAAGTAAATTCTTGTGTTTAATCCCTAACTTTCTTCCCTGCAGGTTGAAGGGGAGGGTGACATTGTAGGGCTACATTTTGTATGTCATTTTAATTGTTTTGGTTCTGTTTCAGGTTTGTGCGACCTCGCACATTATTTATTTTACTGTGTTGTCTGATTTTGTTGTGTAAATAAACTATAAACTGTATACTGGATCAGTCTCTATAACTATACTGTACGTATATGTTGTCTGTATAGTTGTGTCTGTGGATTTTTTTAGTGAAACCTTATCTCCTTTATTGGTAGTCAGAGGTGGTGAGTCTTTGGCTCTTAAATAGTCACGAGTGGCGAGGGAGAGTTAATCTAGGTTCTCACCCTCGAAGCTATAAGTCTCATCTTTCCACATTCACTGTCATTCACATCAAAATCTATCTTCTCAGTCTTTCTCATACTAGGGTCTTGTCTATACACTCAGACATAACTCTATACTTAAATCCACTTTGTGACAATTTCTCAGTAGTAATTTATGCTAAAACTGACAAATATTGAGGTGCTGTCACATGCTGGCCTTCAAAGTATGTATACATATTAGACATACATAAAGGTATGTTTTCAGGCACTCGTAAGAAATAAAGAAGTAGAATACTAGACAACAGAAAAACAACAGACGTGAGTGGCTTACCCAGGACTCGAACCCCGGACCTTCCAAATTTACATATCTTCCCGGACCTGGGTAAGCCACTCACGTCTGTTGTTTTTCTGTTGTCTAGTGTTCTACTTCTTTATTTCTTACGAGTGTCTGAAAACATACCTTTATGTTTGTCTAATATTTATTTACTGTTTACAGGCCTCGGGTTTCCCTTCCTTATGTGTTATAAATGTTTATGTATACATATACACTGCTTAGACAGAGCAGCCTACGCTGACTTGGCCATGTCCGCAACATGGAAGATGGTCACATCCCCAAAGATATTTTCTACGGACAACTGGCAGATGGCAAAAGAATAGTCGGGTGACCACACCTGAGATTCAAAGATGTGTACAAGAGTGACATGAAGGCACTGGACATAAATCAAGCAACCTGGGAGAATGAAGTTGCCAGTCGCACCAAGTGACCATGCTCCCTATGGCGCCACCTCAGATTGGGTGAAAAGAAGCTCTCACAACAAGCAGAAAAGAAAAGAACATGCCAAAAAAGAACACCAAGCAACAACAAAAAACAACAGTTGAGAGCTATCACCTGAGGGGTCCATCATCCCCATAGTCAGTTATGACTGAAGGCAGCTACTAAACTGGTCTTTATGCTTGTGCACAATTTATAGTACAAATGGTAGCAATATAACCACAACTAATGACGTCAATTTATATTTCAATAATTCACATTCAAGGCATGCTGTACAAAAATATTCAACAATATCCATTTTCTATAACGTCTTCTTTTGATTGGTGTGCAATTTGAACATATCTGTAGTTAACTAGTGATTTTACTGCGTAAGAATAATGGCCTATTGAAAGATGAAATTACTTTTTTACACTATTTCAGATCCATGGAGGCATACCTGGAGTCATCCTTATATTATCACCAGCTATGAACAGTGCTAAAATATATGTACGTGGAAATGAACCTATTTCTCTGAGGCTAATTACATCTTCATTGACTTTTGAAATCATCTACATACTTCCAGGGACTGCCCCTGTGGTGAAACTTGTTGAAAACCCAGCATTGCACGCTAAGCTTGGAGAAGTCATTTGAGCCCCAGGCGTAATTCTTTGACTTTGACTTGGTTGACTGCATGCAAAAGGATCTCACTGTGTACCCATTGACAGGCAGGGGAAGCTGAGAAGTGGCTCTGTGCGGGATGTGACAATTCCTTGGGAGAGCCCAGAACCAGAGTACAGTATTTTAGCTCTGCACAGTTGGAGAGCCACCTTGGATGCTGGGGAATGCACAGTATGTCACACACTTCTTACTCCTAGCTTGGGACAAGAGGAGCCGATCCTTTAAATGCAAGCCCAGCTGGAGAAACTGGAGCTTATGACTTCAACTCAACACGTTTCGGAATGGCAGAAAAGCCACAGGAAAAGCCTTAGATCTACAGTGTAGAAAATACCAAGGAGTTTTCAACTTGGTATTGGCTGCTAAAGAGCGAGAAGCTCAGCATCCCTAGTTAAACAACAACAAATTATTTCAGACTCATATCTTCTGTTGTAATGAGTAAGTAACCTGCCAAAACATGACAGGAAATAATGATGTTGTGTTCTGTCTGCTGCATGTCCTGATTACAGCATATTTTCCTGTGGTTATTTCATTCCTTTCTATTCCAGGTCAACTTTATTGGATCTTTGTAGCCAAACTTATCACAACTTCTGGTCAATGTACCATAACAACAAATTGACAGGCCTGCATGCTTTTAATGGGTGTTCAATTTTTGTTTGCACAGTGCAATATGCGTAATTTCCATATAATCTCAAAAATGCACCGTGAAAATATTGGAAGGCATGCGTGTTCTTTTAATGGGTGCTCCATTTTGCTTTCACAATGCAATGCTCTCATTTTCCATATTTTCCCTAAAAGCTGGCAGGATTTTTTCACTGCTGGTTACAGACGTTTCAGGAAGGCAATTAGTATATAGAGGATTACAGCGCAGTGTTTTATTTTGCTCTAAATTTAAAGCAATATTTTGTCTATTAATTAGCCAGGTTATTTTATTACCCTATATTGAATTTCTACAGCTCTCTGGCTCTTGAAATTGACCTCTCGTAAAATATGACCTGGTGACAACAACATTGCTTAACTAAAAGCCAGTGGCAAACAGTCAGGCTTCAAAATTAGGGCAAGCTGACAGACTACTTTACTAATAAATAAATAAATATTACACACATAAAGGTATGTTTCAGGCATACGTGAGAAATAAAGACAACAGAAGTGGGTGGCTTACTGGAGAATCGAACCCATGACCTTCCAAAAAGCACCACCGCCTAGTTACGGAAGTGAATCACACTATCCTCCGTGCCAACTAGGCACCACCTAGGTCCTGGGTTCGATTCTCCGGTAAGCCACTCACTTCTGTTGTTTTTCTGTTGTCTAGTTTTCTACTTCTTTATTTCTCACAAGTGCCTGAAACGTACCTTTATGTGTGTAATATTTATTTATTTACTGTTTACAGGCCTCGGGTTTCACCTCTTTGTTTGTTTAAATATTTTACTAGTATGTTTCAAGGAGCTTAAATGAATTTTTCTTGTTCAGCTTAAATGAAGCTTTCTTGTTCAGCTTAAATGAACAAGTAGAATACTTGTTCAATCTTCTAATAAATAAATAAATAAGAAGGGAATCAGAGGCCTGTATACAGTAAATAAATAACACATTACCGAATTGTGGACCGAGGTATGACCCAGACCAACCACCTCTATAGTTCCTCAGTTCGAAATTCAGTAGTTACACCGGGCAATCGTGTTAATGTCCATGAAGCACTATTTTTGTGGTGCCAATCTTCTGTGATAAACATAATGCCATGCATTTGCTAGGCATTACAGCTAAATTTCAGTTTAATTTTACTAGCTTTGTTATTTCTTACACTTTATGTTTCACGTTTGATTTCACCAGCTCTGATGTTTCTCTCATGTTTATTTTGTGTTGATCTATACAGCTGATGCTAAGAAGATTTATATTTTAAGATAAGAGTAGCACATCAGCCACAATGGCTGACCTGGAATACCTTTAAAAGTACTGTTAGCCTTTAGTTTACTTATCAGCCATAACTATTCCAAGAGATGTTTTACAGTTACCTTGTTGTCATCCATAACAGTGTTCAGGGACTCAATCCACATGGGGTCAATATCCCCATCTAGCACAATCCACTTGGGTCCATCTCCGGACATGTTAGCTAAGTCCCTCATCAACACTGAAAACAGACCTTTTGGGGAAAAATGAGAATACATTTAGATAAAAGAATAAACCTTGATACACGAAAAGCAGAATTTCAAAATAACTCCTCAACTACCAATGAAGGCTATATTGGTACTGATGATTGTTCTGTCTGAAAGAAAAACAGCTATTCTTGTATTTGCACACAGTACTGAAAGAGTTAATATTAAAATATGATGAAAGATGTCTTAAGATTAACCTGTAATCTTAACTCTTTCAGTACCAAGCAAAAATGTTGGTTTGCCTGAAGAAAAAATGGCCATGCTAGTGAGCAAACACATGTTTGTGATGTTCATGTACATAAATACTTTTGTTGTATATTAAAATGATGGTAAATGTATGTAAGGTATAAAGGCTTGCATTTTAAAAAATTATTAGTTATACAAGGTTGCTGTTTAACTAGGGCTGCCAAGCTTCTCAAGGGGGTCACATCCTTAACAGAGCCACACTTTCACTCTTTTGCAGGGATACCTCTTTTGCATTTAAAGTCCCAAGCTAGGAGTAAGAAGCACATGGCGTACTGAGCATTCCCCGCCATTCAAGGGGGCTCTCAACCAATCAATACAGCGCTAAAATACTGTGCTCTGGTTCTGGGTTGTCCCAAGGAATTGTCACATCCTACACAGAGCCACTTTCTCAGCTCCCCCTGCCTATCACTGGGTCCATAGTGAGATCCTCCTGCATGCAGTCAACCAGGTCAAAGAAATACTTCTGGGGGCTCAAGTAGCTCCTCCAAGCTTTGTGTGCAATGCTATGTTATCAACAAGTTTCACCATAAGGGGAATCCCTGGAAGTGTGCGGATGATTTCAAGAGTCAATTAGGGTGTATTTAGCCTCACTTCCACATCTGTATATTGTAGCATTGTGCTTAGCTGATGGTCATATAAGGAAGACTCCTGATATGCCTCAATGCATAGTTATGCAAGGTAAAATGAAAGCTGAAAGAAGAAGATGATGAAACAACAATGCAACAAAACCGTATTTATTGGCTTACAGAGATGTACCTCAGGTAAATATAAAAATACTTGCAGAGTTGTACCTCAGGTACATATAAAAATAAACACTACTAATATCATCGATGTCACATACAGAAACATTCTAACAACATGTAATCAGTTTCTTGTTTTGAAATCTCTAGTAAATAACTACTTTCATAGAATATAAATCAGGTCACTGGCCTGTAACAACAGTTTGAGGGAAAAGAAAATATTATTTTCACGGTACTCGTGTTGTTAACAAAATCTTGTGTCTCAACATAATTCATAATTTTCTTTTTTTTTTGACTCAGACAGTCCCTCTATTTGTTGCAATTTAATTACATTGTCCTGACCCCATTTTCAACATCTGGCCTATCATTACCATCTGTAGCACCACAAGACTCTACTTCAGACTCCTGCTGATAATCTAATTCATCACCATTGTCATCTGCATAATCCCTACAGCCTGAATTAGTTTGTTCAACCAAATTCTTCCAATAATTATTTCCTCGCTAAGGCTGAAGTTAACCTATAAGGTCTGTCAGAGATGGTAGACATGGCCATTTCAAAGCTAATTGCTTGCTTATCACAAAATTTTTGGTTCATGTTAGCCACAGAAAACTGCTTTTATAATATTTCATTATTATTTGTTACATTGTTGAACATAGAAACTATCATAAATAAACAGAATGTCACTCGGAAGGTCCCCAGTAAGCCTATCACTTCTGTTGTTTTTCTGTCTAGTTTTCTACTTATTTTTTACTTATGAATGCCTGCACCATATCAAGTAATGTGTATTATTTATTTTTAAAACTATCTTTGTGTTTTGTTATAAATTATTACAAATCAGTAATTTAACTGGCTAAATGTTTATATCACTAAAAAAACTAACCATTTGGACATCAATTATAAAAAAAATTCTAATTCTTTAACTGTATGGCTGAACCTAGTTTGACTCATTAGGGAAATCACTAAAACAACCTACCATCTTTCCACTCCCTTGTTGCTGGACTGATCACACCAAAAAGTTCATCATTGGTCACTGATTTTGGATCAAGGTCAACGGCTATAGGTTTTCTGCCAAGGGTTTTGTTTGTTTGCTTCAGTGCATTCCAGACACAAGTCTTTCCAGTTCCCGCATTGCCAAGGATAAATACTGAGTGGCGCACATCAAACAATTCTTGGAGTTGAACAACCTGCAAGAAAAAGATTTAAATTCCAGAAGGTAAGAAATGCAACAAACTGTATTCTATGTAGTGATTATGGTTGTGTGTTTCTATTTACCAGCCATGGTTGTTGGATCTCTGGCTCAACATCCAGGTAATCAGGGATTGCACAATAAAACTGGGGTTACTGGGTTTTCTGTGGTCTTCTTTCAATGCATATGATACATATAATCCACACTGGGCATTTCACTTACCTTTAGAATAAAGTTGTCCTCTGCCTGTAACTTTAACTGTAGTGTAGCAGTCTTAATATTCTTTTCAAATTCTGGGTCCCGTTTTCTAGGTACATCCAAGGCTGGGAATAGATCTCCAATTAAACCCATGAAAACCGGCATATCATCTATCACAATTTTGGGGATGTTAAAGTCACGTAATGCTCTCATTAACACCTAATGAAAAATTATAAAGCACGACGTCAGAATATGAAAACAATACAAGTGATTTCATTAAAAAATGTTTTATGATCTAGTGCCACATAAGCATTTCTGTTTAGTTCTAAAATGGTTGCAGTGATCTTTATGAGGTGGGGTGGCCAATTCCTTTCCTCGCTGCTTTGTCTTCCCTCACTCAAGAGCAGAGTAAAGTACCCATTTACAGCTGGGTAGACAGGAGGGTGAAACTACCAGGTCAGCACGAGTCATTGCTAGCTGAGACTAATAAAACTGTAATATGAGCAGTAATCTCCATACACTATGACTTTCCATACCAAAGGGGAAAAAGATGTCTGTAACAGACATGGTCAGCACAAGCCACTGTCAGCTGTAACTAAACAACCATAACAGGAGCAGTTCATTCATTTTCTTGTCCACACCTTACGGAGCATACAGCCACCACTGCAGCTGACCCCCTTCCAGGAAATCTGCACCAAAGCATGAATATGCTCTTGTAGTCGCAGTTTCTGTAGTAGTTTGTTTTATGTGATGAGGTTTGCAGCCTCATAATGTGAGCAGTAACCTACATAAATAATCACTTTCAGCGCAAAATTTTTTTTTTTTTAAATCAGTAACAGACATAAAATGCAGTAATAGACAAGATCAGCACAAATCATTGCTTAGACTAAAAAAAACTAATGTCAGCAGTAATCTACATACATTATCACTTTCCATACAAAAACATAATAAATAAACAAATTTCAGTAACAGACATGATCAGCACAAATCACTGCTAACTGAGACTAAAACAATTATAATATCAGCAGTCAATCAATCAATACCCTTTAGCTCCCCGAGGAGCATAGGCCTTCAACAAACACATGCCAAGTCTTCCTGTCCCATGCCATCCGCTCAAGTTCTTTCCATGTTTTCCTCATTTTCACCTCTGTATCCAGCTCTCTTCTCCATGTGTTTTTGGTCTACCTCTGCCTCTCTTTCCCTGTGGATTCCAGAACAAGGACTGCCTTGTAATGCTACCAACAGGTTTCCTCAATGTGTGTCCTATCCATCGCCACCGTATTCTTCTCAGCTCTTGTTCCACTGGCACTTGTCTGGTTCTTGTCATCAATTCCACATTTGTGACTTTGTCATACCATTTCAGTCCTATTCTAAGAAAGATCCCGTTTATAAAAGTCTGTAGCTTTTTAGTTGTTGTTTTTGTTGCTCTCCATGTCTCAGAGGCATACAATAGGACTGACTTGACATTTGAGTTGAAGATTCTTATTTTCGTGTTGGACTTGGTTTCTCTTGTTCTCCATATGTTTCCCAATGCAATGAAAGCACCTCTCTTTTTGTATTCTTATTTTGATATCATTGTCTGTCCCTCCAACTTTGTCTATATTACTACCAAGATATGTGTACGATTCTACATCCTTTAGTGGTGTTTCTTCAAATTCAATCTTGTTATCATTTCTTGCATTTATTCTCATAATCTGTCTTTTCCCTGTGTATTTTCAGGCCCACTTGTTGTGACCTCTCCTCGAGAATTTTAATTTTCTCTTGCATAATATCAGCAGTAATCTACACACACACACAAATTTTAAATGAGTACTAAACCTGATCTTCTGGCCGTTCGCGGTCTCCTCTCTTCAGAGAGCCAGCTACCACAAGTACAGATTTGATAGCTCGCAGACCCCAGTCATAGTGGTCCTTTCCAAATTGAAATAAAACAAGAGATGGATTAACTGATGTGACTAGTTATTTTACCTAAGCTCTGAATTATGAGACATTACCACTTTTTAGGACATCATAACATTAGGTTTTAGCAAAGCAGCAATTGATTCTTACCACCTGTACATTAACTCTTGTGTTAACAGAATAAAACTGTGGCACTCAACAAAGTTCAAGCATTAAAACAAATAACAAAAACCACTTTAAGACAGTTTGTCTTGATCATCACCTAGGTTCATTAGATGAGCAGCTTGTCTCACTGACAAACAGTTTCTTCCTCCAGGAGTTTAGTAAAGGCTATTCTGTCAGACTGCTGTCTGTGGAGATGGCATCATAGGAGATGTTCTACAGTTGTCTTTTATTCTCCACATGGAAATATATCTGTCCACTTTTTCACTTATTCAATAGATGATATTTAACCACCAGTGAATGGCATACATGGAAATCAGTGGTTCACTGGCATAATTTTACCTAAAGAATGTTAAATACAGCTAAGTCGCAATTAATGCGAGTTCAAATAGTGCGAATTCGATTTAGTGCAAATTAGTGAATGACTCCTAAATTGCATTTAATATGAGCTCAAATTTGATTAATGAGTTTTTTTTTTTCAGATTTTCCAAATTCTTCAAATCATGCCCAAAAATGATAAGCATGCCAAGTTTATAAACTAGCGTTTTACACGCTGTTAAGTCAGACTGCACTTGCCTATTGTGCTATTGTGTTGCTGCCTGCTGTACCATATTACCATATACAATTGCTTTATTTTTTTATTTTTTTTTTAAGTGTCCTTAACAAAATGGACAAAAGGAAGAATACTTCTGATGAAAACAATGACAGCGCAAAAAACCAAAGGTTTGTTATTACCTTAGAACAAAAATTTGATGTTATTGAATGGCATGCCAAGGTAGTTCATTCATGCAAACAACTACAAGGAACAGAAGTGTTGCAATGATAGAAATGGAGCATCTTAAAGCTGTATTGATTGAAGATTGCAATAAAAATGTATTCCTCTAAGCAGAGCAGCCATTCAGACAAAAGCTTTAAATTTATTTAAGGCAGTGAAAGAAAATGGAAATGAAAATGATTTTCTACTGCAAGCGTTGGTTGGTTTGATTGCTTTAAAAATTGAGTTCAATTGCAAAATGTTAAAATTACTAGTGAGGCGGCCAGCGCAGATGAGGATGAAGCTGCTAAATATCTTGATGTTTTCAAGAAAACAATCAAAGAAAGTGGATACAGTGATCAACAAAATTTTAATTGGGGAAAAACAGGCTTGTTCTTAAACGTATGCCTTCCAGAGATTACATTTCTAAGAAAGAAAAAACTCAGTCTGGATTTAAAGTGTCTCACCTAACTCTTTTATCGGGAGGCAATCTTGTTTGTTGAAGGCCTCTGCTCCTCGAGGAGCAAAAGGGTTACTGATTGAATCTTGAAGGATATTTTAAATTAAAACCAAAACTTGTTTATTGGTCTCCAAATCCTCGCACTCTAAGAGTGCTACAATCACCGATCACCTCCAGTTCTTTGGCAGTGTGAATCTTGGCTAAGAAAGTTCTGGCACTCGTCTGGTTAAGACCGCCATTAATCTAGTCTTGACTTTTATTCCCTCCAATTTCTCTCTATTTTGTTTCCTGTCAGCAGTATTTTGGGAAGTTGGCCTTTCACTGTTAGTCAGACAGGTTAACTCCCCTCCCTCTTGCGCGGGTAAGCAGGAGTTATCCTTTTATCTTTCCTTGGTTCTCTTTATAGCAGGTTGGCCCCTCTTTTGAGTCGTGCCCTGACTTGTTGTTGCGGGTCGGCTGCAAAAGTTCTGGGGCACCTTTGACAGCGAGCAAGGCACTTCTGGTCGTGGTCGGCAGAATCTCCTTGAGTCTTTAGTTCAGAGTGAAGTCAAAAAACCTAGGAGCATAAGAGCGTCTGCACAGTTATGCTTTCACGCTTGTAGTTTGCGACGCCGGGAGAAATTCTCCCAGAATTATTACCTCTTTTACTTCAGTTTCTGTCCAAGTGCAAGCCCATGCTGGGACACCTGCAGGCGCGATTTTAGTATAAAATGAGTCCCCTTCTATTTCTCAATGCTTTATGTTTCTGGAACTTCTGGTCGTGTAGATAGGTTGCTGTCTTAGTGGAAGTTTGCCTGCTACTAATTATGGTGTAGGAAATTCTTCACAATATCGTGAGAAAAAAATCTAGATCAGACAGATTAGTGGGACCATTGGGCCACCAGCCTGAATTGCCTTCCATAAGGGCCTTAGTAGTCGTCAAGCCCCTACGTGTTTGTCAACCACTTCTTACCAACTTCCAACCTCGGGTAGATCTGGTGGTTCCATTTTTTGGAGTTATACATCATAATACATAGTACCTGGAGCACCCATGCTCTAACTGCATCAACCTCAGAGAGCTTCACATCATTGCAAGTGCAATTACCCTCGTAATAAGTGTCAGCTTTGACCCTTCTCACTATCACGCACAGTCTCATGCTGACAGGCCTGTGTCATTTGGATATATTAGGGTGCGTTGCCTACCTAACCTGAGTTCAATCTCGCACAACCCTTTGGATCCTGGATTTCATTGTACCTGTGTTATCATTAGTATACTATTCCTGCTGACCTCTGCATTTCGTGGATTTACATTTTCATCCATCTATCGTTGGTGAATTAGATAAGCGGAGCATTACTCTACATTGTGTGTAGGGGAGCTGTGTTGCTGACTAGAAATAGTTTGCGGGGTTTATGTGTCTTTTTAATTTCAGATACTTCTGTGGAATGTGTATTTCATAAAAGGTTGGCCAGATATTGGTTGTTCTGATTTGTCAACCAAAGATTGAGCCAAGTTTTTTTTTTGTAATAGTGTAATTGTTTTGTTTTTTTTTTGTTTCTCTTATTGGATTCTTGACCTCGGTCAGAGATAACTTGGGTGGTTTTTTGTTTGTTTTGATATATACTGGCATATTATTTAATAAATAGATAAATATTCGCGGATCAGAATTCAATTCATACTTCTACCTGTTATTTGTTGAATGTGAGATCACTTGATGTAGTCCTTACTCATTGTATAACGTTACAATAGAAGAGAGGCGCGGTGAGGCATAGCATTGAAACACTGTCACTGAATGGCAGGAGGTGACAGACATCATCATAACTTTACTCCTGACAGCTACATTTCACTCCATTAACATTCTACACTCAATTCACATCTACCTTCTCAGTCTTCACACAGACTTTTGTCTGGTCGCAGGCAGACTCTATTAACGACTCGTGACAGGCAGTCAAATAAGAAAGCATGGCTGACTATAGCTGTTTTTGAAGACTGGATTTCATGTTATTTTTGCTCAGCTGTTGGAAAATACTGCAAGGGCAACAATATAGCGTTTAAAGCATTACTGAATAATGCTCAGGTCATCCAACTACACTTGCTTCATTGTAAGAGAATGTAAGTCATTTATTTTTCCACCAAACACAACATTTTTATTGCAACCCATGGACCAAGGAACCATTGCAACATTTAAAGCCTACTACCTAAGAAAAACTTTAGAAGAAATAGCAAACATTGGAAGATAGCTTAGTTTTGATGAATTAGAAAATGACGATATCCAAGAATTGCTCATTTCGCATTTGGAAGAATTGACTGATGATGATCTTTTAAATCAACAACAAGCGTTTGAAGAAACTGACAATGATTCCGAAGAAGCAGATAATGTTCAAATGAAGGAGTTTACTCTCAAAGAATTTGAGAGTTGTAGAAGCCGTGAAGCAAATAATTATGGATTCTGACCCTAACGTCGATCGATACATGCAAATTCACCGAGATGTGGATAAAGCTCTCTCCACCTATCAGCATATGTATGAAGATTTAAAGAATGAGAAGACAGTTCAGTCTACATCACTAAAATATTTTAAAAGAGAATGACTTTTTTGTCATATTGTTCGGGTACGATAGTCAGTAGTTTTTTGGTTTTTTTTGTTGCTTTCTATAACTACTCTTTTACTTTGTTTGTAATATTCTTGAATCAGAAATACAAGTACATTTCTTATCCTTAGCTGTTATATTAGTTTAATAAATCTTATTTTTTAAAATTTTCATTGGGGCTGGAACCAATTACCAAATTTTACATATAATTATAACTTCGATTATGCGACCACTTCACAGGATTCATTATTCACACTAATCGCGACCCAGCTGTATATGTTTTTCAAATGATAATTTATTTTTAAAGTAATACATAGACGTTAACTTTGATTTCTGTAAAAATGAAATTTTTGTTTGTTTGAAAATTCATTTTAACTTGAATCATGAAAAAGCTAAAAATGGCTTCACTTCCTTGGCAGCCACTCTGGCTTATACAAAATCAGCTGTTTGATTCAATACTCATATTTAGAATAAAAATGAGCTATAGCTTTGTATTAAGTAATGCATTCTTGCTAGATTCAAATGAAAATAGTTATTGGTGAGATTAGGATGTGTTTGCTCAGTCTGATGACAAATGATAGTCTGAAAATTGTTTTATACATCACAGAAACAAGGTGATATTGAACAATAAGTTACTTCATGGTAGCAGCCATTCTCACTTTCAACAAAGAGGCATTACTATTTTGTACTTGTACTTAAGGCAGATTATGTTCACTATTTCATGTAAAAATTGTTTCTAGGAAATAATAATAGAATTTCAACATACTTGTTTAGACAGCAACTCTTTACACAAGCTGTAGAGTGTAATAAATTTTCTTGCTAGTAGTCTGGCATCTAGAAAACCCTCAGCCACCAACATAATTTCACAGATAAGTTCAAAATCAGGCACCACCATAGCACATGGTCTGAAAATTCCAAAAATCAAAAACTGTATTTCAGAGTCATTCAATGTATCTGAATCTTACATTTTATACAACAAAAACACAAAAAACATATCTGAAAAAAATTGTTCCATTTAATCATCCAGAGAGAAGAGAAATTACCTAAACAGAGCTTTAAGGTTCTCGGGCAGCTCTGCCCTCCCTGCATACCCAGGATTCATGGTAATGAAAGCACCGACAGTTTGGACTAGCTTGATGTTCTCCCCCATAAAGTTGAACCTTTTTTTCTTGTCTCTAATGGCATCCTGAATTGTCTTTACCTATAATTAAATCAAACACGCATTTTAAAACTTTTTTTTTTTTTCAAATAGGATCCTGGATAAACATCAATTTTAAATGAGGTAACAAATTTCAAGACCCAGAACTATTCATTGTTAATAGGATAAGATTGTGTTACTAAATAGACATACTAATTTTGTTTACCATGTGGATCTCAGGGCCTGATAGTAGTCAGTACAGAATAGGACCACCGGGTCAACATAAGAATGCTGTAAAAAGATGCTAAGGAGGACTGCACATGGCTCAGGTTACCTCATCATGTAAAAGAAAATGTTACTGAAACCACTAATGCAACAGCACATATGGTGCTCTCGTACAAACTTCCGGCAGGGACTAACTGTAATGATGCCATGTCCTTAAGGTGAGAAACGTACAAGACGATTACATCAAACATAGGAAACGCTTTGTACTGTGTCAGTGCTGAAATTACATCCAATGCTACGTTATTAATTATATTTCAGTGTTGCTATCCTAATAGGAGTGTACACCTTTCTAGAGTTAATGAAATATTCAATGACCAATCAGCAATCCCCCCCAAAAAAACACCTATCTGACAAAAAAGAAAGAAAGTTAAGTCAAATAAGGTAAATTAATATGACAACTCAACAGTGGGTCAACTAACAATTATTTTACAACAGAAATGTTGTGCACATATAACATATATTACTGACATTTTGCTACTTATTCCCTGTACAGTGCAAAGACTGCAGAGACTAACAAAATGGCAGTCTGTCAAAGAACACTGTTCAGACAGGTTATTAACATAGGCTATCATCATCATCATGGCCCTTCAGCTCTCCAAGCAGCAAAGACCTTCAACAAATTCATGCCTAATCCTCCTGCACCATGCGCCATCAGCTCAAGGTCGTTCCGTACCTTCCTTATCCCTTTCAATGATGTCTCCAGTTCTCTTCTCACTGTGTCTTTGGACTTTCTTTACCTCTCTTACCTTGGGGATTCCAGAACAAGGATTTGCCTGGTAATGCTATCTACAGGTTTTCTCAGCGTGTCCTATCATCATCTCTTCTTCTTCTTCTTCTTCCATCCTTAGCCATCGACCATCAAAGCAGACAATGGCCAATCACGCCTAGTGGCGTCTTAAGGGCAACAACAAATTTGATTTTATCTGCCGTTGTTTCCCATCACGCCTAGTGGCGTCTTTAGGGCAACCACAAATTAATCTTTATTTGTTGTTGTTTCCGTAATCAAATTGACTGGCAAACAGGTGATCAGCCCATTTACAATCATCATCTCTTGTTCGACTGAAACTTGTCTGGTTCTTGTTATCAGTTTCATGTTGGTGAGCTTTGCTGTACCATTTTAATCCTTCTATTCTATGCAAGCAGCCATTTATGAAAGTCTATAACTTCTTGGTTGCTTTTTTTGTGTGTTCTCCATATTTCAGAGCCATAATTGACTTGACATTTAAGTTGAAGATTCTGATTTTTGTGTTGGACTTGATTTCTTTTGACCTCCACACATTTCCCAATGTAATGAAAGCTGTTGACTTTTGTATCCTTATTTTGATATCAATGTCCGGTTCTCCCCCTTTGTTTATATTGCTGCAAAGGTATACTTATGATTCTACATTTTGTAGGGGTATGTTTATTATAAGCTATCAGTGTCATCAAATCATAAAATAAATACGACACTCAGGAAACAGAACACTGTTACCAGCAGATCACAAATGTTTCTACTGGTATTCACCGAACAAAGACCAAATATTACCAAATGTCCAAGCAATACATTTTACCTGCACAGCAATCACGGAGAGTACTTCTACAGCTATGCGGTTAAATTCATCAAAGCAACCCCAAGCACCTGACTGGGATAGACCTTTGAAGATGTTCCCAACAGACTAAAAGACAGAAAGTTAAATAAGTAAAAATTGATATATTATTATTAACTGATAAACTATCATTAAAATAATAATAATAATAATAAATTCTTTAAGCACCAAACACGGCGCATAAGGCAGAAACCAGTGCTCTCCAGGTTGTTCGTTGTGACGCCACTCCTCTTAGCTCTTGCACATTATTTAGGCCCAACGTTCTTCCTTCTCTTATTATTGTTCTTCTGAGTGTTTCCTTTTGGTCTTCCTTTTTTCCTCTTACCCTCAGGAACCCAAGTGAGCGCCTGTAGTGGTATTCTGTTGTTTTGCATTCGTAGGACATGACCGATATATGACCATCGTCTTTTCCTTATATAGTCGGAGACATATTTCTGCCTAGAGTCTTCTCTTATTTGTCGATTAGTCTTGAATTCTTTCCAACTGATGTTCATGAGTTTTCTAAGACATTTGTTCTCGAATGTATTCAGCTTGTTCTCCAATGATTTTGTTATTTTCCAACTCTCACAGCCGTATGTTAACACTGAGATAACCATTTAAATTACTTCACTTCAGCTGAATATCCCCAGTGCTGATTTAGCTTTTAATCCTAATATTAAGTGTTATTTCTCTAAACTGTGATGAATACACTAATTGTTATGGATAACATAAATGAATGAAGCTTAGTGGGATAGTGGAAATACATTAATCTGCAACACATTTCTGTGTGGAGAAAGGAAAGGGAAGGAAAGGATCCCGTTATACACCTATTGAGGCATATTGGGAATATGGTGTTAGGCCCATATTTTCTTGACCATCGGCACACTAGGGGTGATGTGGTCAGCATCACGCCGGCCGCCTTAACCTTCCCAGAGTTGTTCTGGTACCCAATTCATGAGGCTGGGTCGACCCCAGAGCCATTTGCGGTCTAAAAAATCCCACCTCAACTGGGGATCGAACCATGGACCACCAAGCTAGGCAGCCAGTGCACTAACCACTGCGCTACTGCGGCTCCCTGCATGGAGAGGTATGATCTAAAATCTCTAAGTTAGAAATACAGTAGAACTCCATTTATCCAAACCCCAATTATCCGAACATCCAATTATCCGAACACTTTTTCCAGAAAAAAAAAAATCAGGCGCCACCAGTCACGTTAGACTACATTTCTGAATCTTTTGATGCGGTAAGCTTCAAATGTATGCGAACAATTTGTAGAGAATGGGATGGGCTAATGGTCGGTCACTTACGTACAGGAAGTCAGTTAGATCATAAAGTCAGTTAATATCTGGTTTACCAATCCAATGTACGTGTGCGTTCTAGGCAGAATACTGGCTAAACAGACAGTTCAACTTAAAATAATTGTGTCTGCTACTACAGCAGAATAATTTTGGTGTACAAGTATTTCTCTGTGCGATATGGCATCTTCCAGTAGGCCTAAAGCATATAAAAGGAACCGCAATCTTTTGTCAATTGAAACGAAAACAGAAATTATCAAGAGACTAGGAAAAGGTGAAACTGTGTCTTCACTTGCGAGGATTCTCAATGTTGGGAAAGTTACCGTCTCTGACATCAAAAGTAACAAGGATAAAATTAAGAGTTTTGCATCGACATTGGATAGTGAAAATGGGTCGAAGAAACGTAAAACCATGAGAAATGCGAAAGATTTGAAATTGGGAGAGGCTTTGTGTATATGGTTTGTGCAAAGAAGAAGCAAAGGAACCTATCTCTGGCTCTCTATTGTGTGAAAAGGCACTTCAGTTCAACAATCAACTTGACGGTCCTCCTGACTTTAAGGCTAACCAGGGATGGTTAAGAAACTTTAAATCTCGTTATGGCATACGAGAATTGGAGATTCAAGGGGAATCTTTATCTAGCGATGCAACTGCCGCTGAAAATTTTAAAGAAACATTCTTGGCTTTTTTTGGAATAAGGCGGCTATTCACTCGATGATGTGTATAATGCCGATGAGACTGGCTTATACTGGAAATCATTGCCTCAAAAATCACTTGCATCTCAGCGCGAAGCAGCTGCCCCTGGGTTTAGAAAGTGCAAAGAGAGAGTAACAATTTTGGTAGCCGCGAATGCCAGTGGAAGTCATCGTTTACCGGTGCTAATGATCGGCAAAGCCAAAAAACCACGTTGTTTAAAGAATGTGACATGTCTCCCATTGTGCTACAAAGCACAGAAGAGTGCTTGGATGAATAGTGAAATATTTCTTGATTGATATACAAATCAGTTCATCCCAAATGTGAAGAGGTTGAGAGAACAAGAAAAGAAAACTGGAAAAGTAATTCTTCTACTGGACAATGCATCATCTCATCCAGAGACGGATACATTGAATGCAGTTGATGCAAATTTTAAAGTAATTTTTCTGCCTCCCAATGTAACAGCACTGATTCAACCAATGGATCAGGGTGTTATAGCAAAGCTTAAAAAGATGTACAAGAAGGAAGTCCTGCGTCGTTTATTGTTGGCTGAAGATGAAGAAAGTGTGGTGGCGTTTTCCAAAAAGCTTAATCTCAAAGACTGCTGCTATATGTTAGCTGATGCTTGGACCACCCTGTCACAAGATAATCTCAACAAGGCTTGGAATAGATTGCTTGGGAAAGAAGGAGGAAATGAAACTACTGCAGTGGACACAAATGATGATTGCATAAATGAAGTTGTGGAACTGTTTCAAGCAATGCCCGGATTTTTGGACTGTAACAAAGATGATGCACACATGTGGCTAGAAGATGATAATGATTCTTGTTTTCAGTTTTTGAATGACGAAGAAATTTTGTCTTTTGTGCAAGAAGAAAACCAAATACATGTAGTGACCGATGATGAAGACTCCTCAGAAGTACATGATGTACTTGTAGATTATGAAGAAAACCCAAAACGTCGACCAAATCCTGAAGAGGCCTTTATAGCACTAGAAACAGCGATGGCTTGGTACGAGCAAGAAGATGACAGCTGTCCTACACAGCTTCTGCTGTTGAAGAGAATGCGGGACTTAGCAGCCAAAAGGAGACTATCCAGTTTGGTGCAAAAGAGGATTCCTCATTATTTTAAATAGTGGGCTACATCTGTGCAAGTACATGTATACGTAAGTTGCGCCTGGTTTTGAATCGTTTGTAATGTTATTTTGAAAACATTTCTCTTTCTTAAAAAAAATAATTAATACAAGTAGTACATGCACTGCAGTGTAATGAAAAATTTTGGTGATACAGTGATCTAATACAGTGTGGGTATTATTATTACAGTACAGGTAAATATGTTTTATAGTGTATTTTTCTTGTGATGGTTAATTATTGTTAGACATATGTGTACATGTACTCGATACATTATGTAATCCAATTATCCGAACATTTGATTATCCGAACGATGCTCGGTCCCATGGGGTTCGGATAAATGGAGTTCTACTGTATCACAAAAAGAGGAATAACAGAAAGGACATGGAAATTATAAGAAAAAACAAAAGAAACCACGTAATCCATTAGGAACTCAACAGGAAGAACATAGAAACACTGTGGCTGATTCGTCTTGTTGGCACTAAATCTTTCTCTTCTGAATATTCTTTCAATTTTGGTAAACTTTCTTTGTTAAATGGTAGGCTGCAGGGATTTAAGGTCATACAATTTTTGCATGAAAATTGAGATTAGCCCATTTACTCATAATTTAAGATCCCCTGAATCTATATATGTCAAAATCATGTCAGAACACGTAATAAAAATGTGTAATTTCTGATGAAATTGTACTGTTGTTAAGCAACAAATTTTCTTATAAATTGCTTATTAATTAATCAGTCAACTGGCACTGCACTTTTCATAGTTTTTCAAAACTGTTGCCAAGACAGTTTCAGAAGTCTTATTAAAATGTTGATATACTGTTAAAAATGTGCCAGCTGACAAAATATTCTACCACTTTTCAACACTAACTTATAGACTCCATGCTCTGTAATGGGCAAAAAGCAAAAGAAGAAGAAAAAGCTCAGATTGTACTGTCATTTAAAATGTTTTGACACATTTTTTAAAAGTTCCTATTTCAACTGCAAGCTGATTTAAAGAAAAACAAAACAAAAAACACACGCACGCACAGGCAGGCAGGCAGGCAGGCAGGCAGACAGACAGACATACATACATACACATATATATATATATATATATATATATATATATATATATATATATATATATATATATATATATATATATATATATATATATATATATATATATATATATATATATATATATATATATATATATATATATATATATATATAAAGTCTTCATTAGCTGAAGTAAGGCTTCATAATCCTAGATGGCTGCTTTTTCAATGATAATAAATAGCAAAGTGCCAACAAATTATTTGAGTTTGTTATCCATAACTATTAGAATTGTAGATTAAATCTAGGCAGCATAATTTATATCCAGTAATTTTTGTTTTAATATTGCCTCACTGTAGCTCCTCCCCTTAACTTCCTGTGTCACGTACAATTTACTTATCAGCCAAATTTTCATCACACTGGTCCATTTTGTCTTCTTTGTTCACTTTCAGACATCAACTTGAATATGTCTAAAGAAAGCAGTGGTCAGCCTGAGGCTGTTGGTATCCCCATAGAGTTTGTCCAGGAATTGTACTGCTGACGGCCATGTGTTTTCTCTGTTCCACATATGATGGGCATCTTTGCAGCAAATGTCCAGCAGTCATTTTACTGGTGCCACAGCTATACTGATCAGTTATTTCCTAAAGGGTCCATTTGAATTCTGTCTTCTCAACAATAAACTTGTCACTTTAGCAACAATTCATATTTACATCAGTCAGTTCAACTATTTTTCTAAAATGAAAGAACAGCTCTTCTTCTTCTCTGTATACGTTTAAGCAAATGGATAATCCATAACTCGGTCAACTATATAATGAAAAAACCTAAACAGGAAAAAGAAAGTCCAGCTTCTATACCTTGTAATCCATCTGTTCAGAACAGTTAAAGACATAAACCATAATGCCCAAAGCTCTTCCTAAGTCTTTGGTGGTCTCAGTTTTGCCTGTTCCTGCAGGACCTGCAGGGGCTCCTCCCATGATGAGGTGAAGAGACTGAGTCAGGGTAATGTAACACCTGATTATACAGAGAGTAATAAGCATGTCACTGTAAGGTATTGCATGATTACACCATTAATTAAATAATAATAATAACCCCTTCAGTTATAACTGGCTGGGAATGGAATGAACCCCTGAGGTGACAGCCCTCAGCTGCATATTTTCCTGGTGTTCCTTTTGACATCTTCTCCTCTCTTCTGCTGGCTGTGAGAGCTTCTTTTTGCCCAATCTGTGGTGGTGCCATAGAGAGCATCGCCACTTGGTGCGATTGGCATCTTCATCCTTCCAGGTTGCTGGATTTATGTCTAGTGCCTTCATGTCTTTCTTGCACACATCTTTGAACCTCAGCTGCATTCGCCCAATTGTTCTTTTGTCATCTGCCAGTTGTCCATAAAAGATATCTTTCGGGATGCAACCTTCCATACGGTGGATACAGCTAAGCCAGCGCAGTCTGTGCTGTCTAACCAGTGTATACATGCTATGAAGGCCAGCACGTAACAACACCTCAACATTTGTCACTTTGTCCTACCACGAAATACCGAGGATGTGGTGTAGACACCGTAGATGGAAGGTATTGAGCCTTCTTTCTTGCTTTGCATAGGTTGTCCATGTCTCACTGCCATATAGAAGTGTGCTGGTGGTGCAGGCATTATATATACTGCAGTTTTGGTCTTCGTTAATTAAATACAAGACAACATAATGTTCTTCTTCTTCTTCGATCCTTAACCACCGACCGTCAAAGCAGTCAGTGGCCATCACGCCTAGTGGCGTCTTGTAGGGCAACAACAAATTGATTCCACTTTGCACGGTCGGTGGCCATCCTTCGTACAGTGCCCCAACTCTGGTTCATTCTTTGCATCTCAGCCTCCACAGTCCCCCGCCAAGTTGTTTTTGGTCGGCCTCTCTTTCGCTTTCCTTCAGGGGTCCAAAGCATAGCTGTTCTTGTGATGGCATCGGGGTCTCTTCTGAGGACATGACCAACCCAGCTCCAGCGTCATAACATAATGTAACATGACAAAATCATAAATAAAATATGCATAATCTGTAACAACTGTGGATCCAACAGCAAATATGTAAGGTAACTAATTCAAATTGCCTTCTATGGCTTCCAAAATGTTGCCTTTGATACAAAGGAAAATAAATAGCAAGTATACTTAGAAAAAGAAAAGAAAAAAAAGAAACAACCTTCAGAATTAAAGACAAAGTAGCAACACAAAAATCAACTCATGTTTCAGGTCCAGCAACAGCATAAAGTTAAAACTAATTTCAGTTGACATTCTCCAACATGCAGATCCTAAGTTGGAATGAGAAAAGAATTATAGGGCTGGGAAAAGACTAGCATTGATAAATGAGGTTAGCTGTCATTTTTTTTTTTAAATGGTAGGTTAAACAAAAAGTAGGTCAGGAAAATAATATAGTAGAGACAAGAGTATTGTTTGATATGGACTCAGCAACCCACTTTATGAACAACAAATAAATGCAAACTTAATACCAGACCTGGAATTTGCCAATGGGTGTCTCATACAAATATTACAACCAACGTTGTCACACAAAAGCAAATATGGAATTGTAGAAAAGTCAAACAAATACCAATTATATAATGTGATAACCAAATGGAAGATCAGCAGATTTTGTGAACTCAAAGAAGGTTTGCTTAGATTTCAAAGTACATTCCTTAAATAAGATGGTCAGATAACACATGAAAGATATCACAGTACATTCTTCAAATAAGATGGTCAGATAACACATGGAAGATATCACAGTACATTCCTCAAATCAGATGTTCAAGTAGCACATGTAACTGAAGCCTGGTGCTGACACATGATTATCAAAAGAAATATGTATCTGGACTCACTGGATAGTCAACAACTTATACTCTTAAATGAGAAATACGGTTGAAAGACAGAAATAAGATATTCTAGGCTACCAGCAAAACTAACCTGTCAGTAAGGGGTGTTATAACAAGCCGTGGAGTATTGCCCAAGTATTCTTTGTCGTAACGAAACTGAGCATCACAAATATTGGCAAAGCAATCATCATCTTTCGCGTCCCAGCGGTGCCGCAGTTGGGACAGCCATATAAAACACTGAGAATTGTCCACCTGTAGGAGATGGTATGTTTATGTAGCAACAAGCTGAGTGAGATAATGCTTAATATATTTCAAACTTACAACTTCAGATATCTTTTTTAACTCTATGTTCCTGTGCTAATAAAGGTTATACCATTTACAGCATGGATTGATAACTGGTCTCATTTGAGCAAACAAATATTCTGAATTCTTTTCTTTTCGGTACTGAATAAAAAAAAGAAGCTAAAATTCAGTTATATAAAAAAATTACTATTAACAATCTGTAGCTACACTTAGACAACTGTATGATCCTCTACTACCAAGAGTGTCCTGTTCATTACTGTGTTCATTACTGTTTCTTGCTGGATGTCTGTTATCTTTTGTGATTGTTACCACCGTTTTAATTGTCAAACTTGTCAAGTGGAACAATGTTAGGACAGTCTACCGTAACTAAAAGAACCATACCCACAGTGTAGGACATTTATAAAGACAAAGAGCTACGATTCACCTTCAAGTTGATCATCTTAGCCACGACATCACGGGCATGCACATCAATGGTGCAAATTGTCATAATTTTTTGTCTGTCTCCAGCTGATAGGTCCCCAAGTAATAATGTGATAAGATTGTTCAGCTGCCCAATCTGGGTAAATAAGAAAGATAAATGTTAATGCTGTAAACATCACATTAACCTACGAAAGATATTATACCGGTATATGGTTGTAAGAAATTGAACCCTTACAACTACACAAATAATAATATTCTCTAACATCCTAAATATCAAATTTTCGTAAGGCTAAAACATGCCAAATTAATGGAAGATTACAAAAGGGATACAGAAATTCTGCGTAGAACATAGAAAAAGTACAATACTAACTGTAAGTCCATAAAGAAAACAGAAGAACAACAAACATAAGGATCTGAAGGAAGTAGACAGACAAGGATCATCAAAGAAAAGAAATTGTAACTACAACAAGAACCCATTAGGGTTTCAAACTATACATCATTATCTTCATCATTACCATTCAGCTGCCAAAGGAGCATAGGCCTTCACAAAATTCATACCAAGTCTCCAATCTTGTGCCATCCACTCCAAGTCTTTCCATATCTACTTTATCCCTTTCATATCTTCTTCGTTATTCGCTCTCAAATAACCACATCTATCTGTCCTATAAAGCTGACAGTCCGTCACAGGCTTCTCTCATCACCATACAGCTGGGCTGGAGAAGGCCACGCTACAACCTGCTTCTCAGATGGAGCCAACAATCTCAGAGGACATGTTCTACTGTTAGCTTGACCTCCCCACATAGACATAAATGTGTCCATCACTTTCATTTATGTCTCCAGTTCTCTTCTCCATGTAAATTTTGGTCTCCTCCTCTACCACCAACTTTCTGTGGATTCCAAAAAGAAACACTACCTTGTAGTGCTACCAACAGGCTTCCTCTATGTGTGTCCTATGCATTACTATCTTTTCTTCCACTGGCACTTGAGTGGTTCTTGTCGATAGTTCCTCATTGGTATCTTTTTGTACCATTTCAATCATCTATTTATGAAAGTCTGTAACTTTTTGGTTGTAAGAAAATGTATGACTTAACTCATTAACTACCACGAGCTGCTCTGATTTTTGTATGAATTTCACCACTATATCCGGCACCGGCTGGGAGCGTCAATCTTTAGTAATAAAACGAATGAAAAATTTACCAAAACACTTTCCAATCTGGTTCAAGATTTCAAGTTACCACAGGAAAACAAATCCCCAAAGCATGGTTGTTGTCGAACACTTGAAAATTGATATTATATTCATATTTTTCAACTTTTCAGGTTAGTTACTTAATTGTGTAAAAGATTTTACCATGGCAACTAGTGACAGGGCCACAAAAAACACTCGTACACCTCGTCTAACCGCTAACAGGCTAGAAACTTGTTTCAACAATTAATTAATAGATCTGGTGATGAGGACGAGAGTGAAAACGGTGTGGACACTGATCCAAACAATGATTTTGATAGTAGTAATAACAATAGTGTCGGCGTCTGTGGCCTAATGGATATGAACGCAGTTTCATAATCCAGATATACCAGGTTCGAAACCTGCTGCAGGCGGTTTGGTAGCAGATTGCTTTGTGTGGATTTTTAACAATGGTATAAGCGCCGTACCGTTCAGAAAGCAATGGCAAACTACTGAATGAAAAAAATTGCCTAGAAAAATCACAAACAGCCAATAAAAGCTGGGGTTGATTGCCACGTCCTGTAAAGGATAAGCAGCTAACAATAACAATAGTAGTGACGATGCAAGCAGTGATGATAGTGAAAATATAAGTCCTTGGCCATCATTCGGCCGTAATACAGCAAAGACCTTAGTTAGTTACAAATGGTGCAGGAAATAATGCAACTAAAGAAAGAAAACAATGGCAGAAAGTTAGTGAGGGTGAAACAACAAATAGTTTTCATTTCGTCCCAACTCATGAACCAGGTCTGCATGCAAGTTTCTTGAGATTTTTTTTGGAAGTGGTGTAGGTGTGATTATATAAGTTACTTTAAGTTACGTCATTTAAAGTGAAATGAATGTAATATTACAAGCTGAAAAAATATATGTTTACGGCATGGTAAGTATTATTAATACCAACGGGCTGATCACCCGTTTGCCAGTCACTTCGATTACGGAAACAACAGCAAATGGATTGATTTGCCGTTGCCCTAAAGACGCCAATAGGCGTGATGGGAAACAATGACAAAGAAAACCTATCTGCTGTTGCCCTAAGACGCCACTAGGCGTAATGGCCACTGACTGCTTTGACGGTCGGTGGCTAAGGATGGAAGAAGAAGAAGAAGAAGTATTATTAATAATATAAAATGATTGACTCACAAAAAAACGTTTCAAAATGTTTTTAAGTTAACTTACCAACATATTACTTGTTCCTAAGGCAGTTAATGCCTTTCTGTAGGTGATTATCATGTAGTATATCCAATGACAAGAAAAACAAGCCCAAGAACACTCATACTAATATTTACACTGTTAGTAACTTAAATAATCACACTTTTCTTGTTGTCACTGGTGGCTACTGGATCAGGTGGAGTTATGGAGGCAGCCTTCTCAGTCAACTGATCAATCAGTTTGTCTTTGAAAATTTTCAATGACACTGACTTCTCATCAACATGACTGAGGGTGTATAATATATGATCATTTACCTGGGGCACCTCTATAATCCAGTAGAAAATTTTCTTTCATCATTTTCTAGTTTTTCTTTGGAAATTACCATAGTAAGCTACCATTTGATCATTGTGGTCACATCCATTCATGCAAAAATTGTACCGGTGTACTGGTTTGGATTTTTTGACTAAGTTGTGATGTCGAGTTGTGACTTGCACCATCTCAACTGATGTTTCAGTGGACACAACAATACTTGGTTTCTTTGCCTTTTTGTCTCACCAAGCAACACATATCTGAGATCCATCACACATATTCTCAACAACATTTGGAAGTCTTACCAGTACAGCACAAACACCAAATTAAGACTGTATGAGAGCTGTGTACTTTCTGTGCTTCTCTATGGTGCGGAATGTTGGAGAGTAACAGAGAAGGAAATGTTGAAACTGTCCTCCTTCCGCACAATCTGCCTAAGGAAAATTCTCCGAATCTTTTGGCCAAATACCATCAGCAACCAAGAACTATTTATTCGGAGTAACCAGGAGGACATGCACACCATCATAGCTGGCAGACGCTGGAGTTGGGTTGGCCACGTCCTCAGAAGGGACCCTGAAACCATCACAAGAACAGCTATGCTATGGACCCCCGAGGGAAAGCGAAAGAGAGGCCGACCAAAAACAACTTGGCGGAGAACTGTGGAAGCCGAGATGCAAAGAATGAACCAGAGTTGGGGCACTGTACGAAGGATGGCCGCTGACCGAGCAAGGTGGAATCAATTTGTTGCTGCCCTACAGGATGCCACCAGGTGTGATGGCCGCTGACTGCTTTGACGGTTGGCGGTTATGGATCAAAGAAGAAGAAGCAACAAATATCTGAGATCCAACACCAATTTTGCGCCACCTGGCTTCTCGGTGCTGGAGGGAGAGGGTCTTCAGTTGAAGGGGAAAGTTTTTTCTGTTGATGTTGACTGTGCTAGTATAATGAATGCCCCTTCTCAACAGAGAGGTTATCAGTGTATCCACAGTGTAGTATCTGTCAGAAAATACATGGTGGCCCTTCCCAATTTCATGTAGCAAGAAATCAAATACCTTCACCGCCTGACTTGTTGTAGAGTCATTAGCAAGAATATATGATGTATTTTTCCAAAGTATGTCAATACAGAATAGACATATCCTGTGGCAGAATCACACAATCCAAAGGTCTTAATATGATACTTGCTTGGCTTTGTTGCATTGTACTGCTTGTGTTTCCAGTGCCCATTATACTCAATAACCATTTCATCAATGGCTAAATTCTGAAATGGATAAAATGCATCCTGGAACTTCGCAACGAGCAAATTTAAAAAAGGCTCTATTTTGTCCTTCCCTTCTGAATCAGTCGGCGTCTGTGGCCTAATGGATATGAATGCAGTTTCATAATCCAGATATACCAGGTTCGAAACCTGCTGCAGGCGGTTTGGTAGCAGATCGCTTTGTGTGGATTTTTAACAATGGTATAAGCGCCGTACCGTTCAGAAAGCAATGGCAAACTACTGAATGAAAAAAATTGCCTAGAAAAATCACAAACAGCCAATAAAAGCTGGGGTTGATTGCCACGTCCTGTAAAGGATAAGCAACTAACTAACTTCTGAATCAGCATCTCCAACATGCATCATTGTATGGTAAATTATTTCAAACCTAGTTCTTTAAAACGTATTGCCATACCAGGGAGTATAATTCTGTGGTGTCTGTGCCCAATAGTCTTTTACCGATGGCTTTTTATATAAACCCATCGCGGTTGTTACTGCGAAAAATTTCAAAAGCTCATAGTCAGTGACAGGTTTCCAAGCAGCAGATGAAGATCTTTTTGAAGATGGGGGTTTTGAATTCTTTATGTCAGCATATTCACTTTTTACTATGACCAAAGAATGTAAAACATCTGGTGTCAGTAATGTAAGCCAGCAATCAAGCACAGAGGAAATTGCATCAAGATTTGCTTGCAGACCTGGTTCACGAGCTGAAACAAATTAAAAACTATTCGTTGTTTCACCCTCAGTCACTTGCTTCCATTGCTCTCTTTCTTTAGTTAGGCCTACAGTATTTCCTGTACTATTGGTAACTCTAACCGAGGTTTTTGCTCTTTTACGACCCACCGATGGCCCAGGACTTCTAAAATCTTCGCTATCATCACTGCTTGAATTGTCACTACTACTGTTATCACTGCCAGAAAAACCACTATTTGAATCAATGTCCACATTGTTTTCACTGTCCTCCTTGTCACTAGATCTATCAATCAATTTCTGAAACAAGTTTCTAGCCTGTCCAGCAGTTAGACGAGGTGTATGTGCGTTTTTTGGTAGCGCTATCACTCGTTGCCATGGTAAACAGTTTTGCGATTTGGTAACTAACCTGTAACGTTTGAAAAATATGAATATAATATCAATTTTCAGTGGCACAAATTTACCCACGCTTATGGATGTTGTCTTCCGGTGGTCAATTAAAATTTCGAACCAGATCGGAAAGTGTTTTGGCACATATTTCATTCGTTTTCTTACTAAACTTAGAAAGCCGTTGTGGGCGGTTTGCAGTCCAAATGTGTTTCTTTCGTGTGCCGCTGGGAGTGGCTTGCGATAGTTAATGTGTTAAGCTTAACATCTGTCCACTGAAATTCTCCTGTTGGCAGTTAATTCATAATTACAAGAAACATTAAACTTTTTTTTTCCATAAAATGATTGGATTCTGTGAGCTTTACATTTTTTGTGTGTGAATGCTCCTTTGTATTAAAGTTTTTTTTCTGCAACTCACTCACTTGTTTTTTCAAGTAGTCCTTTAATGCACTCTCAAAACCTTCTTCCAGTTTAAAGAAAGCCTGATTGACTTCAGTTGTCCACCAGATCTGAGTGCCACACAATGCTGGCTGGAGTAGAATGATAACAAATCTTCAAAATCTAAATGCTAATCATAGAGAGAATGCTTTCATAAGACAAGTTAAAGAAACATTTTATTGTCAAAAATTGTGTAGGTATGAGTTTATCAAACTCAAATTTGTCACTGGGTAGTATCAAATTCAGAACATTTTAAACTTGTATAAGAGAATATCGATTGGAGGCCGACCTCTGTGCAACCTACGTTTTGCTGATGATATTGATCTGATAGCTGGATCAGAATCAGAACTTCAAGACCTTACCTCTAGACTGGAGAAAGTAACAAGAACGTATGGGATGGAAATTAATATAGAAAAAAGCAAGATATTGGTGAATAGCCATAAGAAACATGTTCCGACCAACATTACGTTAAATGGGCAAACGTTAGAAGAAGTTAACACCTTTAAATATCTCGGGTCCACTATATGTAGTGATGGAAGATCAATTAAAGAAATCAAGACAAGACTTGAGATGGCCTCAGCTGCCATGACAAGGTTGAATGTGATCTGGAAAAGTAACATCAGTTTTCCTGTGAAGATCAAATTATACAAATCACTTGTATTATCTATTCTCTTGTATGGGTGTGAGGGCTGGACACTCACTGCAGATACGGAGCGAAGGATTCAGGCTTTCGAGCATAAATGTTATAGAAGAATTTTGCGCATTTGCTATAAAGAGCACAAAACAAATGTCTATGTTAGAGAGAAGATAAACACCTATGCAGGCCACTGTCGTGGAATATTCTAATCCACATATATAAATTATCAAGTAAATACAAAGCCTAATAAATACATATAATAAATAAAGGAAGAAGAATGGTAAAGAACAGTGCTGTCACAATGACAGTACTCGAAATCCCCTTTGTTTTATGCTTCGTCTGCAAATTGTAACGTTTCCACGTTAAATATAGGCCTTCTGCAACATACACGCGTTTCCCAAACACACAATAAAATGTGCTGCCTTTCTAAGAAAAACCTTGAAATATGCAAGTTGACCTAAATTTTAAATTCCATTCATGTCTTTTTCTACACGGCGTTACCAAAACGAACGAACAGATGGACTAAAGGATAAAGAGAGAGGGAGGGCTGAAAATCAGGAACGCATGCAACACGCTTCGCGCGATACACAAATGCTGCCATCACGCGTGTAAGACTACATGCACTAATTTTTTTTTTTCAGACGGACAGTGATAAATTCACTACCCTTCCCAGAGTTAGGTTTTAAAATCATAAAAAACGCTTATTAGGAAAGATAACAATAGATGGGTTTACGGTTGAAAACATAACAGTACCCAGACAGCACATCTTCGAAACAGGAGGTAGAAAATACATATTTTGAACGCAGCCACGTAGCTCTTTTAAATTTGGATATTTGGGTTCCTTAGGGCTTGCTGCCAAAGAATATGTAAAACGTTACGCAAATAGTCCAAGAATTAATAAATTATAACCAAAATAAAATAGTGGGGATGCCTGACAACACAAAATCATTTCTGCTCATAAAATTTTTTATAACGTGTTTGAAAAAAACCTTACGTTACATAAATAGCCTACCATGTAAACTCCAAATTGATTGGAGCGCAACAAATGAAAAACTAACCACGATTGGTCGGGCTATAAATACTATCTTGGTTGTTAGGGAGACGTAGAAAGGTAACATTTTTTCAAACACTTGTCGAAACGTGGCCTCATTGGCTAGACTCGCTGATATACTCACTTAGGAGCGTTAGTTCGAGACCACTAGTGCAAATAAGCTTGATAAAGCGACAGTGCGTTGAAGCCAGCTCACATTTTTGCTAAAATAAAAGCCTGGAACATAAGCAGATGGGAATTTGTGCCAGTAATTGTGCCAGAATTCATTGCTAATCAACGTATCTGTGTTTATTTCCATGAAATTGTGGGACCGTGGTCTTGATGGTACTGAGCAGCACCTGGTCAGAGCTTTGCTGAATCCAGAGTCGGACAGCATACTCCTTGGTCCATTTAGCTATCAGTGAGGTGTCTCCAGAGCCCAGAGGAGAATTCGAGCAGAGGAGTCCTTTCCTGCCGCCATCACTCAAGATAAGCTGATTTGGCCAGCTGAGCTCAACATTATGTCCCCTCATCTTGAAAGGACTTTGTAAAAATAACATTCAGAGGGGAATTTAATTGTCTTAATATCAGGAACTGAAAACATCTCCAATACTAGTCCCAAAAGACAAACTATTGAAGTCATGATGACAAATACCAACAGAGCTTGAACAAAACAAAACCAGTATTACCTCATATTACCACTACACAACTGACACACATAGGATATTTTAATAATATATGTCACTACAATATTCATATTGATAAAGTCTGTACATATACTTGTAATTTAAATTGATTGTGATTCCTGGTTCCTTTGTATTTGAATCAGGACACATATACCTTTATGATAACCATGAATACATATTGTTATTTGAAAAGTTATCAGTGACTCCTTAAGATATTCTCATAGAGTGTTATATGTATGTGAGTGTCACAGTGTTGTCAAGAGTAGTGGATTAACTTAAATTGTTTATCTGTCTGTTGTTGTGACTTACACTTCATCATACACATACCCTAGACACATAACGTAGTCATCACACTATTCCAGAATAATTCTGACTGAGATATATAGATATGTGGTAGCAAGTAAGGTTATCTATAATACACTACTCTTAATAGATATAGATACCTTCACAGCTGATCTCAGTCAGTACACTAAGTCCCATATAAATATTTATAACATCCCACTTCACCACATATATTGGGGTCTCGCTCTTGGGATTTTGAATCTTTCCCTATTAAAAATATTGGGGGTAATTCACTTCAGGGAATATAAGAATTAAAAGGTATCCTTGGGTGGAATTAAATAAGGTTGAGCTCACGGTGCCTGTGTTGTCCATTATATATATTTAGAATTTGAATTGTTGGTTAGACATTGTAGAAATTTACCTGATAGACAATGGCGGACCTGGCCAAGTTTCGATCTGCTGCTGTACAGACTGCAAAAGAGTTAGGATTAGATGGGCAAGTTATGGTTGCCTATGTCACCACGGAATGTGACAAATTTATTGAACGCGAAGAAAGAAGATTAGAAAAAGAAGCCGAAAGAAGGTTACAAGCTGAGGCTGAGGCTAAGAAATTGGAAGCAGAAAGAGAAGACAAAAGATTAGCTGCAGAAAGAGAAGAGAAAAGATTAGCTGCAGAAAGAGAAGAGAAGAAATTAGCTGCAGAAAGAGAAGAGAAGAGATTAGCTGCAGAGAGGGAAGCAGAAAAGGAGGAGAAAAGATTACAAAGGGAACATGAATTACGACTAAGGGAGTTTGAGTTTCAAGGCCATGCTCATGAAAATGGTGCCAGTCCCTTTGCCTCTGATGCTACGGTTATTCAGGGAGCCTCAACCTCAGCTATGAATTTTCATTTAGATCATTTTGTTGAGAAAGACGATGATATTGAGAGCTATATAAATCGGTATGAACTATTAGCTACCACATATGGGTTAGAGAAAGAAAGGTGGAGCTTAAAGTTATCTCAGGGACTTCGTGGGGCAGCTTATGAAGTTTTTGCAAAAATGAGCAGAGGTGATCAGGAAAATTATGACATGCTAAAGCAGGCTCTTTTGTTAAGGTATGAAAAGAATGCAGAATTTTATAGGAAAAAATTTAGGAATGCTAAACTACTGTCAGGTGAAACCTATCACCAGTTCTCTGCACGAATAGAAACATACTTGGAGAAATGGACTTCTCTGGGGAAAACCCAAGATCTTAAGGAAATGGTCCTTATAGAGCAACTAAGAGAGTCCATGGCTCCAGACCTGAGAAAGTTTCTCATGGAACAAGGTGCAGAGAGGCTGGATGAGTTGCTAAATGTTGCTGAAAGGTATCAAGCAGCTCAAGCAGAGGTAACAGGTAATAAAAAGAAACAAGTGGATAACTTTAGGGCACCACAGAACTTTAATAAATTTGATCCTAAGGATCAAAATAAAGGTAAGCACCAATTTGATAGGCCACGGTATGACAATAAAAATAAATTCCCACAATTCGATGAAAGGAAATATAATGAAAGAAAATCTTTCAACCAAGGAAAAAGGTGGTGTAAGAATTGTCAGATGGACAATCATGACACTGACCGTTGCAGAAGGAAACCTGTGTATATGGCAACCCTTCAGGTCAGGTCGACCTCAAGACAGGAGGAGGATATTATGTTAGATACCACTCCAGAAGAGACGAGGAAGGCACAGGCTGGGGATAAAACACTCAAGCCTTGTTTCAGAAAATTGTCAACTTGTCATACAACTCCAGGCAAGGGAGATTTTTACATGAAAAACAAGTTGATGTATAGGAAGACTGGAGCTAGATCCAATGGTCACGGACAACTGGTACTTCCTAAAAGATATAGGGCAGACTTAATAAGGAGCCTACATGTGAAACCAGATGGGGACCATGAGAAGATAGGTACCATCATTCAAAAGGTGGCTCACAATTATTATTGGCCCAAAGCAAGATGGGACATTGAGAATTTTGTAGAAAGGTGTAGCATAGCACATGAGGGAACACCCACAAGTGGGAACATGGATCAGGACCTGGACACGCCACGGGGCAAAATTAGGCCTGACAATAAAAAGAAATATAGATTTGATAAAGTGGACCAAATGGAATGGGAAGCCCCTTTTCACGGACAAGCTTCACTTAACTGTTTTACAATGGCCACTATGCGGAGAGTGCAAAAAGATGTCTTACCCCAGGATAAGCCGAAAATCCCTCAATCGGACTTAAACAAACTGGAGGAAGAGGATGTAGGGAGGAAATCTCTCATCAAGAATTTTAAGAGGGGAGAAAGCCCCAAAAGAAAAATTGGTAGCGGTCGTTTTGTGAATGATAATTCTGGGAGGAAAAATCATCACTATAAAGCTTCGAGTGGAAGAGACCATACCGGTGCATGGACAAATAGGTCCACACAATTAAAGGTCCATATGTAGCTATGTTAAGAACGTGGACTGATGAAAAGGCAGAGGAAAACATTACATCTTCATACCAATATGTGAATGAGCTGACCACTCGGTTAAAAACTGGCTGGAAACTTGCCAATGAAAATTTGAAACAAGCCAGGAAGAAACATGCTGCCTATTATAACAGGAAGGCGAAGGACAGAAATCTGGCTGTGGGAGAGAAAGTACTGCTTCTTTTGCCTGGGAGTCAGAATAAGTTACAAATTGGATGGCAGGGTCCATATACAGTTCTAGAGAAGGTGTCTAGAACAAATTATAAGATAGATAAGAAGGGGAAAAAAAAAATCTATCATGTGAATCTCCTGAAGAAATATTTGGAAAGAGAACATCAGGAAGAGACACACTTGTTGACCTTGTCCATCGCCATGGAGATGAAAAAGGAACCACTTTCATCATTTGAATATCCATTACACCCCTGTGAGACAGCAGCACAGGTGAAAATCAGTACACATTTAACGAAAACTCAGAAAGAGAGAGTGCAACAGGTTCTAAATAATCATGCAGAGGTGTTAACAGACCGACCAGGGCATACAAACCTATTGGAATATGATATGAAACTAATAGACTCCACACCTGTCTGTATGAAACCATATTCGATTCCGTTTGCTAAGGAGAAAGCTTTGAAGGAAGAGATAGACTATCTGTTGAAGGAAGGAATTATTTCGCACAGTGAGTCTTCGTATAGTTCCGGTGTTATACTCTTAAGGAAGCCCTCTGGAGAACATAGACTCTGTATAGATTACAGGAGACTGAATGCTATTACAGAAGGACAGGTGGATCCATTGCCGGATACAAATCAGCTGTTTGCCAGACTAAATAAAGCTAAATATTTCTCAAAAGTGGATCTGAGTAAAGGATACTATCAGATTCCAGTGAAGCCTGAGGTTAGACCATACCTAGCTTTTAGTACCTCAGAAGGACACTATGAGTTTAATAGATTGCCATTTGGATTGAAGAATGCGCCTAGTGTCTTCTCTAGAATGATGAGAAAATTATTGGATCCTCTGAATAATCCCTGTATAACAAATTTTATGGATGATATCCTTATAGCAACAGAAACATTTGAGGAACACATTGACTCTCTGAACATGCTGTTTGATCGACTTAGGGAGGCAAATTTAACAGCCCGACCAACTAAATGTTGCGTTGGATGTAAAGAATTGGAATTTTTGGGACACACAGTTTATCAGGGAAACATGACCCCTGACCCAAAGAATTTAGAGAAACTACAGAACGCCCCCGAGACCACAAACCAAGAAGGACGTGAGATCCTTTGTCTCATTATGTGGTTTCTACCAGAAGTATATCAAAAACTTTAATTCCATATGTGCACCGTTAACTGAATTGACACGTAAAGGACATCCAGATCGCATTACATGGACACCACAATGTGAAATGACTTACCAAGAATTGAAGGAAAAGCTCACAAGTAAACCCATTTTGAAATTACCTGACTTAAGTCAAGAATTCATTGTAAGGACGGATGCAAGTAATATTGGGTTAGGTGCAACTCTACTACAGAAATCAGATGCATTGGATGGGGAATTAAGCCCAGTGGCATATGCTAGCAGAAAGTTGAATAAAGCTGAAATCAACTACTCAACTAGCGAAAAAGAATGTCTTGCAGTAATATGGGCGATAAAGAAATTCAATATTTATCTATATGGGAAGGCATTTAAGTTGCAAACAGACCACAAACCGTTATCGTTTCTAGCACAGGCTAGGCATGAGAACTCCAGGTTACTCCGATGGTCTTTACTTTTGGCTCCATATAATTTTAGCATTGAGTATATATCTGGAAAAACCAATTTGGGAGCGGATTTTTTAAGCCGCCATCCGTGTGATGAGAATCACCGTAAACCCCAGAACTAATAATAAATTTCTCTATGTGTATATAGAATAAAGGACTGACATATAATGTCTGTTTTAAGAGGGGAGGTGTCGTGGAATATTCTAATCCACATATATAAATTATCAAGTAAATACAAAGCCTAATAAATACATATAATAAATAAAGGAAGAAGAATGGTAAAGAACAGTGCTGTCACAATGACAGTACTCGAAATCCCCTTTGTTTTATGCTTCGTCTGCAAATTGTAACGTTTCCACGTTAAATATAGGCCTTCTGCAACATACACGCGTTTCCCAAACACACAATAAAATGTGCTGCCTTTCTAAGAAAAACCTTGAAATATGCAAGTTGACCTAAATTTTAAATTCCATTCATGTCTTTTTCTACACTGCGTTACCAAAACGAACGAACAGATGGACTAAAGGATAAAGAGAGAGGGAGGGCTGAAAATCAGGAACGCATGCAACACGCTTCGCGCGATACACAAATGCTGCCATCACGCGTGTAAGACTACATGCACTAATTTTTTTTTCAGACGGACAGTGATAAATTCACTACCCTTCCCAGAGTTAGGTTTTAAAATCATAAAAAACGCTTATTAGGAAAGATAACAATAGATGGGTTTACGGTTGAAAACATAACAGTACCCAGACAGCACATCTTCGAAACAGGAGGTAGAAAATACATATTTTGAACGCAGCCACGTAGCTCTTTTAAATTTGGATATTTGGGTTCCTTAGGGCTTGCTGACAAAGAATATGTAAAACGTTACGCAAATAGTCCAGAAATTAATAAATTATAACCAAAATAAAATAGTGGGGATGCCTGACAACATAAAATCATTTCTGCTCATAAAATTTTTTTATAACGTGTTTGAAAAAAACCTTACGTTACATAAATAGCCTACCATGTAAACTCCAAATTGATTGGAGCGCAACAAATGAAAAACTAACCACGATTGGTCGGGCTATAAATACTATCTTGGTTGTTAGGGAGACGTAGAAAGGTAACATTTTTTCAAACACTTGTCGAAACGTGGCCTCATTGGCTAGACTCGCTGATATACTCACTTAGGAGCGTTAGTTCGAGACCACTAGTGCAAATAAGCTTGATAAAGCGACAGTGCGTTGAAGCCAGCTCACATTTTTGCTAAAATAAAAGCCTGGAACATAAGCAGATGGGAATTTGTGCCAGTAATTGTGCCAGAATTCATTGCTAATCAACGTATCTGTGTTTATTTCCATGAAATTGTGGGACCGTGATCTTGATGGTACTGAGCAGCACCTGGTCAGAGCTTTGCTGAATCCAGAGTCGGACAGCATACTCCTTGGTCCATTTAGCTATCAGTGAGGTGTCTCCAGAGCCCAGAGGAGAATTCGAGCAGAGGAGTCCTTTCCTGCCGCCATCACTCAAGATAAGCTGATTTGGCCAGCTGAGCTCAACATTATGTCCCCTCATCTTGAAAGGACTTTGTAAAAATAACATTCAGAGGGGAATTTAATTGTCTTAATATCAGGAACTGAAAACATCTCCAATACTAGTCCCAAAAGACAAACTATTGAAGTCATGATGACAAATACCAACAGAGCTTGAACAAAACAAAACCAGTATTACCTCATATTACCACTACACAACTGACACACATAGGATATTTTAATAATATATGTCACTACAATATTCATATTGATAAAGTCTGTACATATACTTGTAATTAAAATTGATTGTGATTCCTGGTTCCTTTGTATTTGAATCAGGACACATATACCTTTATGATAACCATGAATACATATTGTTATTTGAAAAGTTATCAGTGACTCCTTAAGATATTCTCATAGAGTGTTATATGTATGTGAGTGTCACAGTGTTGTCAAGAGTAGTGGATTAACTTAAATTGTTTATCTGTCTGTTGTTGTGACTTACACTTCATCATACACATACCCTAGACACATAACGTAGTCATCACACTATTCCAGAATAATTCTGACTGAGATATATAGATATGTGGTAGCAAGTAAGGTTATCTATAATACACTACTCTTAATAGATATAGATACCTTCACAGCTGATCTCAGTCAGTACACTAAGTCCCATATAAATATTTATAACATCCCACTTCACCACAGCCACCAAGAACCACTTTTGTCAATAGTTAAACGTCGAAAGCTTGCCTGGTTTGGGCATGTAACTCGTCATGACTCCCTTTCGAAAACGATCCTTCAGGGAACAGTCGAAGGTAAACGGAGAAGAGGAAGGCAGAGAAAATCCTGGGCTGATAACATCAAAGAATGGGCAGGACACGGTTTTTCCACACTTGTACGCATTGCTGAGGATAGAGAGCAGTGGAGGACCCTGTCTGCTGATGCTTCCACCATGGCACCCCTACGACCCATGACGGGTTACGGGCTGAGATGATGATGATAAGAGAATATAACTTAGGAGATAAAAGATAACCTTGTCCGTGTACCCATTCCTTTTCTTTAAGCTAGTTAAAAAAAATGAAACTCGATATTACAAGTATAAAGAAAGGTTTGTATTTGTGTGGATCAGTTTGAAACCCATCTGAAAGACTCTTGATGGGCTGTAGATCATGTTCTAAAAATCATTGATCTGTTGTTGTTGATTAACTAGGGCTGAAACACTCGTTTGCAGCCAATGTCAAGTTGAAGAACTTGCATGTGTTCTCTAGCTGTTGAGTGGTGCTATATAGAGTGTTTGTGATTGTTGGGAAGCTTGGTAATAGCTTTCTTCTTTCTCTGGAGAGTTGTCACGAAATGAATTTAGGACTAGAGACTGTCTACATATAGTGACAAGACAATAGTAAGAAGAAAGACTGAAATGATAGATTCAGATAGAAATATAGTGCAAACTGTGAAAGTTGAGACCATTGGCTCCGAGGTTGAGAACCGAGGTTGATTCTTTCCTCGCCACTTCGGACGTTTAAATTGCTATGGCCTCGAACCACCTCTAACTACCCTATGGGGATAAGGTTCAATTAAGATTCACAAACACCAAGGTACAGACAACATATAGCTACTGTACTAAAGGAAATGACTGATGCCAGCTACAATTTATACAAGTTTATTATACACCTATAAACAAACTCATATACATGTCAAATACAAAAAAGGCGAGGAAGCACACCTGAAACAAAATCAAGCACAGTTAAAAATGCATCAACCCCAACCCTTCTCCCACAATTGCAACCTGTATGGAGAAAGAAGGTAAGGTTAACTGAAATGAACTATACTGCACTTGATGTCGCCTACACTCCAAACTAGCTGTTCTAAATTCTAACTCTAACTCTAAGTCCACTGATAGCTGGAACGACGGCGAAGTGACTACACAATCTCTGCACAGACTTCGGTTCTACACAGCCTATCCTGGAATCTCCTGAACACAACTAACTGCACCTCTAAACTTCAGCAGCTGTCCTCTGCTATGATTCACCAAAACTAACAGTTCTGCCTATCTGTGCTGACTTCAGTAGAGAGAATGTTTACCCTCTCTCTCTCCACTAACTCTGGAATTGATGACTGAGGTTTAACAGAACCCCACTGGATTCTGGACTGGAACTGTAGCGGACTTCTACCACTCTGAAATTACCTGCCCGAGTACCTATAACTGGGCCGTCGGCTTTATTATGGCCGTGAAGAAGCGAACATAAAATTACCACAACGCTGGCAGCCTGCCAAATCTGCGTGTGTAACGAGCGTCAGAGCTCAGGATTTATCCACAAAAATCCTATTCGCTGGAAAATGTCTTCCCCTGGCTGGGAAAACGTATTTTCTTCCTCTCCTTTCACTACTGGCAACTAACGTAAAACCCTTGCGGTTCTGCGAATGCCCCAACTTTGCCGTGGGAGAAATTTTGTGGTCTCAAAATTCCGCTCTCATTCCCACAAAGCCGGTACCTGCTGTTTTTAGACAAAACTAAACAACAGCTAAACAAACCATAATAATACATTTCAAATAACAATTAACTTCCTTACTCTTCATCACGTAACTCCCCTCTCTACCTGAGCCTACAAAGTAAACATTGGCTAACCCAGATCGCTTGTTCTGCCTGACTAACTCCGAGCAACAACAATATTTTCACTGGCCCGTCTGGGCAGATGTACTGTGGCCTACTTCTTACGCTGACACTAATGCCGTAATGTTTAACACAACTAAAACTAGCCCTCTCTAGGAATTCCTAAAATTCCCGTCAGTATGATTAATCACCTCAAAATTGAAATAAAATATTATTCCCTTAACATAAATAAATTTCATCTCCATCTTCTGAATACACAGAATAACAATGCACAATCAATAACATATAACCCTGTTTACGCTAGCATCTGAATGCCGTCAAAAGTTATACATAACCCCCGATTATCAAATTGAAAACCCCGTAGTTCAACCACGTGTTTATAATTTTAAGACCACGTGCTTATCTCCCCCTCGTCCCTCTGAACATCGTATCAATAAAGATACCGTAACCACGCGCTCACGTGCTTCAATTAATACCTCTATCACTTCCGTCCACAGATATATGCGTAACTATATAAATAGCGAGCATCAATACTCTCACTAAAATCACAAATAAAAATACACATTACACACGCTCCCGACTATTCTGTAAATACATATGATTCGCAGATGCGAGTTTCTCTCCCGACCGACTTTGCAATAATACAAAGCGGTGATATCTCAACTTTTAAACCATGCCGCTATTCTTTCAACAAGGAATTAAATGGACCTAGTTTCTCATGTCTATCACTCAGATCGAATTGATGGCTCTGGAGTTAAGAATTAAATTAAACTAAACTGCCCAAAGAAACTTAAATGATCGGCTAGGACTAGAAAAATTAAATAAAGTCCTCACGCAAAAATTCATGCTTACCAAATCTCGAATGTCCAACTGAAGGCAATCGACAATATGCTTCTGGCACCCGGCTTTGGCAATTTTTTCATTAAAAGAGAAAGAGGCTATGAAATATAGGCCTTTTATAATCAAGACCCCCACGCGCCGACTTCATGACGTCATATGCGCGGCGTGGTTCTAAAGCCAATGGGCGCTCTGCATTTCAACTGCAGTTAGCTCTCCGCCAATCAGAACCTTAGATCTTTCTGATGCAACCAGTTTCTGCTAGACAAAGACCCGGGAATTGGTCCTAGCCCTATACTGCGGAAATGAAGCAAAAATGGCCGCAAATAATTTAACTCCCGAAAAATGCGTATATGGCCACGCAATATCTTTAAAAAAAAGGACACTGGTGCAAATCCTGATCTAGCCTCTATAATCTTAATCTAGAATAATACTTTCTAATTCCCTACACCCCCATTCTAAACACATAGATCAAACTCCATCCTGATCTCATCTTGAAAAAAACGTAATTAATAGAAGGAGAAGAAACATGGAGAAGGATTACCTGTAATCCCTCCAAAAATAGAGAACAAAATGCAAGGAGAAAAAGACATGGGCCATCTGAAAAAATAAATTACAGTATAGTATCACATTACTCCCCCCTTTTTGAAGTACGGGATTCCGTGCTAGATTACTGGAACTTGTATTCTTTTCAGACTGGCCCCTATCTAGGTCTCCAGAGCTGTTGGTATGCCCTAAAGTTGTAAGATCACAACTGGTGAATACCGCCTTGCGACCGCAACACAAATGGTCGCTCTTCCTCTTTTCTCTCCCTCTGTCTTTGAATCGCTCTGCAACTGGCAGGCGGCTGGGCCAATCAACCATAACATACCTCCTTCCTGTGTGCACCTGGCCATGTTTACCTAATTTTCTCCTCCAGGGTTTCTTCCTGATAAGTGTTCTTGGCCTTGGGGGAGTACAGCTCCCGCACAACTCCCTGACCACTGTACAGGTAATTAGCGGGTTATGTGCTGTCCGATAAAGGCTATTCGCTGGGTGTTTACGTTTGTATGGCCTGTACCTGGTTGACCTGAGATACCTGCGGCCGACTGTAATGTCCCTCGAGCGAGAATCACTGTTCCAAAATTGGAAAAGTTTGTTGGCCAAAGAAACGCGCACCTGTTTCTTCTTCTTCCTCTCCATAACTACTCCCATGCTCCGGTGGGAGAGTCGATCTCTCTTCAGACCTGTGCCCTCCAATGGCGGGTCTGGACTTTCCCTTGCTATGACCGTCAAAAGGCTGTTCTGGTCAGCTGATGTGACCGGCGGGCGCTGTGGCGACCTGGCGATGGCGACTTCCTCGCTGCGCGTCAGCGGGTTTGTGACTGCTGGTACCGTGCGAGAACGATGCAACGTCTCGGGTTCCTCTGGTGTAGAGCCTCCGATTTCTTGCTGGGTTTCTATTGAGTCCTCACTGATCTCAATAGCTTCTACCTTTGAAGAAAAGTAGGTAAGATCTGCCCCTGGCAGTGGTTCTGGACTCACTCTTCCCCTACCAATCTGAAGCGGGACAGAGCTCTCCAAAATAGCTCCTTGCAAATGCGTAAGGTCGCTTTTCTCACTCTTTTCTGGCCTGAAAAGTTGGTGAGATGAAACTGTAGACCACGGGAGCTCTCCGTCTAACACCCTGGTTCTACCTTCAACCTTGCCCTCCCCTGTAAGAGTTACTGGCGTCAGTTGGGATGTGTCCTGCAGTGACACTTGACGGTTTAAGATCCCGTTAGATCGCGGAGAATCTGAGATAAAGCTCTCAGTGACTGGTTCCAATGTTCCGTGAAACGAATTGGAAAATATAGCCAATTTTTCAGGCTCCTCGTTACAAGAGTCGTTTCCTGTAAACGAGATACGAGAGTTGTGGGGCCCATCTCCGTTTATAGGCAAACGGTCACTCAGATCACTGTCCTCCTCCGTTTGAGTAAAGTGCTGGTCGGATGGGGCTCCAGGGCTGGTTGGAACTATATGCTCGCTCAGACCGCTATCTTGTGCCCTATGAAGATGGCGCTGGTCGTTGACATATGTAATACCGCTCTTGTCAGTATGTCCCTCACTTGAAGGAGCTAATACCATCGGGGGCCTAATTCCCGACAACAAAGAGTGTACTTCCTGAATCAGAGGCGTCGTCACCACTGTTTGGCCGGTTGGCTGAACAGGGCTGGCGGGCGAATTTGCCTCTGCAAATAACATATCACTGTCGTCAGAGGCGTTGCACCCCTCCTTGGCACGACAGCTATGTTTGAGCTCGCTCGGGGCTCCGTGAATTAGGGGTTCTCCTTTTTCACTTATCTGGCCTGCAGTAGGCCCCCTTGCATCAGCAAGGATCGGTGTGGTCGGGTTCCCCAAAACTAAATATGGGTTGCCGAGAATGAAGTCATAGGCTGGCTGAGCCATCACAGCTGCCTTGATCGTGCCAGACACAAACTTACATTTCACTTCAATGTTGGTGACCGGAAAGCACTGTGAGGTCCCTTTCCTTAAAATTCCACCAATATTCACTTTTTCCTTGGTCATCTGCCAGGGCTTCACCAGATGTTGGGCGACTATGCTGGGGTATGTAAGCCCGCTGTCAAATAAACATGTAGTCTCAGTCCCGTTCACTTCGGCTGGTCCACTGTTGGAAAACAACTTCTCTGACTGGAAGGGTTTCCACTTCTTCCCTTGTTTCACCCTCACAGGCCTTAAACAAGCCACCTGATGAGCGGGTTGTTTGTTTGGGCACCGTGTTGTCCAATGAGAAGTAGTCCGACAGAACCTACAATATCTCTCATTATCTCCCCGGTTCCTGACGGGTTCATGAGAAGTCGGCCCCTGTGTTCTGTTAGGCGGCTGGGAGCGCATGTTATGACTGGGAGGGGGCTCCTTGCGAGACGGCCCTTGCTGCTGGTGAGCTGAAGAGGAAGGCGAATGCGATGAAGATGCTCCTTTGTCCGGGGCTGGCAGGTCAGGGTGTTTTCTTTTCTGGCCCAGTACTTCGGCCTGTGCCGACTGGAACCTTTCTGCAAAAAGAATAATCTGGTCCAGTTGCTGGGCGCCCTGCTCCGCCAGGTACTTCCTTAAGTCCGGAGACATGTTGGCCTTTATCTGTTCGCACATGATGAGCTCTTCGAGTCCTTCAAACGATTTAGCCAAACCCGACAACTCTCTCCAGCGAGTGAGGTAATTCCTCAGCCTCTCCGCGAACTGGGGAAAACTTTCTCCTTTCTCCAGTCGACTTTCCCTAAACATCGTTTGGCACTTCCGGGGAGTCCATTGGAATCGCTGTAACAGGGCGTTCCGCAGAGCCTCAAAGTTACCTTGGTCATCTACCAGCATCTTGCTATAGACCTCATACGCATGTCCTCTTAGAGATTGAGATAATTTGAGACACCAAAGACTATCATCCAGCCCGTATGCCTTTGCCATCCGTTCAAATTTTTCTAAAAATACCTCAATTTTCTCATTCCCGTTAGGAAAAGAGTCCATCGGAAAATTCATGGCTGCCATCCGGGGCCCTCCGTTTCCTGAGGTGTCTGTTGCCCCTGCTCCGGGAGAATCTCCGTTAGCCGAACTGCCTTCCGAAGATCGGTACTGCAGTTCCAGTGAACGCAGGGCAAGTTCATGCTGTCTCTCTGCTGCCTTCTCCCTCTCTTGGGCTTCCCTCTGTGCTAACTTCTCCTGGGCTTCCCTCTGTGCTATCTTCTCCTGGGCTTCCCTCTCTGCTATCTTCTCCTGGGCTTCCCTCTCTGCTTTTCTCTCTTCTGCCTGTCGGGTCTTCTCTTCTTTCTCCGCTTCCAATTTACGCAGGTCCATCTCTGCCAGTCGGGCCCTCTCTTCTTTCTCTGCTTCCAATTTACGCAGGTCTTTCTCCGCTTCCCTTTTCTCTCTCTCCGTCTGCCGGTCCTGTTCCCTCATAATGTAAGCCCTAGTCTCGGCCTCATTCATCCCCATGCTTTTAGCTGCGTCCTTCCATGCAGTAAGTAGCTTGACCAATTCAGCCATCTTACCTGACAAATCAGCAGTACTCACAACGAGGGGAAATGACAAAAAAGGAACAAGAAAAATTTACTGTTACCTACTAGGAATATGCTGTCGCAAAAACCCGCACTCAGACTAGCACCAAGTCTGACTAATAACTACCTGAAAAAAATTCAAGTTATCCAGCTACCCAAAACCCGAATTTACTTTCCTGTCAAGAAAAAAATTCCATTAGCCATCAATTACTTCTAAGTCATAAACAACCTTACAACCACTATCATCTATACTAACTGGAACCTGTGGAAAAAAAACTTATAGCTGGATCAGTCTTAATATAGCTCAAGTCTAGGGGATATTTTATAAAGAATCTATTTCCAGAACTTTCTACAGAGACAATCTATGAATCTAGAATTGATCCCAACAAAGATGATCCCAAGGACGACGCCACCCACTTTGTCAAGATCACAGAATTGAACGTAACAAAGATGATTCACCGGACGATAGCACCCACTTTGTCACGAAATGGATTTAGGACTAGAGACTGTCTACATATAGTGACAAGACAATAGTAAGAAGAAAGACTGAAATGATAGATTCAGATAGAAATATAGTGCAAACTGTGAAAGTTGAGACCATTGGCTCCGAGGTTGAGAACCGAGGTTGATTCTTTCCTCGCCACTTCGGACGTTTAAATTGCTATGGCCTCGAACCACCTCTAACTACCCTATGGGGATAAGGTTCAATTAAGATTCACAAACACCAAGGTACAGACAACATATAGCTACTGTACTAAAGGAAATGACTGATGCCAGCTACAATTTATACAAGTTTATTATACACCTATAAACAAACTCATATACATGTCAAATACAAAAAAGGCGAGGAAGCACACCTGAAACAAAATCAAGCACAGTTAAAAATGCATCAACCCCAACCCTTCTCCCACAATTGCAACCTGTATGGAGAAAGAAGGTAAGGTTAACTGAAATGAACTATACTGCACTTGATGTCGCCTACACTCCAAACTAGCTGTTCTAAATTCTAACTCTAACTCTAAGTCCACTGATAGCTGGAACGACGGCGAAGTGACTACACAATCTCTGCACAGACTTCGGTTCTACACAGCCTATCCTGGAATCTCCTGAACACAACTAACTGCACCTCTAAACTTCAGCAGCTGTCCTCTGCTATGATTCACCAAAACTAACAGTTCTGCCTATCTGTGCTGACTTCAGTAGAGAGAATGTTTACCCTCTCTCTCTCCACTAACTCTGGAATTGATGACTGAGGTTTAACAGAACCCCACTGGATTCTGGACTGGAACTGTAGCGGACTTCTACCACTCTGAAATTACCTGCCCGAGTACCTATAACTGGGCCGTCGGCTTTATTATGGCCGTGAAGAAGCGAACATAAAATTACCACAACGCTGGCAGCCTGCCAAATCTGCGTGTGTAACGAGCGTCAGAGCTCAGGATTTATCCACAAAAATCCTATTCGCTGGAAAATGTCTTCCCCTGGCTGGGAAAACGTATTTTCTTCCTCTCCTTCCACTACTGGCAACTAACGTAAAACCCTTGCGGTTCTGCGAATGCCCCAACTTTGCCGTGGGAGAAATTTTGTGGTCTCAAAATTCCACTCTCATTCCCACAAAGCCGGTACCTGCTGTTTTTAGACAAAACAAAACAACAGCTAAACAAACCATAATAATACATTTCAAATAACAATTAACTTCCTTACTCTTCATCACGTAACTCCCCTCTCTACCTGAGCCTACAAAGTAAACATTGGCTAACCCAGATCGCTTGTTCTGCCTGACTAACTCCGAGCAACAACAATATTTTCACTGGCCCGTCTGGGCAGATGTACTGTGGCCTACTTCTTACGCTGACACTAATGCCGTAATGTTTAACACAACTAAAACTAGCCCTCTCTAGGAATTCCTAAAATTCCCGTCAGTATGATTAATCACCTCAAAATTGAAATAAAATATTATTCCCTTAACATAAATAAATTTCATCTCCATCTTCTGAATACACAGAATAACAAAGCACAATCAATAACATATAACCCTGTTTACGCTAGCATCTGAATGCCGTCAAAAGTTATACATAACCCCCCGATTATCAAATTGAAAACTCCGTAGTTCAACCACGTGTTTATAATTTTAAGACCACGTGCTTATCTCCCCCTCGTCCCTCTGAACATCGTATCAATAAAGATACCTTAAAAAAAAAGGACACTGGTGCAAATCCTGATCTAGCCTCTATAATCTTAATCTAGAATAATACTTTCTAATTCCCTACACCCCCATTCTAAACACATAGATCAAACTCCATCCTGATCTCATCTTGAAAAAAACGTAATTAATAGAAGGAGAAGAAACATGGAGAAGGATTACCTGTAATCCCTCAAAAAATAGAGAACAAAATGCAAGGAGAAAAAGACATGGGCCATCTGAAAAAATAAATTACAGTATAGTATCACAAGAGTCCAGGGCATGTCAGCAGCACATGCTAAACTGTTTTATTTAGATGGGTACAGTTGCAGCAATTAGGCAATTGCACAGGGGTTTAATTTATTTAAGTGCTTGTTGAGTCTAGTGTGATCTGTTCTAAGATGAAAAATTGTGCTCTGCTCCACACAATGTAGGTTACTGAAATTGTCATTTCCGTCGGATCAGTGATCTAAAAAGAAAACTCACTTACTAAGAAGATACTAGGTATTGACAAGTCTGAGACAGAAGTAGCTGACGTGCAATTTTATTCACATACCTGCGCTGGATAATCAAAAATCCACTTATCTCTTGGTTTCTCTTCATAGCTCATAACTGCGTCGTACATCTCTTTACGCACTGTTGCTTTCATGGCATCCTCCACACGACATAACCAAACTTCAACCTGAAAATTAGGTAGGTATATTTATTTAGCAGAACCATAATTTATAATGATCAGTAATACATAAAACTTCAACCAAAGATAAAAATGTCTTTAATTTTACATGATGTTTAAAAAGAAAAATGTATGGTTTTTTTTAGCACAACAGTAAATAGAAACATGCACCCACAGGCAAAATAAGATACAAGGCTTCTTCAAATTCATCATCTGGTGAGCTATGCTTAGATAAAGAGTGAGCTTTCTAATTTGTTACAGTATACAACTTTTTTTTTTTTTTAATGTCTTGTTTCATCCATTCCAATTCAATTAAGTTAAAACTGATACATGAGTGTTAAAAAAATATGTACTGTAAATATAATAAAACAGTAGTTTTAATGTTCAGAAGTGAAGAGTAGAATAGCCCAGGCAAAAACAGCATTCTATAAGATAACAAGTATTTTGTGCAACGACTCTTTGTCAATGGAGGTAAGAAAGAGAGTTTTTCAATGTTATATAGAACCAATCCTGACATACAGAAGCGAGTCATGGACATATTAGTAAACAAGTAGGAAAAGCATTAGCGGCCACAGAAAAGTAGATTTACAGAAGGATGTTAACTCTTTCAGTCCCAAGCAAAAAAGTGGGTTTTGGCCCAAGCAAAAATGGCCACCCCAGTGCGTTTTTATTGTTGTTGTTTGGAAATAATTTTTTAAAATGTTCATATGCATAAATAACTTTGTTGTTGTATATGAAACCGAAGGTAATTGGATGTACTTTACTCTTGTGCTACAAGTATAAAAGCTTTCATTGAAAAATGATTAGTTATTCAAGGTAAAATGGAGGATATGCGCTTAAAAAAAATATGATTCGTTATTCAAGGTAAAATGGAGGATATGCGCTTTAAAAAAATGATTCGTTATTCAAGGTAAAATGGAGGATATGCGCTTAAAAAATCGCTTTAAAAATCTAAAATAAATATCTCAAAACAGAAACACGTTCACTCTTAAACACGTGCAGTATTTAAAAGAATGTACTTGCAGTCGGAAATGACTTTGTGGGTAGTTATAATTAGAAACAGTCTCAAACAGAGGCACATATAACATTTAAACAAATTATACTCTCTATTTATAGTGAAGTAATAAAATGTACAAACTTTAACATAAAATTACTGTACTGTACAGTCCTGTACTGTAATAAGTAATGAAACACACATGTTTATAGTACTTTTAGGATGACCATCGTAAGTACGAGTGGTCCTAAGTTGCATACATCGTAAATCAAGGACAATCCATATTAGTGCAGCCATCAGTATGCTAATTAGATACCTGGCCTGATAAGTCACAAGGACGTTCTAGTTTGACATATTCGCCTTCTTTGCTGTACATTGCAGTGGCAGTAAGAGCACTGGATTTCGGAATCTCAAGGTTAGCTAAACTATCAAAAAGTTTAGTCAGTTGCTTAGCTACCTGAAAAATGAAATAACAAAATAATTGTTTTAGTGAAAAATTAAAATGCATGACAAGGAAGATAATATTTGTCAAGATGAGGTGTGCCTGACATACAGCTACTGAACAGAGAATATGAAAACATAAAATATGGACCAAAAACAGCATTCTAATCAGGAAATAATAAGTGGGACATCACTCAAAGCATAGTTCACTGAGATAAAATTGAGTTAAACCATCCCAAGTGCATGACATGTCTTGTCTATCTCCATAAACCTGAACATGCCATACTGACACCAGCACAAACATCCATCATGGTAATTTCCTGTGCCACATCCAGCCAGCTCAAAAGTAAATCAGCTACAGTTAATAACAAGAAATGAAAATTAATCCTAGTTCACTACATTTAAAAACATTGCACTTTCAGCACATAAAAGGGTAGAAAAGGGGTTAGTATGACATAAAAGGATATATTGATTATTTGTAAAATTTCAAACCACCTGTTTTCATTTTTTTTTTCATATCCAAATTCATTTTTATGTTTCTTTCTAAAATCCTTTGAAATGCTCCACAGGGTATACAATAAAATGTTCTAGCATTTTTTTAAATTCACGTTTAAGCACAAAACCTTTCTACAAATATTTTATATCATTCAGTTATTTCCTTTGCTACTTCCTACCAACATAAAACAAAATAGTTACAAGGGAAAACAAACAATGTAAATTAAACAAGCCTAAATCTTCACATCTGAGAACAACTGTGCATTCAATAAATAAAGTTAAAATAATTTCACTGGCACTATGATATTAGTTAAAAGTAAAAAAACCACCCTGGCGAACAAAATATAGTGTGACTATAAAAATAATGGCGAAAGGGCTGGGGCAAATACAGGGGAAAAGTAGAGAAGATTAAGACAGCTTCATATGATGGCACAAAAGAAAGTGAACAACAGGGCAGGACAAATAAGAACATGATCTGTGAAAAGGCATGAAACATGATGATAATCACCATGCCAGGGTCCGTTGCGTAGGCATCCCGCTCTTCGCGAGCGCAAGATTTGAAGCTCCACCCTCAAAGGACAGTGTACCGCAGGAAATGGGTGTCTGGTGGATGGGACAGCTGTATGCAATGTTTATATTCGTGCACTCTGTTGTATCAGTGCATGGAAATGAAACTGTCAAGCGAAGCATTGGTAGGGTAACTATGAAGGTGAACAAAAAGTGTAAAGGCTGAGCCCAGAAGCTTATGAATGGACAAAATGAGAAATCTGATACAATAGTTTTTTTTTAATTGCTTTTACTCGCCATGCTGTTTTGCAGCACCGCATCATATACAAGTGCTGTTAATTATTGTTTCCTACTACAGAAGATACAACTATACAACCCGTCTTCCATGATAATGAAATCATAAACCCATAATATCGAGTATATTCTCATAAAGAAGTCATGCAGTATTTTTAACACAGCAATTTTATAAACATTCTTTTCACTATTTATGGTGGAAAATACAAACCTGTCATCACATCCGTAACCAAGCACACAGCCATTTTTGTTCACAAGACTTGTCACATACCTACCATGTCTCCTTTCGCACCCACTAACTTGAAAGTTGCGGGAACCACGATCATCGCTCTTTTGGAACGAAACATGCGAGAGGTGGGGCTTGGCCTCTGTTTAGTGCGAAAAGCGGGAATAGCGAACGACATTTCTGCCTACACAATGCGACCCAGATTTTTTTTTTAATGATGTTAAAAACTACCATTTCTTCATGTATTCTCCATTTTTTTAAACCATTCATTTACTGAAGCACCACTAACTAAAGAATCAAAAGTTATGCACCTAGTGAAGATAAATAAAAGCCATCTTACATTACTCATTTATTGAAGAAGCTATTGTCTAAGGGCAAAGTTATGTCACTTCACTGCAGAAAGATAAATAAAAAGAACAGCAGACACTATTCAGTAAATGGGAAGAACCAGGTAAACATAGCTCTGTGCCACTTACCTTAAATGCAGCATCAGTTTGTTCAAATCTGTCTGTGTCATCTGGAAGTTGTCTTCGAATATCTTCAGAGCCTATAAAGATGCTCTCCAAATGCATCCAAGTTCTTTGCACTTGAATGTATATTGAAATAACCTGGAGAGTAACATACATCAAATGACTGATTAGAGAAAATTTTATTTTAATGGACTGAACAGCTGGGTAATCAGGCAGTGCTCCAGGGCCCACAGTAGTAGGGGGCAGAACCAGTAAGCAGATGCCTGGTTAGGGGCCAATGACCCACATCAGTGATCTTGTCATACTAATTCAATTGTTCTATTCTGAGCAAGCACACATTTATGAAAGTCTGTCTTTCTGCTTTTTTTTTTCCTTCTATTTTTCTGCTGTTCTCCATGTCTCTGAGCCATACAGTAGGACTGACTTGACATACTTACTTACTTAGTCGTTCCCCTTCTACCGTGAGGTGTAGAGGTTTGGAAGAGAGAGCGCCAGACCATCCTATCGGCTGTCTTCCTCCTGGCCTGGTTCCATTCTAGTCCTCGGTCCTTCAAAGATTGTCTAATGTTGTCCTCCCAGCGGACTCTTGGTCGTCCTGGAGGTCTGGATCCCTGGCTCTTTGTTTCCCATGCTTGTCGTGGTAGCCGATCTTCTCCCATTCTGCAGACATGGCCAAACCATCTTAGTTGGGACTGTTCTATTTGGGTCTGCAGCGGGTGGGATTTTAGGCCTTGATGTATCGTCTGGTTGCGGACCATGTCTCTTCTTGTTACTTCAACCACCTTTCTCAGATACCTCATTTCTGAGGTTTGGATCTGGCTTTTATGGGTTGTAGTCATTGCCCATGACTCGCATCCATATGTCAACCTCTCTCTTGCTAAGGAATCCTCGATTTATGGCCTGAAAAAGTCTCCCAGCTGCTGCTTTTCGAGTGGCCAACTCTTCTTTGATGCCTCCCTTTTGGTCTATAATAGCTCCGAGATATATAAAGTGGTCGACGACCTGCTCCAGGACCTGTTCTCCCAGCTTAATCTGATGTCTTCTTTCTTCTCGTGATATCACCATGGATTTTGTTTTAGAGCTACTTATGACCATCCCTCTCTTCTCCAGCTCTTCCTTCCAGATTTGCAGGTTGGATTGGAGATGTGCCTCTGATTTAGCAATCAGGGCAACATCATCAGCAAATGCCAACTCTAAAATACATACCTGTCTCATCTTCCAGTACCCCACTGAATACTTTCTTGTTCTCTCCTTACATGACTTGATAACATCATCCATGAGGAGTATGAAAAGATAAGGTGACAGGATATCACCAGGGACACTGAGAAGGGATATGCTTCTATGGTTTCCACATTGTCGATTATCACCCTTTTTGAAAATTGGTGTTATGATGGCTGTCACGAAATGGATTTAAGACTAAAGGCTGTCTACATATAGTGACAAGACATTAGTGAGAAGAAAGACTGAAATGATAGATTCAGATGAAAAAATGACAGTGCAAATGTGAAAGTGAGACCATTGGCTCCGAGGTTGAGAACCGAAGTTGATTCTTTCCTCACCACTTCGGACGTCTTAATTGCTATGGCCTTGACCACCTCTAGCTACCCTAAGGGGATAAGGTTCAATTATGATTCACATACACCACGATACAGACAACAGATAGCTACTGTACGTAATTAAAAATGACTGAGTCCAGCTCTAAGTTACAAGTTTTATTTACACCTATAAACAATACTCAAATACATGTCAAATACATAAAAATTGCAGTGTAAGCACTCCTGAAAAAAATAAATTCAGGAAAAATTGCAACTGTTGTATCATCAAACCCAACCCTTCACCCACAAGTTTCACCTGTATGGAGAAAGAAGGTAAGATTAAATGAAATAAACTACACTGCACTGGGTGGGGTCTCAGACGCCGAGCCTCCACTCCAAACTAGCTATTCTAAACTCTAATATAGACTCTAAGTACACAATCAGCTGGATCTACTACGAAGTGTCCACACCAACTCTGCACAGACTTCGTTTCTACACAACCTATCCTGAAAATCTCATGAACTGCTACACAGCTAACTGCACCTCTACCTTCAACAGCTGTCCTCTGTTATGATCTACACAAAACTATGTCTCAGTTCTGTCTTTCTGGTCTACTACCTGTAGACTACACTTCAGCAGCTGTCCTCTGCTCTAAAATCTGTGGAGAGGATTTTGACCCTGTTGCTCCCCACAATTCTTGAAATTGACGACTAGGTTTCACCACTGGCTTCTGGAAAAACTACGATTTGGTAGCTGGTTTGGCTGCTACCACTCTGGATTTACCTGCCCGCTCCCTACTCTAGGTTCAGGCCTTCGGCGTTATTATGGCCAGGACGAATCGAAATAAATTTACAACCACGCTGGCAACTTGCCGATTTGCGGGTGTAAGAAGATTGAGCATCAAAGTTCCGGATTTTCCACCAAAATCCCTTTCAACTGGAGAATGTCTTCCCTGCCTTGGGGAAAATGTATTTTCTTTCGCTCCGTCCGCCACTGGCAATTAACGCACGACTTTGCGTGTCGGCGAATGCCACAACTTTGCCGTGGGAGAAATTTTGTGGTATCAAAAATTCTGCTCTTCCCCACAAAAAGCCGGTACCTGCAAATTCGAATTCCCACTGAAGGCGAACCGACTTGTTTCAGGTACGCAGCTGGCAATTACATTAAAGAGAACGAGAATTAAATTACGGCCCTATTTATCATCATCTAACAGCACGCTGACCTCGTGACGTCATATACGCGGCTTCGATTCCTAGCCCAATGATTTAAAATGCCGTTAGCTCTCAGCCAATCAGAATTGTAAGCAACTGGTACTGCTAGACAAAGAAACGGGATTAGCTCTGCCCTCTACTGGCAATGAAGCAAAATGGCTGAAATATATATATATATATAAAATCCAGAAAAATGCGTCTAGCCGCCTGTCATATCTTTAAAAGAAAAACAAACTGGTGAAAATCTGATCAAGGCTCTATAGTCTTAATCTAGAATACTACTGCAACAATTCCCTACACACACACTCTAAACACATAAGGAAGAACCATAAAGCAGATGAGATCAACTCCCTCGTGATCTCACTCTGAAAAAAACGTAAATAATAGAAGGAAAAGAAACATGGAGAAGGATTACCTGTAATCCCTCCTAGAAATAGTGAACAAAATGCAAGGAGAAAAAGACATGGGCCATTTGAAAGACAGAATCTCAGTACACTTCATCACAATGGCAATCTCCCAGTCCTTTGGTATGGTCTTGTTGCACCACGCTGCCTGTAGGACCCTTAAGAGTAATAGGTCGCCTGATGCTCCCATGTACTTAACCATTTCTGGTGTTATACCATCATGTCCTGCTGCTTTGCCCATCTTGATTTTCTCCAGTGCTGCCTTAAGTTCTTCCATCTTTATGTCATCTTCATCACCATTTGTTTTCTCTTCTGTGCTAGTGGTTATCATTTCTGATGCTTGACCTTGCTCACCATCAAGGAGTTCTGAGAAATATTCTTTCCATCTTTCCATTACTTCCTTCGGGGCAGTAAGCAATTTGCCTTGCTTGTCCTTTATAAATTTGAGAGGGCATTGTTTTTCCTTCCTCATGTTCTTTAGGGTCTTATAGAACAATTTCTGGTTTTCTTGTGCACCTTTTTCTAGCTTTTCTCCAAATTCTTCCCACGACTTCTGTTTTGCTGCTAGCACTTTGTTCTTTGCTTCTGTTCTGAGTATCACATATTCTCTATATTTCTCTATTTGTCCTGCTGTGTTTTTAGCTCCTAAGTATTGTTTCCATGCCATTTTCTTCTCTCTTATTTTCTCTTTGACTTCCTCTGTCCACCAAGGTGTCCTCTTTCTCTTGTTCCCAAGTCGGACTTCACCACATGCTTCTGCAGCAGCTGTCTTTATGATGTCCTTGAATTTAAGCCACAGGGTTTTCAAGTCATCAGGTTGTTCTTCTGTGTTTCTCACCGCTGTAGCAATAAGCCCCTGATATCTGGTCATAATTTCTGGCTCTCTCAGCTTGTAGGTCTTAATGCTCATTTCTTCCGTTCGTTTACTTGGTTTCTTGCGTGATGCTGGGCAGTTCCTAGGTTGAGCAACTCTTTCAGTTGTTCTTTTGATTGTAAGCAGGTAGTGATCACTTCCAATCTCTGCCCCCCTCCAGACTCTAGCATCCCGGACATATTTGAATAAGTTCCTCCTAACAATGGCATAGTCGATCACGCAAAACAAATTGCTACTGAATCAACTGCTGCAAGAGCACATTAATGCTTCGAAACAGTCTTCCTTGCAAGGGGCTCAGCTGCAGAGGTGGCTTTGTGCTTTATAAGCAGCAAAATAGGGAAAAGAAAAAAGAAGATATTACTAATTAATATCCTAGATTGATTGCTGTAGATGTGGATTCTTGCTTTATAATTCATACTTTATCACTGCAACCTGAACATTCTAAATTGTGCCTAAACAGAAAAAAAAACATATACCTGATCAGTTACAGAGAGTTTTTGCTGCCACGATGATACTTGCTCTAGGAAATGAGCAATATACTTGGATGTCATCATATTTTGTAGTTGAACCTGCAAAATATCAGAAATGATATGAAAAACAGCAGACGTTATACATATTTTAAATAGGATGACCTTTCAGCTGTTTTAAATATTCACAAATTTATGAAATTAAAGATAAAAATAAAAAAGCCCAGTAACCTGTAATGCCAGTTTATCAAGAATAAACAATAAATGATCCCAGACTTATTTTATGGCTTGACTCCTTACAACTTCGCTTGAATTCAAAACTTGCATACTTAAATTGAAAACTCGGTTCATCCAAAATATGAACCCATATATATTAGTGCGCACTGTTAAGTCTCAGGCATGTCGTAAAAGGTGACTAACATGAGGCTGTGCAAGGGGCTTGTAACCTTATCATGTTAGGGGCTTGAAACTTTGTATCATGTTAGGGGCTGGTAAGCTTATCATGTTAGGGGCTTGTAACCTTACCATGTTAGGGGCTTGAAACCTTATCATGTAAGGGACTGGTAAGTTTATCATGTTAGGGGCTTGTAACCTTATCATGTTAGGGGCTGGTAAGCTTATCATGTTAGGGGCTGGTAAGCTTATCATGTTAGGGGCTTGAAACTTTGTATCATGTTAGGGGCTGGTAAGCTTATCATGTTAGGGGCTTGTAACCTTATCATGTTAGGGGCTGGTAAGCTTATCATGTTAGGGGCTTGAAACTTTGTATCATGTTAGGGGCTGGTAAGCTTATCATGTTAGAGGCTTGTAACCTTATCATGTTAGGGGCTGGTAAGCTTATCATGTTAGGAGCGTGAAACCTAATCATGTTAGGAGCTTGAAACCTTATCATGTTAGGGGCTTGAAACCTTACCATGTTAGGAGCTTGAAACCTTATCATGTTAGGGGCTGGAAACCTTATCATGTTGAGGGCTTGAAACCTTATCATGTTAGGAGCTTGAAACCTTATCATGTTAGGGGCTGGTAACCTTATCATGTTAGGAGCTTGAAACCTTATCATTTTAGGGGCTGGTAAGCTTATCATGTTAGGGGCTGGTAACCTTATCATGTTAGGAGTTTGAAACCTTATCATGTTAGGGGCTTGAAACCTTATCATGTTAGGGACTGGTAAGCTTATCATGTTAGGGGCTTGAAACCTTATCATGTTAGGGGCTGGAAACTTATCATATAAAATTGCTACTAAAAAACACTGCTGCAAGGCATAGGCTTCCTACAAGGGGCCATATGCAGCGGAGGCTCCAGGTTTAATAGGGCAAGAAAAAGGGATGATGATAATAAGCCTGCTGCATAACCAAGATAGATGTGGTTACATCTGCAGCTGGTCCAGCAGGAAGCCTGCAAAATGAAGATACATCCTCTTGCAGTGGTGGTTTCTGTCGCAACTTGTTTTACATGTGGAGGTTGCCAGCCTCATGCAAACAAACAAACAAAACCCCTCATATTAGTCACCTTGTACAACAGGCTTACGGGTGCTGTAGGTCTAATCTTTCTTTGTCTCATTAGAGACTTCAGGGATCAGTTAATTTGAATCTATTAAAAAGTTCTTTACTTGATGTTCAATGTTTAAGCATTGAATCTATTAAAAAGTTCTATACAGGCTCATCTTCTCTTCTTCTTCCGTCCTTAGCCACCGACCGTCAAAGCAGTCAGTGGCCATTACGCCTAGTGGCGTCTTAGGGCAACAGCAGATAGGTTTTCTTTGCCATTGTTTCCCATCACGCCTATTGGCGTCTTTAGGGCAACGGCAAATCAATCCATTTGCTGTTGTTTCCGTAATCAAAGTGACTGGCAAACGGGTGATCAGCCCGTTGGTATACAGGCTCATGGACAAGTTCAATGTTTAAGTAGCGAATCTATTAAAAAGTTCTATACGGGCTCATGGACAAGTTCAATGTTTAAGTAGTGAATCTATTAAAAAGTTCTATACAGGCTTATGGACAAGTTCAATGTTTAAGCATTGAGTCTATTAAAAAGTTCTATACAGGCTCATGGACAAGTTCAATGTTTAAACATTCAAGATATTTAAAAATTATATACAGGTTCACACTCAAGTTCAATGTTTAAGTAGTGAATCTCCTTAAAAGTTCTATATAGGCTTACAGACAAGTTCAACTTGTAATTAGTGAATCTATTTAAAAGTTCTATACGGGCTCATGGACAAGTTCAACGTTTAAGCATTGAATCTATTAAAAAGTTCTATACAGGTTCATGGGCAAGTTCAATGTTTAAGTGTGCACAGAATCATAGCATATGGCTACTTCAGAAATAAGTCTCTGGACATTATTTATAGTGTTTTTAATACTGTATTATCTCATCAATATTCTGAACATTTTTGTGTGATGAAAAATCTTAGGTTTTTAACCATTATTTTCATTTCCGTAGAATTTTTAAATTGTTTTAATTTGATGCAAACACAGTCTGCTAAACCAGTGTCAACCAAAAGAAACTGATCATTGTTTCTTCAATTTTCACTTACGTAGAATTTGTAAATTGTTTTTATTTGATGCAAACACTGTCTGCTAAACCAGTTGCTACCACAAGAAACTACTGCTCATTGCTTATAATGTATGTCACTATTACCTGAAGATTCATTGCTGGGACAGTTCCAATACATTTGTTAATGCTCCTCCATGAGCATAGGGTCAGCACTGAAGTTATCCTCCTTGTAGGACACATGCACCAAACTACCTCATGTTCTTTTACAGTGGTGGTTTTGTAGCAATTATTTTCACATGGTGATGATGCTGCACAACATCACATGTGTTGCCTAAATGATGTGTCTGATGAATCAGTGGTTCTATTATTTCTTCATCTCTTCACTGTAATACAGGAAAACCTCTGGGAGAATCAATCAATAACTTTCAGAACCTGTGAAAACAAAATCATACTAAGTCCTCCTGTCCTGTGCCATCCATTTAGTCTTCCACATCTTCTTTACCTCTTTCATGAATGTCTCCAGTTCTTTTCTCCATGTGTTTTTTGACTCCCTCCACATCTCTTGCCCTGGGGATTCCAGAACATGGATTACCTTGTATTGCTATCAACTGGTTTTTATAATGTGTGTCCTATCCAGCCTCGGCATCTTCTCTTCATCTTCTGATCCACTGGTGATTGTTCAGTTCTTTCCATCAGTTCCATATAAGTGACCTTCCAATCCTTTTCTGTGCATGTGCCCACTTATAAAAATATGGATCTTCCTGGCTGCCATTTGCCATTTTGTTGTTCCCCATCCTCAAAAACAATGCAATCTATCTGTTTTTTGAGTTCTGACCCTGCAGAATCTTTTATTTAAAAAAAGCAATGGACACTTGAGTTCAGGGTTATTTATTATTTTCCTTAGCCCTCCCTACAGATCATGCAGCCACCACTGTAGCTGGTTTTCTCTTTCCCCCAAAGCCTGCACCAAGCAATCACACGATCTTGCACCAGTGGCTTCTGTGGCAATATGTTTTACATGATGAGGTTATGCATGGAGACATATCTAGAGTCATCCTTATATGACCACCAGCTATGCACAATGCTACAATATACATATATGGAAGTGAACCTCTGTCTGTGAGGCTGATTACACCCTCAATGACTTGAAATCATCCACACATTTCCAGGGATTCCCCCTTGTGGTGAAACTTTCTGAGAACCCAGCACTGCACACCAAGCTTGGAGAAGTCACTTGAGCCCCGAACGTAATTCTTTGACTTTGACCTGGTTGACTGCATGCAGGAGGATCACTATGGACACAGTGATAGGCAGGGGGAGCTGAGAAGTGGTTCTGTGCAGGATATGACAATTCCTTGGGAGAGCCCACAACCAGAGCACACTATTTTAGCTTTGCATAGTTTAAGAGCCCCTTGGATGGTGGGGAATGCACAATATGCAATGAGCTTCTTACTCCTAGCTTGGGATCAGATCTGACAATCCTTTAAATGTGAGCCAAGCTGGAGAAACTGGAGCTCATGACTTCAACTCAGCACATTTTGGAATGGTAGAAAAGCCACAAGAAAAGCCTAGATCTACAGTGTAGATAATACCAAGGAGTCTTCAACTTGGTATTGGCCGCAAAAGAATGAGAAGCTCAGCAGCGCTAGTTAAACAACAACAACATGATGAGGTAGCCAGAGCCATTCACAACCTCATATTAGTTACCTTGTATGACATGTCTGAGGGTGCAGTTCTATTCTTTCTTTGTCTCTTCGGTGACCCATGGCACCACACGGGGGAACGTTCAGGGTAACCGTCACACTGTCTTTTCTCAGAAGACAGCCTTGTTTGTTGGTCAGATTGTCCATTTTATGAATATACCAACAATAAAACTATTATACCATGAATAGAAAAACACTAAATGAGCACCTGATTGTCCTCTAGGGTTTCAATGACCTCCTCTTCCACAGTTAGCAGCTTAATGCCTGTTCTTGGGTGCACCCAATGAATGAAGGACATGTTGGCCCATGTTATGCCAAACTCTCTCAGGGTCTTCTCCATACTTGTCTCTTTCACAGCCTTGTCAACAATACCATGCACATCCTCTTCAAATTTGTGCAGATTCAGCTTCAACAGGTCTTGCAGAGTTGTATCCTTGTCCATAGAAAAGGTGACCTGACAATGACATTAAGAAAACAGGGTCTACCATCAGAAAATATTTAACTCATTATTGCTCTTCAGGAACCATTAAGCTTATCATAACTGAAAATTCAGTACAGGTCCATATTGTTTTATCTAACACCTGAAATATTCTAAAAATCTTTGGGTGACTTTGGGCTACTTTTGGTGATTTTATAACACATTTTGGGTGACTGAAATTTATAACACATTTTGAGCGACTTTGGGCTACTTTTCTGATGTGATATGGTTGAAATCTAGAAAAAAAAATAACCCAGTTTCCGAAACAAAGCTGCCCCCAACAATTTTGGATAAAAGGATATAGACCTACAGTATTTTTTGGACAGTAAGTAGTTTCTAATACCAACCTTTGTAGCTTCCATAAGTTCATTCCAGTGCCTGTCTCTAATAGCTGGATTCTGGAGCTCTCCCACAGCTCTAAGTGAGGTGATCATGTTCTTTAATTCGTTCTCTAATCCCAGATACACGTCCCATGACCTCATTTCTTTATCCAGGCCTCGAATTTCTTTGGCCAGCTTTTTGCAGTCTATATCCATCTTTGAATTGAAAAGACAAGAGAAATCATTTGTAAATAGATAACTTCTAAATCTATGTCACTTCTTTCTTTTAAATTTAAACGGCATGATAGTATCTGATATGTCAGTATATGTTAGTAAGGGGTATTTGGATTATGGAAACATTTCCATATTTACTGAATCTATAACTCTGCATGGCTAATGTCTGAATGCAAATTCACGGACATTCAAATTAGCTTCATATATTTATCTGAAGTTTTAAGTCAGGTTGTTATAAATTAGATAACACACACTCTACAGTCGTGTATATTGTTTATTTGTCATCATGAAAATAATTCAGTATTGCTTATCACTCGTGGTAGATTATTGGTAGGATTCATATATTCTTTTTAGTACAAAAGAATATCAATGATGAATATTTTAATAAATGTAATATCTTCCAGTGACTTGCAAGTATTAAAACAAAACTGGTACCTGTCTGGCTTACAGTTGTAATCATTGATGTACACAAAGAACATTATCTCAGTTTTTCTGCTTGCTTGTTTTTTTATCTTAACTTACGAATGATACCAAATGACAGGATTAACTCTTTGACTCCATAATTATTTTCCACACTGTGCCGTAATTATTTTTTGAAGAATTCTAAACAGTGAAGTGTACTATCTTTTAGTGTAAATTTTATGTTAATCTTTTCTGTGAACATGTACTCATTATGTTAGGTATACTTAAAATATTTTGCATGTAAAATTGAAAAACACTAAAAAGTTAACTGTAGAATACGAGCTTACCAAAGACAAATTACTGTTGTAGACAATAAAACTTTCTTTTTAGTCTTCAGACATCAAGGTAATCCATTTACAAAGTAAAAAAACATTGCTTATGGCCACAGTTAGTACATTTAGTGTTATTCACACCAGTGTTTACTGTGGTCCCTTATAAGAAAAAATAAATTATGCTATCTTGCATTACGTAATTTTCAAACAAATAAAGTAGAATAACATCATATAAAAACTTTTTACATTTGTTTAATGTTTTAATAGTATCCCTAGCTTCATCTTCTACCTAGGACTAGTGATTAGATAGTACGGTAGGTCTAGTTTTGTTGCTTTTCGATCAGCCATAATATGACTATGCCCACTCATCAACTAAATCTAATGTGTCTAATTTTTCTGCCCCGATTCCATTTTTTGACAACAAACTGTGACTACCAAACAATCATCGCCAATGTCAGCAATGTTTCTAAGTAGTTTGGCACAATAATTCCCTTAGGAGACTTAGAAAATGTAAATATAAAGCGTGACATATTTCTCTAGCAATAACAACAAAAAATGTAAACACGTGAATCATCACACAAAGTGTGATAATAACTTCAAAACACCCATACGTGCTGCTTAACTACACTCAAATTAGATGTTTAAATAGTAGCGGAAATCATTCTATGAGTTTTAAAATATGAACTGTATTAAATGGAAGATTTTTGGGGTTTATTTCGATAAACTAAAAACAAAGCTCTGAGCGTTACTGTGGCACGGCAGTTACAATTGTGCAATGCTCTGAGTGTTGTTCTGGAGAAAAAAGAGTTAACTGGTTGGTTTATGATGAGAAGTATCAGCTGGCATTTACATTTAAGGTCAGGGATAGTCCCATAGCAAATACTGCTGTAGGAAAGTGAAGTGTTAGAGCCCACCATACAAAATCCACCTTTTTTGGGGGAGGTAGGGTGACCAGTTCCCGTCATCACTGCCTTTTGTCTTCCTTAACTCAAGAGCAGAGTCAGGAACCCATTTACAGCAGGGTAGACCGGAACGTGACACTACCAAGTTTCACATCCCAGAACCTGGTAATTTCATGGAGAGAGCTTTAACTGCTTAGCCACGCTTATGCTCCATTTATGTAATGTTTTAAGGGACACTGAAATGACTACTTTTAATGACTATATCTCTGTTCCTAACACTTGTAAGTTAATAAAAAAAAAACTGCACAGAAACTAACTTTATGCAATGTACTACTAATCTGTAAGATTTTACTCTGTTATGCTTTATTTACTCTCAGTTTAATAATATTTTAATGATAGCTGTTTAAAAACAGCATCCTAATATTCTGCATTTTATGTACATTTTTACCACAAGCGATCTGTAAAACATAAAAAAACCTTAGAAACAATAAGAAAACCAAATCCTGGGTAATTTTATGAAGGAAACTACTGATGATCATTGGTGCAAACTGAAGTTCTCATCAAATGAAAGAAATAACACAAAGAAAGGCTCACTGTTTATTCACTGAACCTCAAAAATGAACACACAAAATATGTCAAACAAGAAGATAACGAATGTGAAAAACAAGAAGAAAAAACAAACATACACAGTATACTAGTTGTTGAACAAGAGAGTTCAAAAGTGAACCAGATATGACAAAAGAAGTCATATTGAAAACCTGGGTGAGAAAGCAGATGGCTCGAAAAAAAGCAGAGACTTGACAACACAGCGTTATCAATAAAAACCAATCAAAGAAACAATAATACAAGTGAAAGACAAAAGAGGAATGAAGAGCAACAACAGACCAGATAAGCTGAATAAGTAAAGATATTATACACAGAAATCAACCATCAAAAAACTTCTGAATGTAAACATAAATTCACGTACTAAACAATATAGTATGCCAATACCACTATTTTCCCCCATGAGGTTCCCAGGGGGCCTCTCAGGAGGCAAAGAAAGAGCAGGACAACTGCTCTTTTAGGTTGTCACAAGAGGTGACTACTATGAGGTTGTGAGGCTCATCATGTAGAACAAATTGTTGCAGAAGTCACCACTGCAAGAGCACGTTAATTGCTTTGGGGCGGACTTTCTGACAGAAACAGAATCAGAATTAACAAAGCCAGATTTGCCATCAGCTCTTTCTGACCAGTTTGGAACTTTGATGCTTTTGTCCTGGGAAAATAAATGTTTCAGTTTATCACAAATGTAAAATCAGTCCTACTCTGTGCTTCAGACTTATGGCATATCGCCAAAAATATTTCGTCCAAACTTAAGATCTTCACCAACAAATACCCATGCTGCATCCTCCATATCAGATGGCCAGATGTAATAACAAATAACAGTAGGAAGACAACAGTAGGAGCAATGCATACATAATGTAAATATGTGAAGCAGGAACATGACCATAGTAGAAATGTACATGAGTTTATAAGAAACTGATCTGAATGACTGGCTTCCTAAAAAATGGAGTCACATAAAAAGATCTCCTTTCTTATTAATTCTTTTTACTTCATAAGCTGCATGATGTCCCACAATGCACCACATTGTTCTCCCAACTGAAGCCATTAATTTGGTCAATTCCTTCATGTCTGTGCTTCACATGACTTCAAACAAAAGCAAATAAGACATTTCAATATAATTCGTGATGTTTATATATATATATATTGCGGGACCCAAAGATGCAGCAATAGAGAATGCAGACAGCGACCCATAGCTTGACTGCTTGCATCAGGGTCAGCGAACCAGAGCTGACCAAGACCCTACTCCACCTCCACGTGGTGGTCCTGGAAACAGGCTGCATCACTGCAGTCTGGCTGAGAGAGTAGGGATCGCAGAGGGAAGGCAAACCCGGTCCCAAAAAATGCCGTGCTGAAGTCGGTTGTGTCGACCGAAAGGTGCAGATATCACAGCTCCGGCGTAAACAGACACAACGCAACCAATGTCCTTTTCAGGAAGAACGAGGAAGAAGAAGATATATATATTGCAAGATGTTTTCTCATAAATATATACAATTGTGTTTATTTTTTGTTTTGAAAACATCATCTGTAGAAAATAAATGGCATCTATTTTGGTGCCTGTTCAAAAACTTAAAAACTGCCCTGGGACAGAAGAGTTAAAATACAGTAGGTAACCAAAAAAGTCTAAATATCTTTGAAAACACCTTTATACAGATAAAGGTATGAAAATACTCCAGCAAATAGGGTAAAATCTAGTTAACAATAACAAACAGCATCAAATCACTGTAGCCATTACCTGTTCAACATCAATTTCGGTCCATAAGACACAGTTCCAGAACTCAATCATCATTCTGACCAAAATCACATAGTCCCATAAAACCTTCAGCATTTTCAGCTCAGAACGGCATACCCTTAGCTGCTTGAATTCAGGAAGCTGGACATCGAATATATGAGCAGAGTCTTGCATTTCTTTTAGCTCACTTTCCATTTCAGTGATTTCTTCATGACACTATCACAAAAATAAAGACACGAAAGTTAGAAAATTGAGAACATTTACTACTGTAGCTGTGTTAATCTACCTAATCAAAAGATGCTTTTACAAAATTTAAAAAATATACTAGTGGAAAAAAGTATAAATACTGTTGTGTTAGTTTCTAAACACTCTTTCATTACATTCACAGATGCCTGCCTGTTGTTTTCTCAATACACTATTTGACACCTTCCACAGATGCTAGCCTGTTCTTAGTACACTATTTGATGCCTTCTACAGATGCCAGCTTGTTACTTTCTCAATACACTATTTGACGCCTTCCACAGATGCCAGCTTGTTACTTTCTCAATACACTATTTGACACCTTCCACAGATGCCAGCTTGTTACTTTCTCAATACACTATTTGACACCTTCCACAGATGCCAGTCTGTTACTTTCTCAATACATTATTTGATGCCTTCCACAGATGCCAGCTTGTTGCTTTCTTAGTACACTATTTGACACCTTCCACAGATGCCAGCTTGTTACTTTCTCAATACACTTATTGACACCTTCCACAGATGCTAGCCTGTTGCTTTCTTAGTACACTTTTTGATGCCTTCCACAGATGCCAGCTTGTTGCTTTCTCAATACACTATCTTTTGCCTTCCACAGATGCCAGCTTGTTACTTTCTCAATACACTATTTGACACCTTCCACAGATGCCAGCTTGTTGCTTTCTCAATACACTATTTGATGCCTTCCACAGATGCCAGCCTGTTACTTTCTCTAGATACTATTTCCCTCCTTCCACAGATGCCAGTCTGTTGCTTTCTCAACACACTATTTGACGCCTTCCACAGATACCAGCCTGTAGCTTTCTCAATGCACTATTTTCCTTCTTCCACAGATGCCAGCCTGTTGCTTTCTCTAGATACTATTTCCATCCTTCCACAGATGCCAGCCTGATACTTTCTCTAGATACTATTTCCCTACTTTCACAGATGCCAGCCTGATACTTTCTCTAGATACTATTTCATTACTTCCTTAGATGCTAGCCTGTTGCTTCTATAATCAAGGTTTCAATACTTCCACAAATGCCAGCCTGTTACTTTCTACAAAGCTGTTTCCTAAGCCTGAGTCTACTAACTTTATTATAAGGTACTCTATGCCTTTGTGGGCCATCCTTTATTCAATCTGCCCACCATGTATTATAAACTAAAACTTTTTTTTCACTCCACTAAGCATTCTACAGATAATTACTATATTATATTCTTTATCTTCAACTGTCTGCTTTTGACTGCTATATATTTTTTTACAATGACAGAAACATGAAAAAACAGCAGTTAAATGCTACATTTTCTCTCTAAAAATATGTTTATGCTGTCATTTTAGGCCCCAATGGCCTGTAAGCTGAAAATTAAAGATAAATTGTGGATTTATCACCCATGACTTACTTTATTGATAATAATGTAAGGCTTCTGGCAGTCATAAAAGAAAGCTGGACACTTCCTGAATTGTTCTCTGTATGTATGCTGCTTCACATCAAAAGATACCATCTTCCTCTTGACCTTGGCAACTTGGTTTTGTTGTAATGGTACAACAGTTTGTTTCATGAGCATTACCTTCTTCTTCAGTTGTACCCATTTGTCTGGGAGTTCCTAATTTTAAAACAAAAATGTGAATAATTATGCGCTTTCACTTTAACTACTATTGTAGAAGAAGATCCTTCGATTTTGTCTGACACAGACACTAACTCTATTGCTACGACTGAATCTACATCCAGTCACATTGATTGCAACTCCTTTACTGCAATGACTAGTGTTTTCTCTGCTACATGTTAACTCTTTGACTCCATAATTATTTTCCACCCTGTGCCATAATTCCTTTTTGAATGGTGAAGTGTACTGACTTTTAGTGTAAATTTTATGTTAATCTTTTTCTGTGAACCTGTACTTATTATATACCGAACTGTAGGGAAATGGATAGAGAATTGTAATATTTAACGTCAAGTGTGTTTGGTATACTTAACACATAAACTACCGCAAGCCGCTGTCAGCGGCTCACAAAATAATCACATTTAGACCGCAAGCTGCTCAGAGCGCCAATATAATTTTAGTAATAAAACGAATGAAAAATGTACTGAAACACTCTCTGATCTGGTTTGAGATTTTAAGTTGCCACCGGAAAACAAATTTCCAAAGCATGGTTGTTGTAGAACACTGGAAAGTTGATATTATGTTCATATTTTTCAGCGTTTTGGGTTAGTTACCAAATCGTGTAAAACTGTTTACCGTGGCAACTAGTGATAGGACTACAAAAAATGCGTATACATCTCGTCTAACGGCTGAATAGGATAGAAACGTGTTTCAACAATTGACTGATAGATCTAGCGACGAGGACAAGAGTGAAAACGGTGTGCACATTGATTGAAACTGTGATTTTGATAGAGACAGGGTGCAAGCAGTTATATTTGTGAAAATATTGCAAGTCCTTGGCTATCGGAGGGCCGTTAAATAGCAACAACCTCTATTAGAGTTACAACCAGTTTTATTGTAATAGTACATTCATTTATCTTTAAAATGACATGTAATTCATAAAAATCTGTAAACAATTACGAAAACTACAGCTTACTTTGTGCAAACACCTACAGGATGAAAATGGGAAAAAAAATTTAATTCGGCCAGTGTTTTTTTCAATTCGGTAGTTAATGTGTTAAAACATTTTGCATGTAAAATTGAAAAACACTAAAAAGTTAACTGTAGAATACGATCTTACCAAAGACAAATTACTGTTGTAGATAATAAAATTTTCCTTTTAGTCTTCAAACATCAAGGTAATCTATATACAGTGCAGACCGCTTAAGGCGATCTCGGATGTGGCGAATTTCTGTTGTGAAGAACAATTTGTTTATCCCCGGCAATTTTTCTTCTTTGTCTTTGTAAAAAATGTCCGGTTAAGCGGAATCCGTTTATCACGAATTTTCGGATATGCCGAACGATTAAACGTGTCCCGACTATATAATTTGATCTGCTTAAGGCAAACTTTTTTTAAATACAGTACTTGGACATTTGTACAACTTTTCGGCTATTTTCGGAAATTGCGCGCTTCGTCAGTGTTAGAATGAGTTATTTCCCCTCTAAAAATGGCTGGAAAGTTAAAATCCATATCTTTGAAAAGAAAGATTGAGCTATTACAAGAAGTGGAAAATAGTGGCAAAAAGAAAATGGAAATAGCAAAGGAATTCGACATTCCAAAATCAACGCTTTCAGGAATCATAAAAAATAAGGATCGGTACAGAAAAATGTTTTATGGTGGACAAGTTGATTGTCACAGAATGAAGAACCAAAAAGCGGCGTGTGATGTGGTTGACACGGCTCTCCTAAAATGGTTAACCATGGCGAGATCAGCAAATGTTCCTGTAAATGGACCTATATTAACTGCAAAGGCAGAAGAGTTAGCACTTCTGGAAGGTTGGACTGGCTGGAAATGTAGTCCTGGCTGGTTGGGTCGTTTTAAAAAATGGCACAACATTACTTACAAAGCTTTGTGTGGGGAAAGGCATTCTGTTAATGAAACGACCACCGAGTCATGGACAGGGGAGGTGCTAAAACCAGCCATGAGTAGGTATAATTCTGCTGATGTGCTTAATGCTGATGAAACTGGATTGTTTTGGAGATGGCTGCCTGACAAGACTTTTTCCTTCAGAAATGTAAAGTGTCATGGGGGGAAAAAATCAAAAGAAAGAATCACAATTGTTGTGTGTACAAATATGGATGGTTCAGAAAAATTGCCATTACTTGTAATCGGTAAATTCAAATATCCACGCTGTTTTAAAGGTTTGAAAAAATTGTGTGTTGATTATGCAGCTAATTCAAAAGCCTGGATGACATCAGACATTTTCACCAAGTGGCTACATGCATTTGATCATTCTAGGGAACGTCAACATCGCAAAGTTCTTTTGGTGCTTGACAACTGTTCAGCCCACCTAAATGTTCAAAATCTAAAAGCAACAGAACTTTTATTTTTACCACCAAATGCGACATCCAAACTTCAGCCTTGTGACCAAGGTATTATTCAAAATCTGAAGGTTCATTATAGGTCAGCAATGTTGTCCAAACTTGTAGGTCACATTGATGCAGACTTGGTTGCTGAAGACTTCAAGATAACCCTTCTGGACGCTATTGTTATTTTGAAATCTGCATGGGGTAAAGTGTTGCCTGTGACTATTGCAAACTGTTTTCGAAAAGCAGGCTTTAAAGTTGGAGATGATACAGATGATGAAAACACAGTTGTATCAAATACTTGTAATGGCAGTATTATAATTGAAACTTCTGTGGAACCTTTGCTTCATCGACTATATCAGGAACTGAACATTTCAGCAGAAGATTTTGTCAACATTGACAATGATATTGTTACTACATGTAGTGCTAGCCTTGCCAGTGCTGATATTCTAGGGATGTGTATGCCAACAGTTTCATCTTCTGTCCTTTCCAGTCCTGATTTAGATGGAAATGATGATGATGACTGTGGGTTGCCAGTGCAAACTGTTTCACAAATGGAAGTTTCAAATTGCATGGATAAAATTAACATGTATGTAATGCAGGCTGGATGCCAAGATGATTTAATTCTCATTTCTTTGGATTTAAAGAGGCCATGGAAAGACACTTTATTAACTCAGGTACCAAGGTACAGAGGAAAATTACAGACTTTTTCATTTAAGAGTGCTTTATCATTTAAGAGTGTACACATTCTAGAGATAATGGTGACTGTGGGTTAACGGTACAAACTATTTCACAGTTGGAAGTTTCAAATTGCATGGATAAAACTAACATGTTTAAGATATAATGCAGGCTGGATGCCAAGATGATTTAATTTATCATTTCTTTGAATTTAAGGATGTCATGGAAAGACATTTTTATTAACTCGAGTACAGGTACTAAGATACAGAGGAAAATTGCAGCTTTTTCATTTCAAAGTGTAAACAGTGCTGTTATTCTCTAGATATTTGTGCCAACTTTGTACATTAACACTTTTGGTGATTTACATATTTTCTGTGTCATACATCTGTCGTATTCAACGCTAATTCATTATTGTATTGTACGTTGTAAATGCATTACCATATGCTTGAACTCTTATCTGGATAAGAGGAATTTCTGATAAGAAGAACTATTTCTTGGGTCCCTGGTGAGTTCTCCTTATCAGGTCTGCACTGTACAAAGTAAAATAAACATTGCTTAAGGCCACAATTAGTAAATTTAGAGTTATTCACACCAGTTTTTACTGTGGTCCCTTGTAAGTAAAAAAAATTAACTAGGCACTTTTAGAAGTTAACTAGACACTTTTGGAAGTTAACTAGGTTATTCAAAGACAATCTAATATGTATTTACATCAAATATGCTTGTGAGTAAGCTTATTTAAAATTTGGGTAACATTACTGTTTACTGACTCTTATTCAAGCTCTAGGACTTGCTGGAAATGTAGCATTATTATTCAGGCTACACTTTAGTTGGCCATTATTGTAAACCCCCATGTGCTTTCTGGGTTCTCTGTAGAAATGAAGAAAGAATAAAATTCCTACACACTTCTGTTTGCAAGATAAATGCAGAGTTTCTATTTGTTCAGAGAATTTCCCAAAACGTGATTCAGAGTATTCACTAGCTGACTTCCCATTGCCAGATAAAACTGAATCTTTTCTCTTAAAACTTTCTAAAAGTAATAAAGACTGTAACAGCAAAATTTTCTAAAATTCAAATTGCAAATCAGTCCTATTGTATGGCTCTGAAACATGGAGAACAACAAAAACGACAACCAAAAAAGTTACAGACTTTCTTTTATAAATAGGTCCTTGCAAAGAACAGGAGGGAAGTGATATGACAAGATCACTAATGCGGAACTGATGACAAGAACAAGACAAGTGCCAGTACAACAGAGATGAGAAGATAATACTGGAGATGGATAAGACACACACTCAGGAAACCTGCTGACAGCATTACTACGCAGTCCTTGTTCAGGAATCACCAGGGTAAGAGAGGTAGTGGGAGACCAAGGAACACATGGAGAAGAGAACTGAAGGCCAACACAAAAGGGATGAAGAAGACTTGGAAAGATACAGAGTTGACGGCACAAGACAGGAAAACTTGGAATAACTTTTTTTGAAGGCCTATACTCCTTGGGGAGCAGAAAGGTGATGATAATGATCAACAAGATGTACACTTAAGATTACTATATAAACATATGAATGTTTTTTTTTTACCAATGTTCACAATTAACAAAAAAGCCCCTGCTATAAGAAAAATGTCTTGCATAAACATGGAAGGGAACACAATCTGTCACTGCAGCACTAACTGAGGTGACTCCTAGAAGATAAACTCAAGCCACCTAGGAAACTAAAAGACATTAGAGACACTGTAGCTAAAACACACCTCAAGCTGATTGTAGACTTTTTCTGACATTTCAACTCCACAGGTCTTTAGCATGTCTATAGTTTGCTTGAGTGGCTCAAACATAGTGTCTGTCTCAGCCTGTCTGTCCCTGACAGCATTCAGCAAACCCATAATGTCCACGAGGGCTTTGTAGTCACCATCCTTCGGCTCTTTGGCTAATCCCTCATTAGTTTTAACAATAAACTCCTGTAGATCATCCAACCTATATTGCAGGGGAAAATATGTTTCAATATTATTAAATGAACAACATAGTTTTCATTAACCAAATACAGTTAAGAAATGGCATGTAACTGGCAGGTTTTATGTGTGTTGCATGCAGAGTCTATGTACTGATTATAGATTTATATAAGAGGGAACACTTTGTTTAACCCCTAGATAATTGTAGTGATTAAGCTATTTCCACCTGAGGAAAACCACAACAATGGGCTCAAGATTGAATTGATGAGGAGCTAGAGTGAAGGTGGAGTCGCGGTAGCATAGTGGTTAGTGCACTGGCTTCCTTGCTCAGTGGTCCATGGTTCGATCCCCAGATGAGGTGGGATTTTTTTTAGGCCACAAATGGCTCCTGGGTCAACCCAGCCCCAATTGGGTACCAGAACAACTTCTGGGAAGGTTAAGGCGGCCGGCGTGATGCTGACAAAATTACCCCTAGTGTGCTAATGGTCAAGAAAATATGGGCATAACACCATATTCCCTATATGCCTCAATGAGCGTGTAACGGGATCCTTTACTTTTTTAGAGTGAAGGTCTTATGTTCCACAGGCAGCCAAGTAGATTAAGTAAGAACCATGTCTGTTATTCCCCAACCCCCCCCCCCGCCCCCCCCCCCCCCCCCCCCCCCCCCCCCCCCCCCCCCCCCCCCCCCCCCCCCCACCCCCCCCCCCCCCCCCCCCCCCCTTTTTTGGCCTGAATGACTGTGAATTAAAAATACAGACTCTAACTTTTAATAAAAACTGAGAAGAATTTAACATATTTTTTTTATGTAAAGTATTTTGTTATTTCAAAAGCTCTGGCACCATACCCTCCTGTAACTCTGTCAATGAGATGTTGTTTGAACATAAGGCTCCATCGCTTGATGACATTCAGCAAACCTTGCTTGAAGGCACGTGCATCCACACGAAGCCACTTGTTAAACACTTGTATAGTCTGCAGTTGTTCAATTTCATCATACAGCGCCTCATAGTAGTCAATCTGAAGTCAAATTAATTTAATCAACACACACTTGTTATTGTCAGTCTGAAAATATAGATTTGGATGTTCTGAAACTTGCAACAAATGGAAATGACAGATTCTGATGTCTTGAAATTTATAAATAGTTATCAACATCACATTATAGATTCCACTCTTATAACAGGATAGTCAATAAAAAATTACAGATTTTAATGTCTTGAGAATCTCAACCGTCATTTACAGGCTATTATTATGAAAATTAAAATAGTTTAAAGTGACATATTTTGCTATCTTCACAATTATAAGTTCCACAAGAGTATACAAACTTTCTTGCCATGAGTTTATAAATAGTAAACACAGATACATTTGACTTGAACAGCCAACCTAGAGTTTTAAAACTGTGACAAGTAGTTTCAGAAAAGTCAGCCTGAGATTATGATCTGAAATATGCAGGCTCTCTATTTGATATTTGAGTGCATTCAATTCCTTATGCAGGCAGAAAAAAATAAACAGGAGGCTGATGCTTGGGGGGTCATGACCCACATGAGTCCTGGCACCTCCCCCTCATACACACCCGAGTATAAAGGAGATAAAAGGGTTGAAACCACTTGTTTGATGGGGTACTACTTCTGATGATGAGTTTTCCTCCTGTTGTAATCCTCTGTATAGAATTTCCTCTCATAATGATTTAAGGATATTAACTTTATTATACGCTTGGCAGAGAGATAACTGAACAATATACAAATGCTGAAAAGGGTGTAACATGAAATAGCATGATACACACAAACATAAGATGTGTGAAATCCACGCTGTTAGGACTTACCATATCCTTAAACTGTGCTAAAGTAGGTGGGTTTTCTGGGATTCCTTCATCTCCGGCTAATGACAATTCCTCTTGTGTAGGCTTGTGGTTGTACTTCAGGAAGAGTTTCATGTACTCCTGGCGGTCTTCGCCCCATAAGCTGGAGTACTGATTAAGTGAATCCCGATGCGCAGTCAGCTCAGCTAAAACCTTCTCAACTGCATCTTCCACAGTAGTCTTCATCTCTACTATTTCAGGTCTGGTTTCTAAGCAATTCTATAGGGGCAAAATCATGTAAACCTTGGAAGAATGGTGAAACACACATTTCACAAAACTATGTACAAAGCCTAATCTGTCTTTGACACACTAAGGGGAGGAGCTACAGTAAAATGCTATTTCATAAATAATGGCAGGATTTTGATACAAATGCACATGCTTAACTTACAACATTAATAGCTATGCATACCAACACATTTGATGGTATGATGTTATTGGTTGCCATGGAAATGGAAGCCATATTGGATTTTAATTCCATATTTCAATTCACTAGAGCTTTTTTGTTTGTTGAGTTATAAGCACCACAGTTGAAATGGAAGGTCATCATTGTATTTTAAAATGTTACGACTCTTTTTGCCCATCACTTAGGATCTTACATTTGAAAACTTAGTGATGCACATAAAGAATCCAATGTGATTGTGTATGCGTGGTTATGACATGACATACGAGGAGTTTGCGGTAGCAACATTATTATTGTGCCATATGTCAATGAAGAGACAGAGTCTGGCGTTATGGACAGTGTCTGAAAGGATGTTCAAAGTGTATTTACACGACCACTTTAGGAGTGTGCTGAGAAGAAGTATAATTTGTCTCAAGAGTGTATTAATGTACGTAAGATATAATACGTCAAAAGGAATATGTTGGATTATGCGTGATCGCATGTCATATAATTATTACTGAGAGTGGAAAGGATCATAAATAATATAGAGGTACAAATGATGGCACTAGATACCTGTTGAATGATGGAGTAATATGTGGATGGAACTTAGTATAATAATCATTGATGATCCTTATGTTATGAAGTCCCAATGTGGAAGTCATTAAAATGTTGTGTCTGTGTGTACAATGGACTTGGATTGTTAATCAAATTCTACTTGGCTAATCATGCTCAACGTTGAGTTATAAACTGTTTTCACTCATTCATTTCTCAGGGCAATTTACATACACAAAGTATCGTAACAAAAACTTTCATCGGGTTAGATTATTGATAACTTTAGTATATTCTGAGATACAGAACTCTAAATTCAGTATCTATACATCATCATCATGTGACTTATTCTCTCCAGAACGTTGTCTCCATTACAGCTGCTCTGAATGCATCACAATTCTGGGCAAGTCGACCTGGATCAACCAAAGACAAGTTCAGACTCTCTGTGATGTCCTGGGTCCACCGTCGTCTAGGTCGACCCTTTCCCCTTTTTCCAGGGACCATGCCTTCCATCACTAATTTTTCCATACTATTATGTCTTTTTATATGACCAAAAATTTTCAGCTTCCTTATTGTGATGGTTTTTAGGAGCCAATTTTCCTCTATGTTTAGTGAGTGCAGTAGTTCTCTGTTGGTCTTTTTTTCTGTCCAGGGTATTCTCAACATCCTTCTGTTACATTTCATTTCGAATGATGTAATTTTTTTTGCAACTGTTTTATTGAGTGTCCAAGTCTCGCAGCCGTATGTTGCTACTGGGAATAAATTGCCAATACTTTACATGACACTGACCAGCTCAATCTACGCCGTCTCTGTCGATCTAACCTCACGTCTTCTGAATGGCGGGCATTGTCACGCCTTAAAAACCGTGATGATATTGTTATCAAGCCGGCAGACAAAGGTGGTGCTGTGGTTGTTTGGCGTAAGGACTTATACATTCACGAAGGAGTTACACAGCTAGGTAACACCACCTTTTACTCACCTTGTTCTGGTGACGCTACAGTCCATAATAATCTTACTGTTTATGAGACTATCCGTGGCCTGGTCCATGATGATCTTCTTCCTTCTGGTGCTTTATCTCTCCATATTTTTGATAGTATTCTTGGTAAGCCTTCCTTTTACAAGGGGATTGACATAAGTCTTGGGCCTGACCATGAAGGACATGTCACAGAGAGCTGAAATTTTGTATAGTGTTTATTCCTTTTCAATATAGCCACCGTCTGAATTGACACACTTCTGCCATCTCTGCTTGACCTTGAAAAGACCTTGGGAGTAGAACACCCTATTTTTCAAACTAAACCAGTCATTACATGCCAGTATAACCTCTTCATTGCTGTCAAAATGATTTCCTTTTAGATGTTTTTTTAAGATTTGGGAATAGAAAAAAGTCTGATGGAGCCAAATCTCAAGAATACGGTGGGTGTGGAAGAAATTCAATATTCAAATCGTTGGCCGCTAGCTGCACAAGCCGTGCTTTGTGAGAAGGCGCGTTGTCTTGAAGCAAAGGAAGATTTTGAGTGCGCGTTATCCCTCGTTTCCTGGTCACAACCTTTCTTAGTTTTGTGAGAAGATCTGCATAGTACTGTCCATTAACTGTGTTGCCACGACGCAGATAATCTTTCAAAAGGACACCTTTGCCATCCCAAAAAACAGTCAGCATCACTTTTCCTGCAGATTTCTGCGCCCTCGGCTTGACAGGTGTTGGGGAGCCCGGGGTTTTCCATTGCATGCTGGCAATTTTGGATTCGGGGTCATAATGGTGTACCCAAGTCTCATCTACTGTCACCATGGTCTCCAAAAAATGTAGGTGTTTTTCCCTGAAACATCAGAAATTTCATCACAGCTCTGGCCTCCTTCTTTTCCATTGTTTTGTCAAATCTTTGGAGCAGCAGATCCGGTCAATAGGGTACATTGCGCCGTGCACCGTAGCGGGAAAACCCATTGAAGAAACAAACGTGTACTTTACACATTCAGTGCCAATATGATGAACTTTAAATGTGCCAAGTTTCATCTTCCTCCTGTGACTCCTTCATGGTCAGGCCCAAGACTTATGTCAATCCCCTTGTACATGCTTCCTAAGGTGCATAAAATTGTTAACCCTGGTAGGCCTATTGTTTCAGCCTGTTCTTGTCCCACTGAACGTATTTCTGAATTCCTTGATAGTATTTTCCAGCCTTTAGTCGCCAATCTGCCTTCTTATTTGAAAGACACTACTCATGCTATCACTACTTTTGATTCGATCAGATTCACGCCTGATCGTACTTACCATCTTTTCCTCCTAGATGTTTGTTCCCTTTATACTTCTATTCCACATGCTGATGGTCTCAAGGCACTCCAATTTTTTCTCGACCAGCGTACTGATCTTACTATAAGTACAAGTCCGCTTCTTTGCCTTGCTGAGTTGGTTCTTATTCTCAACTCTTTTGAGTTTAATGGCCAATTCTTCAACCAAATCAGTGGCGTCGCTATGGGTACTAAGATGGGCCCTAGTTACGCTTGCCTGTTTATGGGCCACTTTGAATATTTGGTCTTTCAAAGTTATGATGGACCAATACCCAAGTTTTACCGCCGCTATATTGATGATGGTATTGGCATTACAGACATGTCTGAGGTAGACCTCCGTCGATTTATTGACTATGTTGGTAATTTCAATCCTGCCATCAAATTCACTTCTGAAATCTCTACGACCTCAGTGAACTTCCTTGACATCACTGTGACTATTAGCCCTACTTTTCTTAAAACGTCTGTCTATTATAAGGCTACTGACGCTCATGGTTTCCTTCTTTATACTTCATCGCATCCTCTTAGTTGTAAAAATTCCATTCACTTTTCTCAACTTCTTCGCTTGCGTCGGTTATGTCACGATGACGATGATTTTCATCAGCGAGCTCAAGAGATGCTTGAGTTCTTTCGCCGACGTCTTTATCCAGAACATGTTTTATCTGATGCCCTTAATCGTATCACACGCGTCACTCGTCAGTCACTACTAAACCTTCTGTCCAATCTGACAGACTCAAACTGGTTCTAACTTTCCATCCTCACTGTCTGGCAGTAAAGAGAATTTTGTTTAGACATCTGCCTATTCTCAACTCTGATCCTGATACCAAAGAGTTGTTTCGTGATACACCTTTGGTAGCTTATCGTAGGGATAGTAATTTTAGGAATATTCTTGTACACAGTCACTTGCGACATACTAGCCCGTCTTACTTTGGTACTAAACCGTGCCAACGCCGGATATGTAAGACCTGTCCATTTGTACTCCAAACTCAGACAGTCACTTTTCCAAAAGGAAAATTTATCATTAGAGAGTCTTTTACGTGCGAATCCAGAAACCTGATTTATGCTATCATCTGCAAGAGGTGTGGCATGACCTATATTGGTGAAACTGGCAGGCGTTTGGCAGACAGGTTTCGTGAGCACTTGAATGACATCTATTGTGATGAAAATACAGTGATGCAACGATAAAATTCCTCCATTTATAAAGATAACAGTTAAAATAAAATGTAGGGATAAAATTTAGATAAGATACGCTGCTACTTCTTCGCCCACGCCATCGTTTTCTAGTGTCATTGAAAACCAACTAGTTATAACATGGAGACTAACGGCCTATTCGTTTAGACGGGGTAGAAACGGAGAGAAAAGGAAAAAAATGATGCAGTCTGCACACGTGTTTGAATCTAAAGCCTAGCAGACGCAATTTGTAGTTTAAAAAAAAAAAAATTATTACGCCACTAGTTGACACAATGTAAGAAATTGAACACGAAAAACGACCTTAGCTCTTGTCAGAAACAGACGTATCTTGGACGTTCTACGGTAAATAGTCGTTTTAATTTGAATATGCGGCAAACGCCTTGAACGTGTAGTAAAAACAAATTTCAAGACTAACATGGAAAAAATTATGTATTTCCTTAATAATAAGTTTAGAAGAATAAAAGTTAGCTAGTTTGATAGTCCATCTTTCCCTGAGAAATAATATACTTTTAATTACAAAGACGGACAGATAACACGGAAGATATTGACGAAAGACTGTATTGTTTAATACAGACGAGCAGACAGTTATTTGTGCATACTTCTCACTAAAGTTACTTTTGACACGTTCTTGAGACTAAAGCAGAAAAACAAATTACATGTGGACAAGGGGCAGACAAGGAGGGTAGAATCTAAAAATAACTTAGCATAGAAATCTTATACGTAAGTGAGACAAAATTTGTGTAGTTTTTTTTTTTGTAGTTTGGTCCAAAACCAAGTGTAATTTTGGGAAAACCCAAGTTCGGACGGACAGACCGACAGAAATACACTTCACACTAGACCGAAACTGGACTCAAATTGGACATTTAGGTTTAAATATTTAAACTGTAGAGGGGAAGTACTCTGATTGGACAAAAAAGTAATATTATTGACAAAAATTAGCCGGCAAGTGCCATTTGTTGAAGATTGTCCACAGAAACAGAACGTTGATGCTAAGAAGTGTGTAGCCCATTAAAGATATATAATATTACAAGTGGGACGCCATAGTCTAGCCAGCAGCTCAGCTGAGTTTGTGCTAGTACAACGTATCTGTGTGTTTTCATTTTGAATTGTGGTAAGGGAAAAATTATTAACCTTTTTATTTAACAATTCTGAGTGATTGATACTGCCATATAATGAAAAAATGATTACGACAAGTGAGTACTTATTCTAGGTCCCCAGCGACAGTCCAGGGCCTAGAGGCGAATGAATAATATGGGAAAACATATCCAAGAATGTAGAATACAGATCTTTATTTCAGGAGATCAGTGGGAACATATCACCCACCTTATTATATGGAAAAAAAGAGACTAATGAACATATTTCATATGCAGTGCAGTCATAGAGGAATGGGAAACTGGTGCTACTTGATAACAGCCTGGATGAGATGTGCTGGGTCGGTCAGAGAGATCTGATCCTGTCTTGTTATTTTATGTATTATGGTTAGTAAACATGGTGGAGTAGATAGTATGCTATGACATAGCCTAATTTTGTGGTTTCAGAGTTTCTTTCTGCCATCAATGGTACCTATACCTTGTAGTGGTATGGCAGCTTGCGTACCCTGACAATCCCCAGAGCTATGCCAGTGGGAGTTTTACTCCTGGTAGGTTCAACCAAGCTGGACTGGTCTGTGTGGGTAGGGGTCAGACAAAAGCTGGTACCCTGGTCCTCCAGGTTGGGGGTTTTAGCACAGGGCTGACACCCCTGTCTGTGTAAAAAAACAATGAAGTTATGGAAACAATAATAAATGAACAAACTTTGCTGCGGGATGGACATTCGAAGTCTGTGGCTCGTATGACTGTCAGTGGTGAAAGCCGAAAGGAAGCCACTGACATGAAAACGGATGTCCTGACCGCAAAACCGAATACAAGAATAGGTTTTTGGAATGTCAGGACAATGTACGAAACAGGTAAACTAAGACAGGTCACGGCAGAAATGAGAAACTATAGGTTACACATTCTAGGGATAAGCGAGAGCAGATGGATAGGGGCAGGAAAAGTTAAAACAGCAACAGGAGAAACAGTACTTTACTCTGGAAGAGAGGATGGACAACACAATGAAGGCGTAGCCATTATTCTACAGAAAGGAATAGAAAGGACATTACTGGAATGGAAACCCATCAACAACAGACTGATAAGATTAAGATTGAGAGGGAGATTCACCAACACTACAATAATACAATGCTACGCACCAACGAATGATAGCGATGAGGAGGTCAAGGATGAATTCTATCAACAACTGCAGAAAGAAATGGAAGACACACCTAGATATGATCTTGTTATAGTAATGGGAGACCTCAATGCGAAAGTTGGTACACACAATACATATAATGAAAGAACAATGGGGAAATGCGGCAGCGGAACAGCAAACGAAAATGGGGATAAACTAATAAGTTTCTGTAGCATTAATAACCTGGTCATTGGAGGAACACTCTTCCCACATAAAGAAATTCACAAATTAACATGGGAATCACCAAATGGTCGGGACAGAAACCAGATAGACCACATCATGGTTAACGGTAGATGGAGACATGCATTACAAGATGTGAAGGTAAGAAGAGGTGCAGATGTGGGAAGTGATCACCATTTAGTAGTAGCAAAACAATAAGTGAAACTAAGAAGGGCTGCACCAACTGTAACTACACAGAAAAGGTTTGACATCAGAATATTGAAGGACTCCCTTACCAGAAAAGCTTTTGCGGCCGACATAAAGAAACGATATCAATTTGCCAAAAGTCAGGAAAAGACATTGACTGATGATATAGACCAGAATTTCAACACCATTTCAACAATATACAAAGAAAGCAGCAAATCATGCTTGGGATTCCAGGAAAGGAAGAAGCAAGACTGGATAACACCAGAAACTTTAAACACCATAACGATGAGAAAGGAAATGAAAAGAAAGAAAACAGAAGCGAAGTCCCCCAGGTTAAAGCAACTATATAGCGAACAGTACAGTCAGCTGGACAAGGAAGTTAAACGCCAAACCCGAGCCAACAAAAGGAATTTCCTAGACGATCTTGCAAGACAGGCAGAGGAGGCAGCACTGAGAAATGAACAAAGCACAGTATACAAAATAACTAAATTCATCAGCGGAAAACGAGGTGCAAACAATATTACATTAGTAAGAGATAAGCAAGGTAATCTCATCACGACAGCAGAGGGACAAGAAACAAGATGGGCAGAGCACTTCAGAGAAACTCTGAACAAGGAACCACCAGAGACACAATTGAATGTTCCTGAGGCTGAAAACGATCTAGATGTGAATACAGACATTCCATGAAAAGAAGAAATCATCACAGCAATCAAAGGGTTAAAGAACGGCAAAGCTCCGGGCCATGATAACTTAAATGCAGAGCTATTTAAGACAGACCCTGAGCTAGCAGCAGAACTATTAGAACCACTATTTGCACAAGTCTGGAAAACGGGGACAACACCATCAGAGTGGAACATAGGAATAATTGTCAAATTGCCCAAGAAGGGAGATCTTGCAGACTGCAATAAATGGAGAGGAATCACTCTTCTCTCAGTTCCCAGCAAAATACTAGGCAGGATAATTATACAGAGAATTTCAAAGGCAGTAGATCACAAACTGAGGAAAGAACAAGCAGGATTTAGAAAGAACAGGAGATGTGTAGATCATATATTCACTCTCAGGAACATTATAGAGCAGTGCTCAGAATGGCAAAGACAGCTTTTACATTAATTTCGTTGATTTTGAAAAGGCTTTTGACAGCATACATAGGGACAGTTTATGGAAAATACTGAGGGCTTATGGAATTCCAAGCTGCATAGTGTCAATCATAAAAAGCTTCTATGCAAACTTTACGTGCAGTGTTGGGCAGAGCAACCTAACCTTTGAGGTGAAGACAGGAGTACGACAGGGATGCCCCTTATCAACCACTCTATTTTTAAGTCATAGACTGGGTGATGCGCCAGACAACAGAGGGCAGTCCAAGAGGAATAAGATGGACAACATTTTTTACATTGGAAGATCTGGAATATGCAGATGACATTGCACTGCTAGCACATTCACATCAACACATCCAGGAAAAAACGGATAGACTTAATAAGTTTAGCCAGCAGGTGGGCTTGAACATCAATTTAAAGAAGTCTGAGGTCATGACGCTCAATGTGAGCAACCCTGAGCCCATATCAGTAAGGAATAAGCAATTGGTACAGACAGATACCTTCACATACCTAGGAAGCATAGTAACACCAGACGGCGGGGCAGGCAAAGACATCAACATCAGAATGAATAAGGCAAGAACAGCCTTCTTTAGCCTAAACAACATCTGGAAGTCCTCCCAATACAGCACAAGCACAAAATTAAGATTATATCAGAGCTGTGTGCTTTCTGTGCTTCTCTATGGTGTGGAATGCTGGAGAGTTACAGAGAAGGAAATGTCGAAATTGTCCTCTTTTCACACAACATGCCTAAGAAAAATTCACCAAATCTTTTGGCCGAATACCATCACTAACCAAGATCTGCTTACTCGTAGCAAGCAAGAGGACATGCACACCATCATAGCTGGCAGACGCTGGAACTGGGTTGGTCATGTCCTCAGAAGAGACCCCGATGCCATCACAAGAACAGCTATGCTTTGGACCCCTGAAGGAAAACGAAAGAGAGGCCGACCAAAAACAACCTGGAGGAGGACTGTGGAGGCTGAGATGCAAAGAATGAACCAGAGTTGGGGCACTGTACGAAGGATGGCCACTGACCGAGCAAAGTGGAATCAATTTTTTGTTGCCCTACAAGACGCCACTAGGCGTGATGGCCACTGACTGCTTTGACGGTCGGTGGCTAAGGATCAAAGAAGAAGAAGAAGAGTTTCTTTGTCTGGCACTGTGCTAGTGCCAGATGTTCTGAAGAAATCCAACGGTGGATGAATAAGAAGCCTATCATTTTACCTCAGCAACTGTGAGGAGTGGGCCAGGTGAACATCTTTACTACATCGACACAGGCCAGTTAAGTATTGAAGACCTGGCCTGCTGCTGATTCATCAATATCCATAAATAAATTTAAAACCACTGTGTATAACGAACTTTGCCACCATTTACCCTGTTAAAAAGCCAATGAACAGTAATAACAAAGACTGGGTATGATGACACCACCACGACCCGACATCCAGTACTAGTTTTCCCAAAGACTCTGTAGTTAGTATCCATATTAGCAAATTTCACTTATATATCTATGTACAAACTTTTCATGTGATTATTCAATTATATGCTCTTTTATTGATATAAATTCATCTTGATTCACACGTCCTGACCAGAAGAAAACTTGCTTCAGGACTAAATAAATTTTAAAAAAATTTTAAATTTTAACACAGTGTTAATTGACTTGATCATAGAGCTTATTATTAGACCTAGTGTTTACATGTGTGTGTCTGTGTACTTAATTACCTGCACACCACATTTCAGTACCCTAGACATTAAACGTAGCTAACATACATAATAGCAGAATAAGTCTGTTTGAGGTCATAGGTGGTAGCAGAAAGGTATCCTGTAAACTCACATAAACTGTTATCTTCAGGGACCTTCACAGCTGACCTCATTCAGTACACTAGGTAACATAGCAACCGCACTTAATAACATCAAAACCACCACATATATTGGGTAGCTCGTGTCCGGGATTTAAATTTATCAATTATATAAGGGTCTCCTGGTCCGGGAATTTAACTATTGGGGTATAAGCTTGTATAAATTCAACAGTGTCCCTAAAATTAAAAGTTATTCATAAGTAATATTTAAGGTGGAAAGTAAAAGTTGATGAATCTTCACAGCCAGTGGTAATTAATTAATTAGTGTTACTTTGGTAATTAGATTTTGTAATCTATCTTAGAACATTATTAAAGAGTGTGATACAGAATGGCAGATCTAGCCAAATTCAGATCGGCTGCTGTGCTGACGGCTAAAGAAATGAACATGGAAGGGCAGGTTTTGATCCAGTATGTAACTTCAGAATGTGACAAGTATATTAAAAGGGAAGATAGGAAGTTAGCAGAAGAAAGAAAATTACAGTTACAAATTGAGGCTGACAAAGAACTTAAGAGGCTGCAGATTGAGGCTGACAAAGAGGCTAGGGCATTGGAGGCAGATAGGGTGGCTGAAATAAAGCGGCTCCAATTGGAAGAGAAGAAATTAGAAGCAGAGGAAAAGAGACAGGCTGCTGAAAGAGAGGAAAAGAGACAGGCTGCTGAAAGAGAGGAGAAGAGATTACAAAGGGAGCACGAGTTATGACTAAGGGAGTTGGAAGTACAAGGCCATGCTCCTGAAAATGGTGCCAGCCCCTTTCCCTCCGATGCCACTGCTAGTCAGGGAGCCTCAACCTCAGCTATGGGTTTTCATTTAGACCATTTTGTTGAGAAAGACGATGACATAGAAAGTTTTCTAGGTAGGTTTGAACTTTTGGCTACTACATATGGGTTAGAGAGAGAAAGGTGGAGCCTAAAGTTATCCCAGGGGCTTAGGGGTACATCTTATGAAGTGTTTGCAAAAATGAATAGAGACGACCAAGACAATTATGACATGCTAAAGCAGGCTCTGTTATTAAGATATGAAAAGAATGGTGAATTTTATCATAAGAAGTTTAGAAATGCCAAGCTTTTGTCTGGGGAGACATACCACCAATTCTCTGCCAGACTGGAAACCTATTTGGAGAAATGGACTGCTCTGGGGAAGACCCAAGATCTCAAAGAAATGATCAAGATAGAGCAATTAAGAGAGTCCATGGCTCCAGACCTGAGAAAGTTTCTCATGGAACAAGGTGCAGAGAAGTTGGGTGAGGTATTGAATGTCGCTGAGAGGTATCAAGCAGCCCAGGCAGAGGTAGCTGGCACTAAAAAGAAACATGTAGAGAATTTTAAGGCCACACAGCACTTTAATAAATTTGATACCAGGGAACAAGGTAACAAAGGTAGGACAAACTTTGATAGGCCACGAAATGATTATCGTGATAGAAACTCACAGTTCAATGACCAAAAATATAATGAAAGAAAACCGTTTAACCAAGGAAAGAGGTGGTGTAAATGGTGTAAGAAGGACAATCATAACACCGAATTTTGTAAAAGGAAACCTTCTAACATTGCTGCAATGAAATCGGGGAACCAGAGATTAAAGGTTAAACCTACTGGACAGCAGGAACCTTATCACCCCCCAGTTTGTGAGGATGTTGTTTGTAACGGGGTCACCACAAGGTGCCTATATGATACAGGTTTGGATTTTGATTCAGTTGTGAGGTCTAGCCTAGTGAACCCAAGTCAGTATACCATCGAAACAGTGGAAATACAAGGGGCGACTAAGGACATACCACTCATGACACTTCCCATCGCAAGGATAACGGTGAAAACTCACTATGTGGAAGGAGAAATCAGAGCAGCAGTGATAGATGAACCAATCTACCCTCTGATATTGGGGTGTAGATACGTCTTCTTGGGGAATCCCGAGAGACCTGTGATCATGGCGACAGTGTAGACCAGGTCACAATCAAAGGAGGAAGAAGGTGAACCTATAAATGCTCATCCAGAAGAGATGAGGAAGGCGCAGGCTGAGGATAGGACACTCAAGCCATGTTTTAAATAATTGCCCAAATGCCACACACCTCCAAGCAAGGGAGATTATATTATGAAGAACAAATTGCTATACAGGAAGACCGGAACTAGATCCACTGGTCACGGACAGTTGGTTCTTCCCAAGGCATATAGGGCAAATTTAATAAGGAGCTTACATGTTGGAAAAGATGGTGACCATGAGAAAATAGGTACCACTTGCCAAAAGGTTGCTCGAAAATACTATTGGCCCGACGTAAAAGTCGACATTGAGAACTTTGTAGAAGCATGTGGCATATTTCATGAGGGAACACCCACAAAGGGAAAAAATGGGCAGGACCTAGAAACGCCACGGGGCAAACTTAGGCCTGGAAGGAAAAATAATTATAATAAAGTAGACAAAGGGGAATGGGAGCCCCCTTTTCACACGCAGTCTTCACTTGAATGTATTAACATGGCCACTATGCGACGAGTACAAAGAGTAATTTTACCCCAGAATAAGCTGACAATCCCTCGGTCAGAATTATATAAACTGGAGGAAACTAAAAGAGAGTGAAGATCTCTCACAAGTAATCTAAAGTGGGAAGACAACCCCAAGAAAAAAATTGGTAGTGGTCGATTTGTGAGTGATGATTCTAGGAAGAAAAGTCCTCACTATAATGCTTCTAGTGGAAAGGACCCGACGGGTGCCATGAAAAATAAGTATGAAAATTTAAAAGTCCACATGTAAATTGTTGAGGACCTGGACAGATGAGAAGGCAGAAGAGACTGTTACCTCATCATATCAATATGTGAACGAGCTGACCACTCGTCTGAAAGCTGGATGGAAACTGGCAAATGATAATTTGAGACAAGCCAGGAAGAAACATGCAGCTTATTTTAATAGGAAAGCAAAGGACAGAGAATTAGCTGTGGGAGAGAAAGTGCTTCTTCTACTACCCGGCAGCAATAATAAGTTGCAGATTGGATGGCAAGGTCCATATACGGTTCTAGAGAAGGTGTCTAGAACAAACTATAAAATTGACAAAAAGGAGAAGGAGAAAATATATCATGTGAACCTTTTAAAGAAGTATCTGGACAGACAAATCCAGGAAGGCACCCCTTTACTGACCCTGGCTATCGCAACTGAAATGAAAAAGGAACCACTCACCTCACATGAATACCCATTACACCCCTGTGAGACAGCCGCACAGGTAAAAGTCAGTAAGCACCTGACTAAAAATCAGAGGGAGAGAGTTCAACAGGTTCTGGAGGAACATACGGATGTGTTAACAGACAAACTGGGGCATACTAATTTGCTACAGTATGACATGAAGCTGGTAGACTCAACACCAATCTGTATGAGAGCCTATTCTGTTCCGTTCGCTAAGGAGAAGGCATTGAAAGAGGAGATAGATTATTTGTTGAAAGAAGGGATTATTTCTCACAGTGAATCTTCTTTTAGCTCCAGTGTAGTTTTGTTGAGGAAACCGTCTGGGGAACATAGACTGTGCATAGATTACAGGAAACTGAATGCTGTCAATGAAGGTCAGGTGGATCCATTACCGGACACAAAACAGTTATTTGCCAGACTGAACAAGGCAAAATATTTTTCGAAGGTGGATCTTAGCAAAGGCTATTACCAGATTCCAGTGAAGCCTGAAGTTCGACCTTATTTAGCTTTTAGCACCTCGGAAGGGCATTACGAATTCAACATGTTACCATTCGGATTGAAAAATGCTCCTAGTGTGTTCTCTAGAATGATGCGCAAATTGTTGGATCCCTTGAATAATCCATGTATCACGAATTTCATGGATGATATCCTCATCGCCACAGAAACATTTGAAGAACACATTAACTCTCTGAATATGCTATTTGATAGGCTCAGAGAAGCCAACTTGACTGCTAGACCAACAAAATGTTGTATTGGATGCAAAGAGTTGGAATTCTTGGGACATACTGTATATCAGGGTAACATGACCCCTGACCCCAAGAACTTGGAAAAACTGCAGAGAGCACCTAGACCGCAAACAAAAAAAGACGTGCGATCATTCGTGTCGTTGTGTGGGTTTTACCAAAAATATATTAAAAATTTTAACTCTATATGTGCTCCTCTGACTGATTTGACTCGCAAGGGAAATCCAGATAAAATTGTTTGGTCAGCGCAATGTGAATTGGCATTCCAAGAGTTAAAGGAAAAACTCACTAGCAAGCCTATTCTCAAATTTCCTGATTTGACTCAGGACTTTGTGGTGAGAACGGAAGCAAGTAATGTAGGCCTTGGGCTACTTTGTTGCAAAGGTCCTCTTCACCAAATGGGGAACTGAACCCAGTCACTTATGCTAGCCGCAAGTTGAACAAAGCGGAACAAGGCTATTCCACAAGCGAAAAAGAGTGTTTAGCGTTAATCTGGGCAATAAAAAAGTTCTAAATCTATCTGTATGGTAGGACTTTTGTGGTCCAAACAGATCACCAGCCTCTCGTGTTCTTATCTCAGGCCAAGCATGATGTCGTGAAACATTCTAAATCCACATATCTAAATTAAAAAGTAAATGTAAAGCCTAACGAATTAATTCAATAAAAGGAAAGAAGAATGGTAAAAGACCAGTGCTGTCACAATGACGTACAAAAATCCCCCTTTTTCTACTTCGTCTGCATATTGTAACGCTTTCACGTTTGATAGTAAAGCCTACAGCAGCATACACGCGTTTCAAAAAAATAAAACCGGTACTGTGTTTCTTAGAAAACCTTGAGATACGCACCCTGCTTAATGACCTAGATAAAATACTAGCATTAATTTCATTTTATACACTGCGTAACTAAAAGACAGACGGCCTTAGAAGAGAGAGAGAGAGAAGGAGGAACGCATTCAATACTAACACGCCGTCTCGCGATATACAATTAATGCCACCCCCAAGCGAAAGGCATGAAGCACTAACTTTTTTTCAAATAGACAGTGATAAAAAACACTACCAATACACGGTTAGGTTTTAAAAAACATGTTTAATGCTTATTAGGAAACATGACATTATACCGTTTTACGTCTGAAATCCTGACAGTACAGAAGACACCCCATCGTATCGAAGTGAACAGGAGGTAGAAGAAAATACATATTTTGAACGCAGCCACTTAGCCCCATTAAATTTATATATTTGGGTTCCTTAGGATGTGCTGACAAAGAATATGTTAAGTGTTACGCAAATAGTCTAGGAATTAACAAATTATAGCCAAAATAAAATAGTGGGGTTGTCTGACAGCACCAAATCATAATTGCTCAGTGGCATGTTTTGAAACCACTATTTTACGGGAAATAGGCCAACAAGTTAAATCCGATTTCATTGGCTAGAAGAATATGTAAGCCTAAACATGATTAGTCGATTGCAGATACTATTTTTGGTTGTTACGGGAAACGGTAGGAAGGGTACTTTTTTTCAAATACTTTTGTAAACATGGTCTTATTGGTTAGACCATTTGATATAGTCAATTAGGAGCGTCTGTTCAGTGCCACATTTTTTAAAATAAACTGAGAAGCAAGTGCGTTGAGATCCAGCTCATATTTTTCTTATGAAAGCCTGGGACAGAGGCAGATCGGAATTGTGCCATAACTCATTGCCAGTCAACGTATTTTGTGTATTATTTCCATGAATTGTGGTAAGCTAGAAATATTTGATATCTTTCAGATGAAAATTGAATGTGAATTGATAATTTATGTCTGTATATGTGTGTGGTTCAGTAGCAAACATGAGGCAAAGCCTAGATATTGCTCCAACCTGAACAAAACTTGTCGGAGAGTAGTATAACTGCATGGGATTGCCAATAGTACTATGACACCTATCTTATTGTATAGAAGGAATTACAGCTGAAATTGCAGAGGCGTTGTAATCATTAAGGAGAGGAATACTGGTGAATGGTATTACATGAGAAGCTAACAGTTGGCCTACGGCGCTGAACTCGGTGTTTGTTATGTATTGTGCTCAGTGTGGAAATAGATTATAAATTAGTTCTGAAGTAGGAGGTACAACCTTCTTGTTTCAGGGACAGTGGTACTAACATATTAAAAGCAGCACCTGGTCTGAGTTTTGCTGAATCCAGAGGCTGGTAGCAGACTCCTTAGTCAATATATCAACCTGTGTGGTGTCTCAAGAACACGGTGAAGCAAGCGAGCAGTGGAGACTGTTTCCTGCCGCCCACACAGAAGTTAAGATTCTGTGGCCAGAGCAGCTCAATCTTGTGTAGACCCCCTCTAACAGTGACTTTACCTTAAATCTAGAGGGACATTTATTAGTTTCAAATAAAAAGAAACTGTGAACTTTCCCAATATTATGTCCACGAGAAACAAACACTTGAAGTCATGATGACACACAACCACCTAGCTTGAAAAGCCAGTATTATCTCAGAGTACTACAGCACAACTTACACACATATTGCAATAATAATATATGTCAATACAAAGATTCTATCTATAAATTGTGTACATATAACTTGTGATTACATTTGATTGTGATTCCTGGTTCACTTTGTAGTTGAATCAGGATATCTAATATTTGAAGGAATTAATACATATATATTTTTAAACTTTAACACTTGACTCATTTAAGATAGTCTTATAGAGTGTTCTATGTATGTGAGTGTCACAGTGTTGTAAAGTATTGTGGATTAAATTAAATTGTGTATCTGTCTGTTGGTTGTTGTGAACATACACTTCATTATTATCATAACCCTAGACATTCAATGTAGTCATCACAATATTCCAGAATAGGTCTGACTGAGGTATAAATGTGGTAGCAAGTAAGGTCATCTGTAATACACCACACTATTAGATACAGATACCTTCACAGCTGATCTCAGTCAGTACACTAAGTCCCCTATAAATATTTATATCATCCCACTTTACCACATATATTGGGGGCTCGCTCCTGGGATTTTGAACCTTCCCCTAGCATATATATATTGGGAGTAATTCACTGCGGGAAATTATAAAAATTAAAAAGGTATTCTTGGGTGGAAAAATAAGGTTGAGCTCTCAGTGCTGTGGTTGTCCTTAGATAATTATTTATAGATAAAATTGTTTGGTTAAATAGTGTATACATTTGCCTGGTAGAAAATGGCCGACTTGGCAAAATTTCGATCTGCTGCTGTGCAGACTGCGAAAGAGTTAGGAATGGACGGGCAAGTTATGATTGCTTATGTCACTACTGAATGTGACAAATTTATTGAACGCGAAGAAAAAAGATTAGAAAAAGAGGCTGAAAGAAAGTTAGAGGCGGAAAAATAAATTAAGAGGTTGCAAATTGAGGCTGAGGCTAAGAAGGTCCAATTGGAGGCAGAAAGAGAGGAAAAAAGATTGACTGCCGAAAGGGAGGACAAAAGATTAGCTGCAGAAAGAGAAGCAGAAGAAAGAAGACAGGCTGCAGAGAGGGAAGCAGAAAAGGAGGAGAAGAGATTACAAAGGGAGCACGAGTTAAGATTAAGGGAGTTGGAATTTCAAGGCCATGCTCCTGAAAATGGTGCCAGTCCCTTTACCTCTGATGCCACTGCTAGTCAGGGAGCCTCAACCTCAGCTATGAACTTTCATTTAGATCATTTTGTTGAGAAAGAAGATGATATCGAGAGCTATCTAAATAGATATGAACTATTAGCTACCATGTATGGGTTAGAGAGAGAAAGGTGGAGCTTGAAGTTATCACAAGGGCTTCGTGGTACGGCTTATGAAGTTTTTGCCAAAATGAGCAGAGATGATCAGGAAAATTATGACATGCTAAAGCAGGCTCTTTTGTTAAGATATGAAAAGAATGGTGAATTTTATAGGAAAAAATTTAGGAATGCTAAACTACTGTCAGGTGAAACCTATCACCAGTTCTCTGCACGGTTAGAGACATACTTGGAGAAATGGACTTCTCTGGGGAAAACCCAAGATCTTAAGGAAATGATCCTTATAGAACAACTAAGAGAGTCCATGGCTCCAGACCTGAGAAAGTTTCTCATGGAACAAAGTGCAGAGAGACTGGGTGAGTTACTGAATGTCGCTGAAAGGTATCAAGCAGCTCAGGCAGAGGTAACAGGTAATAAGAAGAGGCAGGTAGACAATTATCAGGAACCACAAAACTTTAATGAATTTGATCATAGAGATCAAAACAAAGGTAAGCATCAGTTTGATAGGCCACGAAATGACTATAAAAATAAAACCCCACAATTCAATGAAAGGAAATATGATAACAGGAAACCCTTCAGACAGGAAGGAAAATATTGTCAAATATGCAGGATGCATAATCATAATACTAGTGAATGTGGTAGGAAAGTTCCTCCATATCACGCGGCATGCATGATAACAGTGGACAAGGGGAAGAAGAAACTGACAGAGAATCATATAAATCTTCAACATCCCCCCATCTGTGAAGAAGTGACATGTAATGGTGCCAAGGTTAGGTGCCTTTACGATTCAGGTTTAGAATATGACTCAGTTGTGAGTGCAACCCTAGTGCACCCTGAACAGTATACCACAGAGAAAGTGGAGATACAAGGGGCCGTAAAGGGAATATCCACCATGACACTTCCCGTAGCCGAGATCAATGTAGAGACAAGGTACGTGGAAGGAGTGATTAGAGCAGCCGTGTGTGACGACCCTAATTACCCGCTGGTGTTAGGAAGCAAATATGTTTTTCTAGGAAGCCCTGTAAAACCTGTGGTAATGGCCACGCTTCAGGTCAGGTCGACCCCTAGTAGAACGGAGGAGGAACCACCACTAGTTTATTCTCATAAGCAGATGAGAAAGGCCCAGGAAAAAGATAAAACATTAAAACCTTGCTTTGGTAAATTGCCAACAAGCCATGCACACCCTAAGAAAGGACAATTTTATTTAAAGGAGGGACTGCTCTTCAGGAAAGCTAGAGCAGGATCCAAAGAACAGGGACAATTGGTATTGCCAACCCCCTACAGGGAAAAAGTGATGGCACAAGCTCATGTTGTACCAGACGGTGGACACCAGAGAAATGATGTCAAAGGACATCGGAAAAACTCTACTGGCCCCAAGTAGCTGCTGATATTGCACAATTTGTGGGGGCCTGTGAAAAATGTAGCAAGGTACAGTCCCCAAGTTGGGAAAATCATAATCAGATGCCAGCCAAGCATTCTGAAACATATGGGCCTAACAATAACAAGGAAAATAACAATAATAAGGTTGACATAGAGGATAGGTATCCACCTTCCCCCCAACAGTGTTCACCAAAAATATTTAGATTCGCAACTCTGAGAAGGGCATCCAGAGAAAATAGAAACTCAGACCAGTCATCCCAGGCACAGTTTGAAGCCGCATTTAGGGAGCTGGCTGACATTGACATTGAAGATGATCCGCCTAAGTTAAAACCGAAACAAATTGTTAACATAAGAACAGTGGGCAGTGGACGAGTGAGCTATTCGGAAAATGCTCACAGCGCTTCACACTATGGCTATTAACTTAGCATTAAAAGGGCACTGGTGACATTGGTAGTCACCCGACCCTACACCGTCCAAGGGAAAGTATTGTTCGGACCCTGGATGGAGATAACCCACACATCTTATAGCAATGCTAAGGGCGAATTGATTTCTGATGCAGAAACTCATTTCCCCACATATTATCTTAATTCACTAGATTGTCAGTAGGCGGAACTATAGTTGGTGAATATGGCCTCCATTTGAGTGGCACATTATAGAACATTATAAATATATTATTAGAAGGGTGTTTCCACATTCAATCACGCCTGAGATCAGACCAATTGTTGGCTGTGAACATTTCGGAACAGCAGAGTGTCTCCATTGTTGCTTTTTTTAATTGAGGATAGTCCGAGTGTTTATTAAGGCTGATCAGGAAATTATTGGATCCACTCCACAACTCAGATATCACCATATAGATCAACTCCTCATAACGTACAATTTGAGGAACATCTAATCTTCTCTGGACACGTCGTTGAGCAGACTCAGAGAAGAGAAATGGTGAATATTGATTGCTTAGCAGCATTAAGACAAGCAGTAACACTTGCCGCTGTTCAGTAATATAACTGAAATGGATTCTTGGATTGCAGAGGTCTGAGGCAACCTTCGTCAGTAGTGCTTACTTTGAATTGACCCACCTGCATTAATCCATGATCCAAATAAAATCAGAGACATGTTGATGCAGATTTTCTGGGCTGCCATCCGTGCGATGGAAATCAAAGAAATCACCAGGCATAGACCTAAATTTCTCTATGTGTATGTAGAATTATAGACTGGCATATAACGTCTGTTTTAAGTGGGGAGAATTTGTCGTGAAACATTCTAAATCCACATATCTAAATTAAAAAGTAAATGTAAAGCCTAACGAATTAATTCAATAAAAGGAAAGAAGAATGGTAAAAGACCAGTGCTGTCACAATGACGTACAAAAATCCCCCTTTTTCTACTTCGTCTGCATATTGTAACGCTTTCACGTTTGATAGTAAAGCCTACAGCAGCATACACGCGTTTCAAAAAAATAAAACCGGTACTGTGTTTCTTAGAAAACCTTGAGATACGCACCCTGCTTAATGACCTAGATAAAATACTAGCATTAATTTCATTTTATACACTGCGTAACTAAAAGACAGACGGCCTTAGAAGAGAGAGAGAGAGAAGGAGGAACGCATTCAATACTAACACGCCGTCTCGCGATATACAATTAATGCCACCCCCAACGCGAAAGGCATGAAGCACTAACTTTTTTTCAAATAGACAGTGATAAAAAACACTACCAATACACGGTTAGGTTTTAAAAAACATGTTTAATGCTTATTAGGAAACATGACATTATACTGTTTTACGTCTGAAATCCTGACAGTACAGAAGACACCCCATCGTATCGAAGTGAACAGGAGGTAGAAGAAAAATACATATTTTGAACGCAGCCACTTAGCCCCATTAAATTTATATATTTGGGTTCCTTAGGACTGTGCTGACAAAGAATATGTTAAGTGTTACGCAAATAGTCTAGGAATTAACAAATTATAGCCAAAATAAAATAGTGAGGTTGTCTGACAGCACCAAATCATAATTGCTCAGTGGCATGTTTTGAAACCACTATTTTACGGGAAATAGGCCAACAAGTTAAATCCGATTTCATTGGCTAGAAGAATATGTAAGCCTAAACATGATTAGTCGATTGCAGATACTATTTTTGGTTGTTACGGGAAACGGTAGGAAGGGTACTTTTTTTCAAATACTTTTGTAAACATGGTCTTATTGGTTAGACCATTTGATATAGTCAATTAGGAGCGTCTGTTCAGTGCCACATTTTTAAAATAAACTTACTGAGAAGCAAGTGCGTTGAGATCCAGCTCATATTTTTCTTATGAAAGCCTGGGACAGAGGCAGATCGGAATTGTGCCATAACTCATTGCCAGTCAACGTATTTTGTGTATTATTTCCATGAATTGTGGTAAGCTAGAAATATTTGATATCTTTTAGATGAAAATTGAATGTGAATTGATAATTTATGTCTGTATATGTGTGTGGTTCAGTAGCAAACATGAGGCAAAGCCTAGATATTGCTCCAACCTGAACAAAACTTGTCGGAGAGTAGTATAACTGCATGGGATTGCCAATAGTACTATGACACCTATCTTATTGTATAGAAGGAATTACAGCTGAAATTGCAGAGGCGTTGTAATCATTAAGGAGAGGAATACTGGTGAATGTTATTACATGAGAAGCTAACAGTTGGCCTACGGCGCTGAACTCGGTGTTTGTTATGTATTGTGCTCAGTGTGGAAATAGATTATAAATTAGTTCTGAAGTAGGAGGTACAACCTTCTTGTTTCAGGGACAGTGGTACTAACATATTAAAAGCAGCACCTGGTCTGAGTTTTGCTGAATCCAGAGGCTGGTAGCAGACTCCTTAGTCAATATATCGACCTGTGTGGTGTCTCAAGAACACGGTGAAGCAAGCGAGCAGTGGAGACTGTTTCCTGCCGCCCACACAGAAGTTAAGATTCTGTGGCCAGAGCAGCTCAATCTTGTGTGTAGACCCCCTCTAACAGTGATTTTACCTTAAATCTAGAGGGACATTTATTAGTTTCAAAAAAAAAGAAACTGTGAACTTTCCCAATATTATGTCCACGAGAAACAAACACTTGAAGTCATGATGACACACAACCACCTAGCTTGAAAAGCCAGTATTATCTCAGAGTACTACAGCACAACTTACACACATATTGCAATAATAATATATGTCAATACAAAGATTCTATCTATAAATTGTGTACATATAACTTGTGATTACATTTGATTGTGATTCCTGGTTCACTTTGTAGTTGAATCAGGATATCTAATATTTGAAGGAATTAATACATATATATTTTTAAACTTTAACACTTGACTCATTTAAGATAGTCTTATAGAGTGTTCTATGTATGTGAGTGTCACAGTGTTGTAAAGTATTGTGGATTAAATTAAATTGTGTATCTGTCTGTTGGTTGTTGTGAACATACACTTCATTATTATCATAACCCTAGACATTCAATGTAGTCATCACAATATTCCAGAATAGGTCTGACTGAGGTATAAATGTGGTAGCAAGTAAGGTCATCTGTAATACACCACACTATTAGATACAGATACCTTCACAGCTGATCTCAGTCAGTACACTAAGTCCCCTATAAATATTTATATCATCCCACTTTACCACATATATTGGGGGCTCGCTCCTGGGATTTTGAACCTTCCCCTAGCATATATATATTGGGAGTAATTCACTGCGGGAAATTATAAAAATTAAAAAGGTATTCTTGGGTGGAAAAATAAGGTTGAGCTCTCAGTGCTGTGGTTGTCCTTAGATAATTATTTATAGATAAAATTGTTTGGTTAAATAGTGTATACATTTGCCTGGTAGAAAATGGCCGACTTGGCAAAATTTCGATCTGCTGCTGTGCAGACTGCGAAAGAGTTAGGAATGGACGGGCAAGTTATGATTGCTTATGTCACTACTGAATGTGACAAATTTATTGAACGCGAAGAAAAAAAGATTAGAAAAAGAGGCTGAAAGAAAGTTAGAGGCTGAAAAAGAAATTAAGAGGTTGCAGATTGAGGCTGACAAAGAGGCTAAGGCATTGGAGGCAGATTAAAAGAGAGGAAAAAAGATTGACTGCCGAAAGGGAGGGACAAAAATTAGCTGCAGAAAGAGAAGAAAAGAAGAAAGAAGACAGGCTGCAGAGAGGGAAGCAGAAAAGGAGGAGAAGAGATTACAAAGGGAGCACGAGTTACGACTAAGGGAGTTGGAATTTCAAGGCCATGCTCCTGAAAATGGTGCCAGTCCCTTTACCTCTGATGCCACTGCTAGTCAGGGAGCCTCAACCTCAGCTATGAACTTTCATTTAGATCATTTTGTTGAGAAAGAAGATGATATCGAGAGCTATCTAAATAGATATGAACTATTAGCTACCATGTATGGGTTAGAGAGAGAAAGGTGGAGCTTGAAGTTATCACAAGGGCTTCGTGGTACGGCTTATGAAGTTTTTGCCAAAATGAGCAGAGGTGATCAGGAAAATTATGACATGCTAAAGCAGGCTCTTTTGTTAAGATATGAAAAGAATGGTGAATTTTATAGAAAAAAAATTTAGGAATGCTAAACTACTGTCAGGTGAAACCTATCACCAGTTCTCTGCACGGTTAGAGACATACTTGGAGAAATGGACTTCTCTGGGGAAAACCCAAGATCTTAAGGAAATGATCCTTATAGAACAACTAAGAGAGTCCATGGCTCCAGACCTGAGAAAGTTTCTCATGGAACAAAGTGCAGAGAGACTGGGTGAGTTACTGAATGTCGCTGAAAGGTATCAAGCAGCTCAGGCAGAGGTAACAGGTAATAAGAAGAGGCAGGTAGACAATTATCAGGCACCACAAAACTTTAATGAATTTGATCATAGAGATCAAAACAAAGGTAAGCATCAGTTTGATAGGCCACGAAATGACTATAAAAATAAAACCCCACAATTCAATGAAAGGAAATATGATAACAGGAAACCCTTCAGACAGGAAGGAAAATATTGTCAAATATGCAGGATGCATAATCATAATACTAGTGAATGTGGTAGGAAAGTTCCTCCATATCACGCGGCATGCATGATAACAGTGGACAAGGGGAAGAAGAAACTGACAGAGAATCATATAAATCTTCAACATCCCCCCATCTGTGAAGAAGTGACATGTAATGGTGCCAAGGTTAGGTGCCTTTACGATTCAGGTTTAGAATATGACTCAGTTGTGAGTGCAACCCTAGTGCACCCTGAACAGTATACCACAGAGAAAGTGGAGATACAAGGGGCCGTAAAGGGAATATCCACCATGACACTTCCCGTAGCCGAGATCAATGTAGAGACAAGGTACGTGGAAGGAGTGATTAGAGCAGCCGTGTGTGACGACCCTAATTACCCGCTGGTGTTAGGAAGCAAATATGTTTTTCTAGGAAGCCCTGTAAAACCTGTGGTAATGGCCACGCTTCAGGTCAGGTCGACCCCTAGTAGAACGGAGGAGGAACCACCACTAGTTTATTCTCATAAGCAGATGAGAAAGGCCCAGGAAAAAGATAAAACATTAAAACCTTGCTTTGGTAAATTGCCAACAAGCCATGCACACCCTAAGAAAGGACAATTTTATTTAAAGGAGGGACTGCTCTTCAGGAAAGCTAGAGCAGGATCCAAAGAACAGGGACAATTGGTATTGCCAACCCCCTACAGGGAAAAAGTGATGGCACAAGCTCATGTTGTACCAGACGGTGGACACCAGAGAAATGATGTCAAAGGACATCGGAAAAAACTCTACTGGCCCCAAGTAGCTGCTGATATTGCACAATTTGTGGGGGCCTGTGAAAAATGTAGCAAGGTACAGTCCCCAAGTTGGGAAAATCATAATCAGATGCCAGCCAAGCATTCTGAAACATATGGGCCTAACAATAACAAGGAAAATAACAATAATAAGGTTGACATAGAGGATAGGTATCCACCTTCCCCCCAACAGTGTTCACCAAAAATATTTAGATTCGCAACTCTGAGAAGGGCATCCAGAGAAAATAGAAACTCAGACCAGTCAACCCAGGCACAGTTTGAAGCCGCATTTAGGGAGCTGGCTGACATTGACATTGAAGATGATCCGCCTAAGTTAAAACCGAAACAAATTGTTAACATAAGAACAGTGGGCAGTGGACGAGTGAGCTATTCGGAAAATGCTCACAGCGCTTCACACTATGGCTATTAACTTAGCATTAAAAGGGCACTGGTGACATTGGTAGTCACCCGACCCTACACCGTCCAAGGGAAAGTATTGTTCGGACCCTGGATGGAGATAACCCACACATCTTATAGCAATGCTAAGGGCGAATTGATTTCTGATGCAGAAACTCATTTCCCCACATATTATCTTAATTCACTAGATTGTCGGTAGGCGGAACTATAGTTGGTGAATATGGCCTCCATTTGAGTGGCACATTATAGAACATTATAAATATATTATTAGAAGGGTGTTTCCACATTCAATCACGCCTGAGATCAGACCAATTGTTGGCTGTGAACATTTCGGAGGAGCAGAGTGTCTCCATTGTTGCTTTTTTTAATTGAGGATAGTCCGAGTGTTTATTAAGGCTGATCAGGAAATTATTGGATCCACTCCACAACTCAGATATCACCATATAGATTAACTCCTCATAACGTACAATTTGAGGAACATCTAATATTCTCGGGACATGTCGTTGAGCAGACCCAGAGAAGAGAAATGGTGAATATTGATTGCTTAGCAGCATTAAGACAAGCAGTAACACTTGCCGCTGTTCAGTAATATAACTGAAATGGATTCTTGGATTGCAGAGGTCCGAGGCAACCTTCGTCAGTAGTGCTTACTTTGAATTGACCCACCTGCATTAATCCATGATCCAAATAAAATCAGAGAAACGTTGATGCAGATTTTCTAAGCCGCCATCCGTGCGATGAAAATCAAAGAAATCACCAGGCATAGACCTAAATTTCTCTATGTGTATGTAGAATTATAGACTGACATATAACGTCTGTTTTAAGTGGGGAGAATTTGTCGTGAAACATTCTAAATCCACATATCTAAATTAAAAAGTAAATGTAAAGCCTAACGAATTAATTCAATAAAAGGAAACAAGAATGGTAAAAGACCAGTGCTGTCACAATGGCGTACACAAATCCCCCTTTTTCTACTTCGTCTGCATTGTGTAACGCTTTCACGTTTGATAGTAAAGCCTACAGCAGCAAACACGCGTTTCAAAAAAAATAAAACCGGCACTGTGTTTCTTAGAAAACCTTGAGATACGCACACTGCTTAATGACCTAGATAAAATACTAGCATTAATTTCATTTTATACACTGCGTAACTAAAAGACAGACGAGCTTAGAAGAGAGAGAGAGAGAGAGAGAGAGAGAGAGAGAGAGAGAGAGAGAGAGAGAGAGAGTGAGAGAGAGAGAGAGAGAGAGAGGAGGAGGAACGCAGAGAGAGAGAGAGAGAGAGAGAGAGAGAGAGAGAGAAGGAGGAACGCATTCAATACTACCGCCGTCTCGCGATATACAATTAATGCAACCCCCAACGCGAAAGGCATGAAGCACTAACTTTTTTTCAAATAGACAGTGATAAAAAACACTACCAATACACGGTTAGGTTTTAAAAAACATGTTTAATGCTTATTAGGAAACATGACATTATACTGTTTTACGTCTGAAATCCTGACAGTACAGAAGACACCCCATCGTATCGAAGTGAAACAGGAGGTAGAAGACTAAAAATACATATTTTGAACGCAGCCACTTAGCCCCATTAAATTTATATATTTGGGTTCCTTAGGATGTGCTGACAAAGAATATGTTAAGTGTTACGCAAATAGTCTAGGAATTAACAAATTATAGCCAAAATAAAATAGTGGGGTTGTCTGACAGCACCAAATCATAATTGCTCAGTGGCATGTTTTGAAACCACTATTTTACGGGAAATAGGCCAACAAGTTAAATCCGATTTCATTGGCTAGAAGAATATGTAAGCCTAAACATGATTAGTCGATTGCAGATACTATTTTTGGTTGTTACGGGAAACGGTAGGAAGGGTACTTTTTTTCAAATACTTTTGTAAACATGGTCTTATTGGTTAGACCATTTGATATAGTCAATTAGGAGCGTCTGTTCAGTGCTGCATTTTTTAAAATAAACTTACTGAGAAGCAAGTGCGTTGAGATCCAGCTCATATTTTTCTTATGAAAGCCTGGGACAGAGGCAGATCGGAATTGTGCCATAACTCATTGCCAGTCAACGTATTTTGTGTATTATTTCCATGAATTGTGGTAAGCTAGAAATATTTGATATCTTTTAGATGAAAATTGAATGTGAATTGATAATTTATGTCTGTATATGTGTGTGGTTCAGTAGCAAACATGAGGCAAAGCCTAGATATTGCTCCAACCTGAACAAAACTTGTCGGAGAGTAGTATAACTGCATGGGATTGCCAATAGTACTATGACACCTATCTTATTGTATAGAAGGAATTACAGCTGAAATTGCAGAGGCGTTGTAATCATTAAGGAGAGGAATACTGGTGAATGTTATTACATGAGAAGCTAACAGTTGGCCTACGGCGCTGAACTCGGTGTTTGTTATGTATTGTGCTCAGTGTGGAAATAGATTATAAATTAGTTCTGAAGTAGGAGGTACAACCTTCTTGTTTCAGGGACAGTGGTACTAACATATTAAAAGCAGCACCTGGTCTGAGTTTTGCTGAATCCAGAGGCTGGTAGCAGACTCCTTAGTCAATATATCGACCTGTGTGGTGTCTCAAGAACACGGTGAAGCAAGCGAGCAGTGGAGACTGTTTCCTGCCGCCCACACAGAAGTTAAGATTCTGTGGCCAGAGCAGCTCAATCTTGTGTAGACCCCCTCTAACAGTGATTTTACCTTAAATCTAGAGGGACATTTATTAGTTTCAAATGAAAAGAAACTGTGAACTTTCCCAATATTATGTCCACGAGAAACAAACACTTGAAGTCATGATGACACACAACCACCTAGCTTGAAAAGCCAGTATTATCTCAGAGTACTACAGCACAACTTACACACATATTGCAATAATAATATATGTCAATACAAAGATTCTATCTATAAATTGTGTACATATAACTTGTGATTACATTTGATTGTGATTCCTGGTTCACTTTGTAGTTGAATCAGGATATCTAATATTTGAAGGAATTAATACATATATATTTTTAAACTTTGACACTTGACTCATTTAAGATAGTCTTATAGAGTGTTCTATGTATGTGAGTGTCACAGTGTTGTAAAGTATTGTGGATTAAATTAAATTGTGTATCTGTCTGTTGGTTGTTGTGAACATACACTTCATTATTATCATAACCCTAGACATTCAACGTAGTCATCACAATATTCCAGAATAGGTCTGACTGAGGTATAAATGTGGTAGCAAGTAAGGTCATCTGTAATACACCACACTATTAGATACAGATACCTTCACAGTGTGAGGAGTTAATTTTACCTATGTGTATCACTGGTTTTGGAACTTGCATTAGTGCATGTTCTCAGGTGGGGAGATGTGTGATGAAAATACAGTGATGCAATGATAAAATTCCTCCATTTATAAAGATAACAGTTAAAATAAAATGTAGGGATAAAATTTAGATAAGATACGCTGCTACTTCTTCGCCCACGCCATCGTTTTCTAGTGTCATTGAAAACCAACTAGTTATAACATGGAGACTAACGGCCTATTCGTTTAGACGGGGTAGAAACGGAGAGAAAAGGAAAAAATGATGCGGTCTGCACACGTGTTTGAATCTAAAGCCTAGCAGACGCAATTTGTAGTTTAAAAAAAAAAAATTATTACGCCACTAGTTGACACAATGTAAGAAATTGAACACGAAAAACGACCTTAGCTCTTGTCAGAAACAGACGTATCTTGGACGTTCTACAGTAAATAGACGTTTTAATTTGAATATAGCGGCAAATGCCTTGAACGTGTAGTAAAAACAAATTTCAAGACTAACATGGAAAAAATTATGTATTTCCTTAATAATAAGTTTAGAAGAATAAAAGTTAGCTAGTTTGATAGTCCATCTTTCCCTGAGAAATAATATACTTTTAATTACAAAGACGGACAGATAACACGGAAGATATTGACGAAAGACTGTATTGTTCAAAACAGACGAGCAGACAGTTATTTGTGCATACTTCTCACTAAAGTTACTTTTGACACGTCCTTGAGACTAAAGCAGAAAAACAAATTACATGTGGACAAGGGGCAGACAAGGAGGGTAGAATCTAAAAATAACTTAGCATAGAAATCTTATACGTAAGTGAGACAAAATTTGTGTAGTTTTTTTTTTTGTAGTTTGGTCCAAAACCAAGTGTAATTTTGGGAAAACCCAAGTTCGGACGGACAGACCGACAGAAATACACTTCACACTAGACCGAAACTGGACTCAAATTGGACATTTAGGTTTAAATATTTAAACTGTAGATGGGAAGTACTCTGATTGGACAAAAGAGTAATATTATTGACAAAAATTAGCCGGCAAGTGCCATTTGTTGAAGACTGTCCACAGAAACAGAACGTTGATGCTAAGAAGTGTGTAGCCCATTAAAGATATATAATATTACAAGTGGGACGCCATAGTCTAGCCAGCAGCTCAGCTGAGTTTGTGCTAGTACAACATATCTGTGTGTTTTCATTTTGAATTGTGGTAAGGGAAAAATTATTAACCTTTTTATTTAACAATTCTGAGTGATTGATACTGCCATATAATGAAAAATGATTACGACAAGTGAGTACTTATTCTAGGTCCCCAGCGACAGTCCAGGGCCTAGAGGTGAATGAATAATATGGGAAAACATATCCAAGAATGTAGAATACAGATCTTTATTTCAGGAGATCAGTGGGAACATATCACCCACCTTATTATATGGAAAAAAAAGAGACTAATGAACATATTTCATATGCAGTGCAGTCATAGAGGAATGGGGAACTGGTGCTACTTGATAACAGCCTGGATGAGATGTGCTGGGTCGGTCAGAGAGATCTGATCCTGTCTTGTTATTTTATGTATTATGGTTAGTAAACATGGTGGAGTAGATAGTATGCTATGACATAGCCTAATTTTGTGGTTTCAGAGTTTCTTTGTCTGGCACTGTGCTAGTGCCAGATGTTCTGAAGAAATCCAACGGTGGATGAATAAGAAGCCTATCATTTTACCTCAGCAACTGTGAGGAGTGGGCCAGGTGAACATCTTTACTACATCGTCACAGGCCAGTTAAGTATTGAAGACCTGGCCTGCTGCTGATTCATCAATATCCATAAATAAATTTAAAACCACTGTGTATAACGAACTTTGCCACCATTTACCCTGTTAAAAAGCCAATGAACAGTAATAACAAAGACTGGGTATGATGACACCACCACGACCCGACATCCAGTACTAGTTTTCCCAAAGACTCTGTAGTTAGTATCCATATTAGCAAATTTCACTTATATATCTATGTACAAACTTTTCATGTGATTATTCAATTATATGCTCTTTTATTGATATAAATTCATCTTGATTCACACGTCTTGACCAGAAGAAAACTTGCTTCAGGACTAAATAAATTTTAAAAAAATTTTAAATTTTAACACAGTGTTAATTGACTTGATCATATAGCTTATTATTAGACCTAGTGTTTACATGTGTGTGTCTGTGTACTTAGTTACCTGCACACCACATTTCAGTACCCTAGACATTAAACGTAGCTAACATACATAATAGCAGAATAAGTCTGTTTGAGGTCATAGGTGGTAGCAGAAAGGTATCCTGTAAACTCACATAAACTGTTATCTTCAGGGACCTTCACAGCTGACCTCATTCAGTACACTAGGTAACATAGCAACCGCACTTAATAACATCAAAACCACCACATCTATCATGACAAACATTTACCGGTGGCCCTTCATTTCAATAGGCCTGACCATTCAGGTAATTCCGATATTCATGTCACTGCCCTCCTTTCATGTGCCGGTAATGACAAGACTCGCTTTTCGTTGGAGAATCATCTTATTTTTACAATGGGCGTTTTAGCTCCCGATGGTTTGAATATCCAACATCATTTTGCATAAATTCTGGTAGCTTTTCTCTTTTTTATTCTTTATTCGTTGTCTTTTAGATCTATCTTCTTATGTTTTTGTTTTGGTTCGTTTCGTATCTTTTTATATCTTTTGTTTTGTCGCTATCGTACGTCACTTCCTTGTGATTTCTGTGACAGAATACTACTGCTTTCTTTCACAGATTCTTTGGATTGAGCTGAGTGTACTTTTACTAGTTCCACAGTTTTGTTAATTTTCTTTTTTTCCTTTCGTTGATTATTTACTTTCTTGTTTCAGTATTTCTTTTAGATTTTACGATTTTCTTGTATTATTATTGTTTTTTTTCTCTCATCACTGTTGTTGTTTACTTTTTCCATCTGCTTGTATCGCCCATTTGTTGTATATTTCTCATCATCGTATAGTTTTGTAGTACCTATATGTAATTCTTGTCTTTGTCACCTGTTTGTGGCTGACGAAGGGTAAAACCCGAAACGTCCCTTGTTTCTTGTGAACCGTTATTTGTAAAACTGATTGAATACCGTTTTATTGGTTTAAATACTTATACTGGGAATATACATGATCTGATCAGTTGTAACTTAGCTTCTTTGCTTGTGCCTTGCCATAGGTTTTTCATCTGTATTAGTTTATGTGAGGCAATTGTAAGTCTTCTTTTAATTTCTACTGCACAGTTGCCAGAGCTGCTGATGATTGATCCTAAGTATTTGAATTCATTAACACCTTCCAGTTCTTCGTTATCAATTTCAATTTCTGGTTTGGTCTTTACTTTGTCTGTTGTCAATACTTTGGTCTTCTTGGTGTTTAGGTATAGATTCTTGGCCTCGCTGTGTTTTTTGGTGGACAGAATTAATCGTTCAAGTCTTTCTGGATTGGTCGATAGGAGGAATGTGTCATCAGCATATCTGATGTTTCTCCCTCTATTCTTATGGCTGCCTGTTGTTCTTGGTACAGCAGTGCGATGAGTTGTATAAGGTGGTTTGAAAATCCCATATTTTCCATAATAGTCCATAACTGCTGATGTTGTACACAGTTGAAAGCTTTGGTGTAAATCAATAAAACAAGTATATAGGTCAACGATGAATTCTCTACACTTTTCTATGATGATCCTCATATTGAATATATGGTCTCTGGTGCCTCTGCCTGGTCGAAAACCCGCCTGTACTTCGTTAATTTCTGTTTCTAGCTTTTTTTGCATCCTTTTCATTATGATATGTAATAGTATTTTGCTGGCATGGCTTATAAGAGCTACAGTTCTGCACAGTTTCAGGTTGCCCTTTTTTCCATTCCTTGGGCCAAATTCCGCCTTTGCCAGATCTTACAGCATAATGCATGGTATATACGAATGCTGCCTTCTCCTCCTGCCTGTATCATTTCAGCTGTTATTTCATCACAACCAGGAGATTTTCCACTTATCAAATGTTTGACTGCATTCCGGACTTCCTCTATGGTAGGTTCTGGTTCACATTCCGCTACATTCATGTTGTTGTTATCTGACGCTTGTTTATTTCCTTGTGCATTTCTTGACAGTACTCCTTCCATCTGTTCAGAATATCTTTATGTTCTGTTACAGTGCCGCCCTTCTTGTCGTTTATTGCTCGAAGTGATGGTTTAAAGTTGCTGTTCTTCAATGTTCTTACTTCGGAAAACATATTCTTACTCAATCCCTATTCGCGCATTTCCTCTATTTTCCTGCAGGTGTCATTTATATATTGTTGTTTGTCTTGTCTGGCTCGTTTTTTAATCTGCTTTGTGTATTCCTTGTATAATTCCTGATTTTCTGTGTCTTTTTTTAACCATTTTTCTTCTTTCTACCACCAACTTCAGTGTTTCGTCTGATATGTATTCTCATCTCTTTATACTTCTTTTAGGAATTAACCTCTGTGAATTTGTAATGTAAACATCTCTGATGTTATTGGCAAGTTTATCTGGTGTAATTTCCTCATTTACTGCCATAAGAACGTCAAATTTGTTCTGAATATCGACACTGTACTCTTCTGGTCATATCGTATTACTTTGTCACTTGTAATGACTTTTTTCAGTTTGATCTTGAAGTTTGCAGCAAGAAGTTCATGGTCGGAGTCACAGTCTGCTACTGGGAGCATCTTGATGTATGAGATACATGATCGCCACCTCTGTTGAATTAAGATGTAATCTATTTGGTTCTTGCTTTTTCCATCTGGTGACGTCCATGTATATAGTCTTCTAGGGTGTTGCATAAAAAGAGTATTTGTGATGACTAGGTTGGTTTCTAGGCAGAATGTTGTCAAGCATTCTCCTCTCTCGTTTCTCTGGCCCAATCCACAACTTCCTTTCACTCTTTTTTCATGTTCTAATCTTTCGTTTCCAACTTTGGCATTAAAATCTCCCATTATTATCCTAATATCTTGCTTATTTGCTTTCTCTAATGCATGTTGCAGTTCGTTGTAAAACTCTTCAATTTCTAATTCTTCAGCAGTTGCTGTTGGCGCATATGTTCGTATAATTGTGATGTTCTTTCTATTTCCTTTAACTCTGATTGTGACAATGCGGTCATTTATGGGATTATATATCTAAAAATAGTGGCACATTTTCCAAAATGTTATAATATTATTTGCATTAAATCAAAATTGTGATAAGATATCCTAAATCGGATCTGAAAAATATTTCATTATCTAACAGAAAGTATAAATGCCAAAGCTCATGTTGAATGACTAAAAAATAAGCAAGTTATAAGAAAATTAGTGACATAAAACAGGGTTCAGAGAAATTCATGGTTTTCTTCCTTGGAAAAGCATAATTTCTAAAGAAAATACAATTTTCAAAATAAAAATACACCTACTTAGAACTTAGATACTGACATATTTTAATTCAGGAGAATATAAATTATTAGAACACAGACTAATCCCTATTTTCACTTGTGTCCTATTTTGACTTGAAATGCACTGCCACTCTTCCCCTTAAGCATTCTGAAAACCACTAAAGAGGGATTCAGTTCCATTTTCTCTCACTCAAACATCAAATGTTTACATTATAAGTATCTGTACTTAGATGACAGTTCAAAATATTGTTCATGATAACTGCAAGGAAGCCATTACTTCATATCTCATCAACAACCTTCCACGTGCAATCTTGACCTCTGTAATTCTAATCAGATTAGATCATTTGCCGCCTTTGCGTAGAAGGTCAGCTGCAATGGATCTCCCAAGTCTGCTGTCTCTTGCCTTGATGGTATACTCTGATAGTCTGTTTCCTGTTAATTTCTTGGAGTTATCATTCCACTTGTAATGCTGTTTTGTATGACCAAAATATTTTATCCTCTAACTTTGATCCAATTCATTAGTTATCTTTTAGTTCCTAGCTTTTCTGGGACTTCTTTACTCATTTTTTTCTTTTCTCTCTTCCATGAGATGCACCCTATTCTTGTATACATATTTGAAGACCATCAATTTTTTTTCTTCTAACCGCTTGCTCACTGTCCATTTTTCTACACCCTAAGGTAGTAGAGAATATGTAACACGCATGACTCTCATTTTTAATTTGCGAGTTACAGTGCAGTCAATATAAGTAGAAGTCAACGGACCATCAAATTCTACTCATTCAAAATTCTGCTTATCCAAATTTTAGTAAAAGATGGACATTTACGCCAAAATAAGAGGCCAGGCTTGAAGCAATTATTTTACCCATTCAGAAACAGGTATTTTGATTTTAATTTTTCATTTTTGTATCTTTTAAAGTTTAAAAAAAAATGTTAACAGAAATTTAGCGGAGCCTAAAATTTAGTGTCAAGTTAATTGTTAGTAGCATGGTAGCAAGTGTAAAAATGTTCGAATCACACTTTGGCTTAGTATTTTTGCGTGCTCTGTTAGCAGTTCCTACACTAATTCCAATAGTGATAACTACTGCATGACAAGTAAGCCGATGTAAGAGTTACTTTCCCTGACATAGGGACTAATGTGTACTATTTTCCTTCCTTCTTTCTGACCAGTGCCTGCCAAATATTGCTTTACATTTATTATTTACTATTTCCATGCCTCGGGTTTCGCTCTTTATCTTCAGGTCTAAAATGCGTAGTCCCGTTGCTGTAAGAGTTAATGCAAGCCCGTCATCTCGCAAACCGAAGGGAACCAGTCTTTACTCAGTCGGCCTGAAGATTAGGCCTGCGCACTTGCTGGTTTAATGAATATTAGCGTAACCTACTGACAGAAGCTCTGACATTTATTAACCTGTTATCGCCTGTTCACTACAACAAAACAATTTTTTTTTTATTATGTACTGCCACGCAGCAGTGTAATTAGGCAATGAAGGCAGAACTTCTTATGTGAGTTCACATTTGAGTTGGGACACAAAAATTGCTTCGACTTATCCAAAAATTCTAGTTATCAGAATTTGACTTTTAACCCCCAAAAATGAAGAATTTCATTGAAAATATCAAATTTTAGATATATATTGCACTGAAAAGTACATTCATTTGCCCACATTTCTGTATGTTTATTTTCACAAAAACTTTTGTGGATGATTTTATATAAATTTTTAAAGTATGTCAGGTAAGTGTATTGTTTACCTAATTATATATGCAAAATATACAAATTGGTATATCTTTGCTTCTAACGCATGGATTTTAGAAAATTTTTCGGTATTCATTTCCCTGAAGCAAATAGAATTAAAGTTTTTTAAACATCGTTTCATGTGTAAAAATAATTTTGATTGGCTCATTTTTGTTATCCATGGCCTTAGGTTGGGGCTTTCCAGCCAATCAGAAACGAGCTATAAAAAGGGACCATTCTCTTCCCGTGTAAACAAAGCAGGTCGCAATTCTACCTCGTGTTAAAACTTGTAACAGTTGCTGTGTGGAAATAATTCTTTATTATTTATAATAATGGATAAAAATTCATGAAAGAGAAAGAATCGTTCAAAGAAAAGAAAGTTTCAAGGAAATAGGTATGTGAATAAAAGGATAAATGAAGATAGGAGTACTGAATTTGTAAACTGCAAACCACTAACAGAGGCAGTGCCAGTTGCGGAGTTTAGTGTCGCACACAATACTAGTAATTCTGAATATGAGCCTGTGAGCACTTCTAGATTATCATCATTTTATCAATAGCTACATAAAAATATCCTAGATCATGAATATGCTGATTCAAACGTAGAAGGAATGAGTGGATACAGGTTGTATAATATAACACAAGTAGCTGAGCTGATTCAACAATTTCCATGTCCATCTTGTTATGAACGTTCAGACACTGGAGATAATTTTATAATTGCAGAGAAGCTTGTAGGTCTAGAGAGTCAGATTTATATAATGTGTTCACAATGTAAACATGTTATTACCATGAAAAAGAACCCAGAAAATGTGAACTTGAGATTCACATTTGCAATTTATAGCATTGGGTGTCACATGGAAAAGGGAAGGCGCTTTCTGGGAAATATGAATATGCCACCACCAGTAAGTAACATAAGAAGTACCACCTACAGAAAAAAGATATTGGAAGCCACCTCTATAGTTGCAGATGAGTGCAAAGCAGAAGCAGCAGCAGAAATAAAACGTTTTTTTTTATTTTTCTCTAACCAGCGGCACTCGAGCTTTCCAGCCCAATGACATGTCATTGCGAGGCTGGGGGGTCAGTGGACTTTCCTTCCAACCTGGTCAGGAGCTTCGCTCCTTCCCATCCACAGAGGGTTTATGTGCAGGAGCCGTTCAGGTTATTCAGTCAAATTCCCGGTCGTAAACATTCCTTCAAACGCTGACGCCCGGGCTTGAACCTTGAAAACCTGGTTGCCAGTACAACGTTGTAGCCATTACACCAGCGCGACTCCCAAATAAAACTGTTAGGTTTTAAGTTTATAGAGTTTGCCTGAATGAAAGCAAGACCCTAGTATGAGAAAGTCTGAGAAGATAGAATTTAGATGGAAAATGACATGCCTGTGGACAGATGAGACTATTGGCTCAAGGGATAGAACCAGGATTTGCCTCTCCCCTTGCCGCTTCGTGACTTCAAATGGCTATAATCTCACCCTCCTCTGACTACCTTTAAACACAAGGAGATAAGGTGTATAAACGACCACAGACACCACTATACAGACAACATAGAGTAAGTATAGAGTGTAGAAGCTGATCCAGTAAATATATTATAGATAAATTTATTTACACACAGAAATCATTAAAGTTCATCATACATCAAATTACAAAAAAATTAGCGTGCACTGTTGCACGGCCTGAAAAACAACGTAACAAGTACATTGATAGACACTAGAAAAAAAAAACCCCAAATCACATTCACTCTTTCTGTCACCCTGCTGAGGAACAATAAAATGATTAGTGATTAAAATAACTCTACGATTGTGGGGGGGCTGTCCACTTTAGCCTCCACTCTCTAACACAAATAAGATTCGGCTGTCTCAGTCCGGTTGACTCTTCCTCAACGAAAACGTCTACACAGCTTCCAACTTGGTAGGCGATATGCGCCGCTATCTAACACCACTGGAGATGCTAAAATAATAGACTTGGAGTAACACAATGGCTCAGTGTCTATCCTTCAATGGATAATGAACAGACCCTACCGGTCCTGTCTATTTTCTCCCTCCTTTCCTCTCTCTCTCTCCCTCTCTCTTTTGGTCTCAGTGTCTCTCTAACACTCGACGACTGATGATGCGGCGTCTCCGCTACGCTCTTCTCTCGTTACTTTCAAGACCCAGGTATTTTAACCCTCTCACCTGTTCCTGAATTCTGCGATGATGATGATGAAGTTCTGGCATCAAGCATGAGGTACTTGATTAACTGTCGAAAAACAAAACTTCTCTGCTGCTGAATAGCTTCCCTCTTTTAACCAGCTCCGGAGTTAGAGGAAAAACACAGCCTTGATTTCCGGCTGTACGCAATTGAAACCAGTCTCGCTGAAGAATTGAACTTCACTGCAATAGACCGTTTAGGTTGTGTTCTTTTGCTCCTGACGATAACTCGAGTACTCTGACCCTGAGATATGTCTTTTTTGCCGTGGATAATTTTAATTGACAAAATTATGCTCCCCCCTGTTTCGCCGTGACTCGCTGAAATTAAAAGAAAATGCGTCTATTGTATAACCATCCCAACATAACGCATCTCTAACCCATTAATCTTTATAACTCCCTTACTCAGTACTTCACTTGTCATGTACAACAATACATAAAATAATATTACCCACGTGGCACTCGTCATGTATAACAATACAAAAAAATAATATTACCCACGTGGCACTTAATTCTCACTCCTCCTACTCCCCTTCTCTCGTTCTGAAAAAACCGATACATAGAATATTTCTATTCCCCGGGTCTCTTCATTCTCACTCCTTCCCCCTCTCTCTCTCAACTATAATCTGCCAGGTAAGTAAACAGAAACCTCCCAACCTGTCTGCCTCTTATCTATTTGTTACGCGTGGCTACCCACGTGTCCAAACATTCAAACTAGGAAATCCTTTGTCCGAAATCCCGTGGCCTCCTTTTTTTAACAACACCCATGAGGTTTCCTACTTACTCCAAAATTAAAGAAAATCTCGCTATAGGAATAGTTTACTCCTCTAGCAGTATAACTCACTTATAACATACATCTTTACTCTCCGACGGCATTTCTTACATTTAAGGCATAATAAAATTTAGTGCACACAGTCGATTCCCAATAAAATTACATTTATAAATACACAGGAATAAATGGTGGTTTTACATAACATTCTACAAATATGAGCACACGTGTAGCTTATAACTTCACACGTTCCTATCTAAAGCCAAAATCATAGAAAGAATAAGCACACTGTTGCATTTACGTCGTTCTTCAAAAATGATAATGGATGGCACTATCGTTTTTAAAACTTAAAAGTTTATGTCCCCCGAAGAAATTAACTATGGGTAAAATTCTCAAAAACCCACTAATAAGTAAAACGATAATAAAATTACTACATACCGATTATCGCTGTTTTTCCCACAGTGGAGACGATAAATCGAAGTCGACCGGCTGACAATTATTTCTTACGATAGAGAGACTTGCCCGCCGTTTAACTGGCTATTTATACACACCGGGGCCACCCCCGCGTGTTCTCTCCTACGCATACCCTAGCTTTCCCTCGGACCAATGGAAACGCTAGAAAAGTAAAAATAACTACGAGCTACGCCAATCAAATTTGAAAACAACGCGACCGCGTGTCCAAAATTGCATCACGTCCACGGGCGTTTCTGACGCGTCATACAGGCGTGCCCGAAAAATAGCGATTTCCGTAAACAACGGAAAATCAGAAGAAAGAAAAACTGGTCGAGTGTAAAATAAACCTACCATCATAAACGAACCCATTTAATTACCTACATAAAAATACCAAACACGATATATATTCAAATGAGAAGAAAAAAATTGTGAAAATACAAAATAGACGACAGAATCGGGCCGGTTGAAGGACAGAATTCCAGTGCAGCATCACAGCCAAAAGGGACCAGCAAAGGTGTTGGATGTAGAAGTGAGCAGCAATTATTGTGATAGCTGCATGAAAGTAAAGAGCAGAATATCAGACCATGAATTCAAACTCTGGAGTCAGAATCATTCAGAATCAGGAGAATGTGAGAAAAATCATGACGGTACTTGTGACGCTACACTGTAATTCTGACTTTTAACAGGCCCGATTCTGTGGTTCTATTTTGAATTTTCACCAGTTTTATTTTTCTTCTGATCACGCGATTTTCCGTTGTTTACGGAAATCGCTATTTTCGGGCACGCTTTTTCACCATTTTATTTCTTCTCATTTGAATATATATCGTGTTTGGTATTTTTTTTTGAGTAGATAAATTAAATGGGTTCGTTTATGATGGTAGGTTTATTTTATTCTAGCATCAGTTTTACTTTCTTCTGATTTTTCGCGATTCCCGTAAATTTCGTTGTTTACGAAAATAATCGCCATTTCCGGCACGCGATATGACGAGGCCGGAAGCACGCGGCCGGAAGCACGCGGGGTTTGAGTGGGTTGATAGTATTAATTTTTCTAGCGCTTCCATTGGTCCGGGATTTGCGTAGGAAGGGAAATCCGCGTGGGCGGTTTCTCTTGTATATATTGAGACAGAAAACGGGGATTCGGTCTCTATGAAAAATTATTGCCTGGCCGTAGGACGTCGTAATTATCGTTCTCCACCGTGGGAAAAACAAACGATAATAGGTATGTAACTATTTTATTCATCGTTTTACTTATTAGTGGGTTTTTCAGAAATTTCGTTTTACTTATTAGTGGGTTTTTCAGAAATTCGCCCTTAGGTAAAGATTAACTTTTCAGTTTTAAAATAACCGATAGTGCCATCCATTATCATATTTTTGAAGAACGACGTAATGCAACAGTGTGCTTATTCTTTCTATGATTTTGGCAATAGATAGGAGTGTGTGAAGTTGTGAGAAACACGTGTGCCATATTTGTAGGATGTTATGTAAAACCACCATTTATTCCTGTATATTTTCTAATGTAAATTTATGGGGAAATCCCTGGTGTGTTCGTTAATTTTTCTGAGCCTTAAAAATGTGAGAAATATTGTCAGAGGGTTCAGATTTACGTTGTAAATGAATTATACTGCTTAGGGGAGGAAACTATTCCTATAGCGAGATTTAATTTAAATAGGAGTAAGCCGGGGAAACTCCTGTGTTAATGGGTAAAAGGATTTCCCTATGTTTGTCAAGTTTGAACACGTGATCGGCCATGCGTAACGGCCATGTAACATGTCAGACGGGTCTGGGCTATTGTTTATTTTACCTGGCAGATTTTAGTAGAAGGAGGGGGGATGAAGAGGCCACGTGGGATAGTGGTATTTTATGTATTGTGAGAAGAACGAGAGAAGGGGAGGATAAGTGTGATTTTAGTGCCACGTGGGATAATAGTATTTCATGTATTATGTGAAGAACGAGAGAAGGGGAATAGAAGAAAGAGTGAGATTGACGAGACACGTGTATAGAATTATTTTATGTATCGTATATGTTAGAGATAAGCGATTTTAGAGTGGGTGTACATGAGTCGCTGTTTCTTTTAATTGCAGCGAGTCTCGGCGAAACAGTGGGGAGCATAATTTAGTCAAATAAAATTATCCACGGCAAAAGACATATCTCAGGGTCAGAGTACTCGAGTATCGTCAGGAGCAAAAAAAAATTTCCCTATGGTCTCTGGCAGGGAAGTCCCTATGCTTCAGCTGGACCGAGGTTTATTTATCATACAGCCGAGAGCATCGCTATTATAGTCTCTAGCAACGGCAGGTGGCCGGGAGACTAGTTTCATTTTGTACAGCCTGAAATCAAGGCTGTGTTTTTTTTTTCTCTAACTCCGGAGCGGGTTAAAAGAGGGAAGCTATTCAGCAGCAGAGAAGTTTTGTCTACAGTTAATCAAGTCCCTCATGCTTGCTATCCGAACATCGTCATCACCAAAATCAGGAACAGGTGACAGGGTTACCATACCTAGGTCCTGATAGAAATCGAGAAGAGAGTAGCGGAGACGCCGCATCACCAGCCCTCGAGTGTTAGAGAGACACTGAGATCAAGAGAGAAAGGTAGAGAAGGAGGGAGAAAATTAGACAGGACCAGTAGGGTCTGTTCAGTATCCATTTGACGGATAGACACTGAGTCTGCGTTCGAAAAACCAAGTATTATTTTTAGCATTTCTTGTGGTGTAGTTATAGGCGCCTATCGCCTAACAAGTAGAAAGCTGTGTAGCCGTTCGTTGAGGAAGAGTCACCAGGACTAAGACAGTAGAAATTTATTAGTGTTAGAGAGTGGAGGCTAAAAGTTGACAGCCCCACCAAATTAGATTTGGTTTAAATCACTAACCATTTTTATTGTTCCTCAGCAGGGTGACAGAAAGAGTGAATGTGATTTGGGGGGGTTTTTTTTTTTGTCTCTCGTGTCTCTCAATTTAATTGTTACTTGTTTTCCAGGCCGTGCAACAGTGCACGCTATTGACTGACTTGATGACGTATGATGCCATTTTATGTTTTTCTTGTATGTAAATAAATATATACATATATTATTTACTGGATCAGCTTCTATTCTTTACTATACTTACTCTATGTTGTCTGTATAGTGGTGTTTGTGGTCGTATTTATACACCTTATCTCCTTGTATTTAAAGGAAGTCAGAGGAGGGCGAGACTATAGCCAGTCTAAAGTCACGAAGCGGCAAGGGGAGATTCAAATCCTGGTTCTATCCCTTGAGCCAATAGTCGCGTCTGTCCACAGGCATGTCATTTTTCATCTAATTCTATCTTCTCAGACTTTCTCATACTAGGGTCTTGCTTTCATTCAGGCACACTCTATAAACTTAAAACCACTTCGTGACAAGTGGGCGGCAATCGTCCGGTGGATCATTCTGTTGAGATCAATTCTGTGATCTATATTCATAGATTGTCTCTAGAAAGTTTTCTGAGAATAGATTTTCTTTAAATATCCCCTAGACTTGAGCTATTAGAACTGATCCAGTATAGGTTTTTCCACAGGGTGCAGTCTAGTAGATTTTTGTGGTATTTTTGACTTATATGACTAAGAGGTAATTGATGGCATACCGAGATATTTTTCTTTAACAGGAAGGTAATTTAGTTTTTGGTAGCTTCTTAACTAAATTTTTTCAGGTTATTGTTCAGACTTGACGCTAGTCTGAGTTCGGGTTTTTGGGACATCGGTTATAGGAGGAACACTTCCTATTACATAACAGGTAGTTCCTTCCTTTTGTTCTCCTTTCTGTCATTTTCTGTCAGTTGTGAACTTACAGCAGTTTACAGGTAAGATGGCGGATATGGCCAAGTTACAAGCTGCCTGGCGTGAATCTGCTCAGGATATGGGAATGGATAAGGAGGAGACTAAGGCCTACCTGATAAGGGAAACTGATAGGCATATTCAGCGAGACAAAGAGAAGGAGGACAGGGCAGCCGCCACAGAAATTGAGGAAAGGCAAAGGGCAGCCGCCGCAGAAGCAGCAAAAGAGGAAAGGATAGCCGCAGCAGAGATGGAACTTCGGAAATTGGAAGCACAGGAGAGGGAGAAGGCAGCGGAGAGACAGCATGAACTTGCCCTGCGTTCTCTGGAACTGCAGTACCGAGCTTCGGAGGGCAGTTCAGCTAATGGCGATTCACCCGGAGCAGGAGCGAGAGACACCTCAGGAAACGGAGGGCCCCGGTTGGCAGCCATGAGCTTCCCATTTGACTCGTTCCCTAACGGGAATGAAAAGATTGACGTGTTCTTGGAAAAATTTCAAAGAATGGCAAAGGCATACGGGTTGGATGAGAGTCTTTGGTGCCTAAAATTATCACAATCGCTCAAAGGTCATGCGTATGAAGTTTACAACAAGCTGCTCATAGATGATCAGAACAACTTCGAGGCACTGCGAAACGCTTTATTGCAAAGGTTTCAGTGGACACCCCGGAAATGCCAAACCATGTTCAGGGAGAGCAGGCCGGAGAAGGGAGAGAGTTTCGCACAGTTTGCCGAGTGGGTGAGAAATTACCTTACTCGCTGGAGGGAACTGTCAGGACTGGCGAAGACTTTTGAAGGGTTGGAGGAGTTAGTTCTGTGTGAACAAGTTAAGGCAAACATGTCCCCCGACTTGAGGCGGTATCTGGCGGAGCAGGGTGCCCAGCAACTTGATCAGATTATCGTGTTCGCCGAAAGGTTCCAAACAGCACAGGCCGAGGTACTGAGCCAGAAACGGAAAAAACCCTGACCCGCCAACCCGAGGACATAACACCTCTCCCGACAAGCCAACTAACGGGCCGAACACCCGAGAGCCCCCTCCACCTGCTTCGAACTCCGCGAGGGACCCCAACCCACCGAATAAACGAGATGAGGCAAGGAGGGACCCCGGCCGCAAACACGCATATGGTCGGACGTGGGGTGGCCGAAATAATTATAACTAGCAGTGGAAAGCAGGGGGAAGCCGGGAAAACCCCCCGAAGAGAGTGGCCTGTTTACAAACTTCTGTACCAGACTTGGAGAAGGAGCAGGATTCTCAACCTACGAGTGACCGACCTTCTACGAGGGGAAGGGTAACGGTTAATGGGATCGAAACCGAGTGTTTGTATGATACAGGCTTAAGTTTCGAATGTCTCGTGGGCCATCATCTAGTGAAGCCCGAACAGATGACTGGAGAATTTGTGGAGATATGTGGGGTGTTAAAGGGAGATGCTCCAATGCGCCTCCCAGTAGCGCAGATAGAAATAGTGTCCAAATTCGTCAGGGGCACGATCAAGGCGGCTGTAATGGAGGGGCCCCTTTTTGAGGTCATTTTGGGATGTAGGTATGTGTACCTAGGGGACCCAAAGGAACCGGAAGTAGTGGCCGCAGTGGTTACTAGGGAGCAAGCCAAGAAGGAGAGGGAAAAGGAGGCCCCCACTAATCTGTTACCCCAGGAACTGCAGGAGGCACAACAACAGGATCCGACACTGGAGGCCTGTTTTCAGAAATTACCCACGTCGAAGGACCCCAAACAAAAGGGGAATTTCTTCAAGAAGGACGGGCTGATTTATCGCAGAGACGGAGGAGAAGAGCAGGGGCATAGCCAATTGGTAGTGCCAGCCAAGTATAGGCTGCAGATTTTAGAAATGGGGCATGCGCTTCCATTTAGTGGACATATGGGGCAGGGGGCCACCATACATAGAATAGCGGCTCATTATTTCTGGCCGGGAATGACCCAGGACATCATAAGATTTGTGTAAAATCGTGTGCTCAGTGTCAGAGAGTGGCACCCAAACACTGGACCCCCCCAGTCCCGTTAGGAGAGATGCCCATCGTCGGTACCCCCTTTGAACGAGTGGCGGTTGACATTGTAGGCCCATTAGAAAGAACAAAGCGGCGGAACAGGTTCATCCTGACATTAGTCGATGTGTGCACCATGTGGGCAGAGGCCATCCCCCTGGCGGTCACCGACTCGAAACATGTTGCAGAAGCCTTGCTGCAAATCTTTACAAGACTGGGGTTTCCTCAGCAAGTGTTGACAGATAATGGGTCCCAATTTCGCAGCTTGCTGATGGAGGAGATCTTCAACATTCTTCGGACCCAACACATACATACCAGTCCGTATAACCCGGCAGGAAATGGTCTCGTGGAGAGATTCAACGGCAGCTTGATGACGATGCTGCGCAAAATTAGGGCAGGAGCGGCCAGAGGATTGGGACCTTTTTATTCCCGCCGCCCTGTTTGCTTATCGCGAAGTCCCCCAGGCTTCTACAGGCTACCCGCCAGCCACCCTATTGTTTGGGCGACCGATCAAGGGCCCCTTGGAGGCACTGTTCAGGTCTTTGACAGATCGGAAGGCAGATGAGACAACGGTGTCAGCCTCCAAATATGTGGCAGAGCTACAGAAGTGACTACAGTTAGGTTGGAAAATGGCCTCAGACAACCTTCGTAAGGCTCGCGCAAAACAGGCGCAGAGATACAACAAGACGGCCAAGGAAAGAGAGCTCCAGGTAGGGGAGAAAGTCTTGTTGTTACTTCCCACCGGGGAAAACAAACTGCGCATTGGATGGCAGGGGCCTTTCGAGGTGTTAGAGAAAATCTCTAACACCAACTATAGGATCGCTATCAGGGGAAAAAGGAAGATATACCACGTGAATCTCCTTAAGAAATTTTTAGAACGAGCCCCACCATCTCAAGACCACCTGTTAGCTTTGGCGGTAGCTATTGAGGCAGAGGACGACCCAGAGGATTATGGGGAGTACCCCTTACACCCAACAGAGTCGTACCGAGACGTAAAATTTGGGGAAAATCTTTCAGAAGGAGCGACGCGAGAACTCAGGACTGTATTACAACAATACGCGGACGTATTAACGGATAAGCCTGGACTCACCCACCTCTCGGAATTTGAGATGAAACTGAAAGACAACACCCCAGTACGGACTAAAATATATCCGGTCCCGTACGCCAAAGCTGCTGCGTTACGGGAGGAAATTGAAAAACTGCTGGCGGCCAACATCATTTCTGAAACCACATCCCCATACAGTTCGAGCGTGGTCCTATTACAAAAACCTAACGGTGAGACCCGACTGTGCATCGATTATCGATTGCTCAACACCGTGACGGAATTTCAACCGGAAGCCCTCCCCAGCCCTGCGGAACTGTTTTCCAAATTGAGCCAGGCAAAGATCTTCTCGAAAATAGACCTCAGTAAAGGCTATTATCAAATTCCGGTGAAAGAGGACGTCAGGCCGATGCTGGCCTTTAGCACTAGTGAAGGGCACTATACGTTTAACGTCATGCCATTTGGGTTACATAATGCCCCAGGTGCCTTCACACGAATGATGAGGAAGCTATTAGGGCCGTTGCAAAACCCCCACATTCATAATTTTATGGACGATATCCTCATCGCCACGGAAACGGAGGAGGAACACATAGCAACTGTCGCCTCGCTCCTCGGGAGATTGAAGGAGGCGGGGCTTACCGCCCGCCCAAGCAAATGTTTACTCGGCTTTGACACCCTAGATTTCCTAGGCCACACTATCGCTCACGGATGCATGTGGCCGCTGGACAAAAACGTGGAGAAAATTAGGAAAGCAGTTCGCCCCATCACAAAAAAAGGACACGAGATCCTTTATCTCCCTGTGCGCATATTACCAAAAATTCATTCCAAATTTTAATAGCTTAACAGGGCCGTTGACCGACCTCACTCGGAAAGGTCAACCGGAAAAAATTCGGTGGACAGCAGAATGTGAGAGAGCGTACACCACTCTTAAGGAGCTGCTGACCAGTTCGCCAATACTTCGGCTCCCAGATCTAACAAAACCCTTTGTGTTAAGGGTGGACGCCAGCGCCATCGGAATTGGATCCACTCTGTTACAAGCCGACGAATCACAACAAGGTCTGTTGTTCCCAGTTTCCTATGCCAGTAGGAAACTTAATGCGGCCGAAAGAAACTACTCAACAATAGAACGAGAGTGCCTTGCATTAGTGGCTGGTATTCGCAAACACCACGAATACCTATACGGGGTCACGTTTGTAGTGCAAAGTGACCACGCTCCTTTGGCGTTTTTGGGAGCCAACAAGCACAATAATGCTAAAATCATGAGATGGGCTTTATTGTTGGGCATGTACTCGTTTTCGGTGCAATACATCCCAGAAAAGGATAATGTAGGAGCCGATTTCTTAAGTCGGCACCTGGCTCCGGAAGAGAATAAGGATGAAGCAGTGCTCACAGACATCTCTGTAGACAGGAATAAGGGCCAGTATGAAACCCAGAGATTTCATTGATTTAGCACGGTTCCCGTACTTGAAAGGGGGGACTTATGTGACGCTACACTGTAATTCTGACTTTTAACAGGCCCGATTCTGTGGTTCTATTTTGAATTTTCACCAGTTTTATTTTCTTCTGATCACGCGATTTTCCGTTGTTTACGGAAATCGCTATTTTCGGGCACGCTTTTTCACCATTTTATTTCTTCTCATTTGAATATATATCGTGTTTGGTATTTTTTTTGAGTAGATAAATTAAATGGGTTCGTTTATGATGGTAGGTTTATTTTATTCTAGCATCAGTTTTACTTTCTTCTGATTTTTCGCGATTCCCGTAAATTTCGTTGTTTACGAAAATAATCGCCATTTCCGGCACGCGATATGACGAGGCCGGAAGCACGCGGCCGGAAGCACGCGGGGTTTGCGTGGGTTGATAGTATTAATTTTTCTAGCGCTCCCATTGGTCCGGGATTTGCGTAGGAAGGGAAATCCGCGTGGGCGGTTTCTCTTGTATATATTGAGACAGAAAACGGGGATTCGGTCTCTATGAAAAATTATTGCCTGGCCGTAGGACGTCATAATTATCGTTCTCCACCGTGGGAAAAACAAACGATAATCGGTATGTAACTATTTTATTCATCGTTTTACTTATTAGTGGGTTTTTCAGAAATTTCGTTTTACTTATTAGTGGGTTTTTCAGAAATTCGCCCTTAGGTAAAGATTAACTTTTCAGTTTTAAAATAACCGATAGTGCCATCCATTATCATATTTTTGAAGAACGACGTAATGCAACAGTGTGCTTATTCTTTCTATGATTTTGGCAATAGATAGGAGTGTGTGAAGTTGTGAGAAACACGTGTGCCATATTTGTAGGATGTTATGTAAAACCACCATTTATTCCTGTATATTTTCTAATGTAAATTTATGGGGAAATCCCTGGTGTGTTCGTTAATTTTTCTGAGCCTTAAAAATGTGAGAAATATTGTCAGAGGGTTCAGATTTACGTTGTAAATGAATTATACTGCTTAGGGGAGGAAACTATTCCTATAGCGAGATTTAATTTAAATAGGAGTAAGCCGGGGAAACTCCTGTGTTAATGGGTAAAAGGATTTCCCTATGTTTGTCAAGTTTGAACACGTGATCGGCCATGCGTAACGGCCATGTAACATGTCAGACGGGTCTGGGCTATTGTTTATTTTACCTGGCAGATTTTAGTAGAAGGAGGGGGGATGAAGAGGCCACGTGGGATAGTGGTATTTTATGTATTGTGAGAAGAACGAGAGAAGGGGAGGATAAGTGTGATTTTAGTGCCACGTGGGATAATAGTATTTCATGTATTATGTGAAGAACGAGAGAAGGGGAATAGAAGAAGGAGTGAGATTGACGAGACACGTGTATAGAATTATTTTATGTATCGTATATGTTAGAGATAAGCGATTTTAGAGTGGGTGTACATGAGTCGCTGTTTCTTTTAATTGCAGCGAGTCTCGGCGAAACAGTGGGGAGCATAATTTTGTCAAATAAAATTATCCACGGCAAAAGACATATCTCAGGGTCAGAGTACTCGAGTATCGTCAGGAGCAAAAGAAAATTTCCCTATGGTCTCTGGCAGGGAAGTCCCTATGCTTCAGCTGGACCGAGGTTTATTTATCATACAGCCGAGAGCATCGCTATTATAGTCTCTAGCAACGGCAGGTGGCCGGGAGACTAGTTTCATTTTGTACAGCCTGAAATCAAGGCTGTGTTTTTTTTTTTCCTCTAACTCCGGAGCGGGTTAAAAGAGGGAAGCTATTCAGCAGCAGAGAAGTTTTGTCTACAGTTAATCAAGTCCCTCATGCTTGCTATCCGAACATCGTCATCACCAAAATCAGGAACAGGTGACAGGGTTACCATACCTAGGTCCTGATAGAAATCGAGAAGAGAGTAACGGAGACGCCGCATCACCAGCCCTCGAGTGTTAGAGAGACACTGAGATCAAGAGAGAAAGGTAGAGAAGGAGGGAGAAAAATAGACAGGACCAGTAGGGTCTGTTCAGTATCCATTTGACGGATAGACACTGAGTCTGCGTTCGAAAAACCAAGTATTATTTTTAGCATTTCTTGTGGTGTAGTTATAGGCGCCTATCGCCTAACAAGTAGAAAGCTGTGTAGCCGTTCGTTGAGGAAGAGTCACCAGGACTAAGACAGTAGAAATTTATTAGTGTTAGAGAGTGGAGGCTAAAAGTTGACAGCCCCACCAAATTAGATTTGGTTTAAATCACTAACCATTTTTATTGTTCCTCAGCAGGGTGCCAGAAAGAGTGAATGTGATTTGGGGGGTTTTTTTTTTTGTCTCTCGTGTCTCTCAATTTAATTGTTACTTGTTTTCCAGGCCGTGCAACAGTGCACGCTATCGACTGACTTGATGACGTATGATGCCATTTTATGTTTTTCTTGTATGTAAATAAATATATACATATATTATTTACTGGATCAGCTTCTATTCTTTACTATACTTACTCTATGTTGTCTGTATAGTGGTGTTTGTGGTCGTATTTATACACCTTATCTCCTTGTATTTAAAGGAAGTCAGAGGAGGGCGAGACTATAGCCAGTCTAAAGTCACGAAGCGGCAAGGGGAGATTCAAATCCTGGTTCTATCCCTTGAGCCAATAGTCGCGTCTGTCCACAGGCATGTCATTTTTCATCTAATTCTATCTTCTCAGACTTTCTCATACTAGGGTCTTGCTTTCATTCAGGCACACTCTATAAACTTAAAACCACTTCGTGACAGTACTGCAGGTTTGATGGAGCCATATGGAATTCTAAAAATCTTTAATCGTTCAGAGAACGATTTGTGTTACACGGGATATCTGGGAGATAGAGATTCTAAAAGTTACAAGACAACAGCAGAACATCAGCTACCCATTTACCATGGGAAAACTATTAGAAAGCTTGAATGTTGCGGACATGTTCAAAAGCGAATGGGGAAGAGACTTCTGGATAAAGTATCAGAAAACAGATGCAAGAAGTTCACGGAGAATGGGAAAACCTATACCGGCATAGGTAGGATTGGGAAAATTAACCAAGTTAGCCATAAAACGGATTCAAGGACACTATGGGGCATCCATACGCAGAAATGTAAGAGATGTCCCAGCAATGAAGAAGAGCATATGGGCAATCTGGAAACACAGACAAGGAATACATGAAGATTCTGATAGTTGGTGCCCTGTGAAGAAAGACCCAGCTGCAGATAATAAGAATCAACTTCCTGAATTTGTGTGTTCTATTATTAAAGAAGTTTTTGAGGAACTTTCAGCTGATACCCTTCTGGAAAAGTGTGCTCATGGTGGGACTCAGAATTCAAATTAATCATTTCATAATCTCATATGGTTATTGTTATACAGAATTGACATCATTGCACTCCAGGCAAACCCATAGGTGCACAGCCTCCATCAGTATATGTCGAAGAGTGTGAATGCTAACTGTTCCTGTAGCTCGCTGGTTGTAAACACGAAGGATGCATCCTCTCATACGTCCATCTCTACTAGCTTTACGTTTGATGCCAAATTCCAACAGTCTTAACCTTGATGATTCATCTATTGCAGTGTCATTCTCTAACAGGCGATCATTAATTGCTCTCAGTATATCTCCCTTATCCATATCTAGTGTCCCCACTATGGGTGGTCTTGATGCTAATCTGTCAGCTCTTTCATTACCACATACCCCAGCATGACCAGGACAGTATATCCACACCAGCTCTTGTAGACTGGAAGCTTCTATGAATGTTTTTCATTCATGCCGCAACCAACCACTTTGAACCTTCCAAAGCATGGACTGAGAGTCTGACACAATGATAGCCTTTGTTAATGAAGTTTCAGTTATCCACCTTAAGGCTGCAGTAACAGCCTTGACCTCCATTCTCATGCTGGAAGTTGTTATCTTGTAAGCCCCGCTATGTTCGGCGACGATTCTGCCCTGCACCCGAGCAGAGAAGCCCCAACCTGATTTCTCACCATGGATCACAGACCCATCTGTATACACAACGGCATCATCAACCCAAGAATGATCATGTATCAGTTAATTAATTTCCATTTCTGCTTTTCCATTCCTCCAATTTCTACACTCTCTGCCAAGGCTGATGATTACATGCTGGTAGTTAATCCAGTTCTCATCTGACATACTCCACTCTTCCCCCTTGAATATATTGTTGACTGTGGCTACCTGTTTGATCGTTGACTCTGCCTGTGCCATCCATGACATTCCTCTCTTTATTCTTGCTCCCTTAATGTCAGCTATGTTACCATGCAGAGGGTGCCGTTTGTCTGTGGATACTCACATATAGGCTTTTGCTTGGGCCATCGTATATCTGGATTTAATTGACAGCACTCCAAGCATATACCTCATTGTCACAATGGGGGTATCTCCCGTACAGCCCAAGATTATGCGCATCCCTTCATTCTGAATGCGTTCTAGTCATTCACATTGTGTTACTGACAGCGTGAGTAAGCCCATACTCAATGACCAATATGACTAGCTGTTGATAAAGAAGAAATAGTAATCTCTGCTCCAGACGCACCGCGGCCATTATTTTTAGGGCCGCTAGACCTCTCCTCCATTTCTGTGTGATTTTCTCAACATGGTACTTATAAGAGAGCCCGCGATCAAATGTAACTCCGAGGTATTTCAGCTTTTCTTGCCTTTCAATCCTCAGTCCATTGAGAGTAATATCTGGGAGGTCTGCTTTCACAATGGAGTTGTTCAAGGAGCACCACATCACACAGGCCTTGTTGGGATTGACTTTGGAGCCAGTTTCCTTGCACCATTTAGACACCTCCTGTAGTGTCCCATGTATGCTATTAACCATTTCTTGTCGGTCATCACCAGTTCTGTAAATGAGTATATCATCAGTAAATGTCAGTGTTCGTCCCAACCCAGTTGGTTGAATGGTAGCTACTTTTGCTGTATAGATATTAAATAGCACCAGTGATAGTGGAGAACCCTGGGGTAGTCCAGGGCAAATGAGCATTGGATCTGATGTCCATGTTCCCAAGCGAAATGCCACTGACCTCTCAGTTAAGGCAGTTGCTATCCATCTTGTAAGCCAAGGGTTAACATCGCAAGCCATTACACAGTTTATCAATGTTGCAAAGTTCACACTGTTATAAGCATCCTCTAGGTCAATTGCTACCACAACCATTTCTCGTTTATCCTGGAACCCCTCATATACATCATAAGCAAAAGTTCCAGCGTTACCCCATGTTACTTTCATGGGCCTATAGCTGCCTGGATTAACAGGTAGGATCTGTGCATTTTCGAGGTGATTCATTATTTTTCGTGCTACTATCTTTTCTAGTAGTTTACCATAGACATTCTGCATTGTAATAATTCTGTAGCTGCTGAGAAGCGTGGGGTCTTTACCGGGTTTAGGAAGTGGTCGTAGGTAACTATGCAACCAGTCTTCTGGCACCAGAGCATTCTGTAAGCTGTTGTTGAAATCACTCACCACACTTTAAATGCCTGAGTCATTGAGCTGTTTTATGTGGTGATACTGGACACCCCATCAGGGCCCAGGGCAGTGTTCCTACTGGATTCTAAAGTACACATAACATCGTCTTCGGTTATGAGGTCAAAATATATGTCGCCTCTTCTGTCGCTTTCCAGAATACGGTCTTTGATTTCTTGGCGGGCAGCTTTATCACCTTTATCTGTCTGAGTAATATAACGCTCGAGTAATGCATGTCCCTTTTCAGCATCGGTCTTCAGGCATATTCCTGTCGAGCTGAGAATATTAGGAATAGGTTGGCCTGTACTTTTCCTACTCATTCTGCGATGTAAGGCCCAGAATTTCTGTAGTGTTTTGTCAGTGCCCACCTGTGTCACAAAGGCCTCCCACACTGTGTTTTTGGGCGTCCATCATTTAAAATGGATAGGTTCGAGCTGAGCAAAGCCTGACTCAAGGCAATATCCTGTCTATTTTCCATGGAGTTCCCCCACTCCATAGATCTAGCATTAAAATCGCTGGCAATTAGGCACATCTTGTTAGGCTCCCCCGACAATTTAGTCAGGAACTCCCAGCTACCATCTTCCGACAGGCGATCCACATGACCATATAAATTGAATATTTGCCATTCTTGACCGTTTATACGCAGTAAGATCCCCTGTAATTCTGTATCCTCAGTAGAATGTAAACTTGTATCTATCCATGCATGAGGAAGTTCATCTTTGACATACATCGCTTGACCTCATCTGCCAGGCCCACACGGATTTGTATAACATCTGTAACCCGGGCAATTGACATCATTATTCACTTTTAAATTGATTTCCTGGATCATCAATACATCAAAATCATAGATAATAGTTTGAATAATGGCAGCTTGTTGGTAGGCACTTTGACAGTTCCAGTAGCAAAGCAGGAAAAAACTTGAAAATCTCGAATCACAAACTGTGTCAGACATCTTGAAACCGGAAATGGTCTAAAAACTGTCATGTTGTTTGTATATATTGCCAGTAACCCATGTAAAGTAAACTGAAAAGTAACAAATGACACGACATTACATACATACATGGGTTTTCTTACTTTAACACAGAACCAGAATAGTAAATATTTCATATGGTATAGGTGCTCAAAGAATGTTTTCATTAGAAAAAGTAGGCTGTAAATAGCTGTAAATGATGCAGTGATTGTGTACAATAGTGGGGGGAACTGAGGAGAAAAAAACATCTTTGATAATTTAGGTCTAAACTTTGGTAAATATGCATTTCAAATTTTTTCGCAAATTGACAAAAAGTGCACAATCTGCTGAAATGAAGAATTTAATGAAAAGTAAGCTAGGAAGTATGAAACAGCCCATGAAATCAATAAAAGAAAATACCAGAGATGATTCCTACATAGCAGGGGGATACTGAGGTGAGTAGAGTAAATATTGTGTAAAATTGTAATTCTTCCCTTTTTTCTTAATTTTCTCAAAACCGCATTTTTCACACACATGTGGGCACGTTGCCCAAGATTTTTCAAAAATTATCAGCGATACAGCAGTGAATTTTGGGCCACAAGTTGTACACAAAGTGCTCATAAAAATAAACTAAAATAAAGGATATATGTTAACAAACTACAAAACTGTTAAGAAATAGCTAAGATACCCCCCTAAAAAGTTAAAACTATTTGTAGACTGGTATGTTAAAATCCAAAAAAAACTCAGATATCAAACCAATCAAAATTATTTTAGTACAAAATTATTATCATATATTACAAATGAAACAGCCAAATTTCATAACTCAAGCTGTACTCACATTTGAGATATCTTGGGCAACAAAATACCCCAAAAAAGCTCAAATTTGCCTTTTTTTTCTACTGCTTTTCCCCCATAGACTGCATGTTTTCAGTATATACCTCAATGTTTTGTATTTTTTTCAGTCTTTTTGCTTGTATAAATGACCAGATATAGCTATTATCTTATAATTCTGTGTTTTTCATTTTGGCGGTTTAACCTCCCCTTAACCGGAGCTTTTTAACAAAGCCAAAGAAGACATTAGGCCAGGACCTTCAGAAGTACTTTTACGTTAAGCGAAATTCAATTTAAGTGAGTTTCACTTAAGCTGTCTGCACTGTATTTGTTTGGAAATTAGTATTTGTCTCATGTTGTTGAATGTAGCTTTGGCCAAATTGTAATTCAGTGAGCTTGGCAGAAAATGAATTAAGCTATAATATTTCTTCTTGTTTCATGCACAATTTGTAGTTGAGTGTCAAAACTCTTACCTGATATGTTGTTGCAGCACTGGCCTTCAAACGAGGAATAAGTGAGGCTTGGGTGTATATATCAAGGAGCAGCCCGTCAATGAGATCCCAAAATCCTCCAGGGGTACCAGGCTCAATATCCGGGATGAATACCATCTTAGGTACATGAAGTTCCAGAAGAATCTCAAAAAGAGGCCCAGATGTCTTCTCTTGATTGGTATTCTCCAAAAAGTATTTGAGACTGCAAGCTAAGCAAAATTATTTCAATGAAGGGCTTTAGAGAAAAAAAAAAAGAAAAGTAAGTCAGACAGATATCGAACAGGGTGAATAATAAACTTGATTAACTGTACATTATGAAGAGACAAAGATAGAATAAGACCACTGCATGGGGCTGGCAACCTCATCCTGTCAAACAAATTACATAAGAAACCACTGCTCCAAGAGATTGTCAATGCTTGGTACAGGCCTCCTGCAAAGGGGACCAGCTACAGTGGTGGCTCCATTCTCTTTTAAGGAGCGCAAAGGAAAATTATGACGATAAATATGCAGATGAAACATTTACTTAGCTGTACAAACTAGCAATCACAATGTGCATCTCCTGTTTATTCACCATGAGAAATTCACCACGGCCAAATTCATAATACTTCGTTTATTGCAAATCAAATCCATGGCAAGTTTAGTTTTGACAGTGAAAGATCCAATAATATTTTTAAGAACACAAAAATGTTTCAAATCAAAACTCATAATTAATGTTTCAGTGTAATGTCAAACTCCGCCCATGCCGGTCCCAAGCCCGGATGAAAAAGGAGGAGGGCGGCCTGCATGGAGGCCGTAAGGAGGCAGCCCCTCCACCATGCAAAGGCACAACAGGCCAATCACCTGTTTGTCTTAAACTATGATTACGAGAAATACAAGAGAGAAAACCGGACTGATTCTAAAGGCGACGAACTGGAACGGACTACGGACTACGACTTATGGAACTTGGAACACAAGAAGTATAAATGGGAAGGAAGAGGAGCTGGTGGAAGAGATGAGGAAAGCAAAACTAGAAATCCTGGCTATAACGGAAACGAAGAAAAAAGGACAAGGAGTCATGGATCTCGACGGCAACACGTTGCTCTACAGTGGTGTACCCATATCTGAAAGAGCTAAAGGGGGCGTGGGTTGCATTGTGGCCCAAAATCAAAAAGATAGTATCAAGGGATGGAACTTTGTCTCGGAGCGCATTATGGTTGTAAAACTAAAAGAAGGAGAAACCATAGTCAACCTGGTCATAGTGTATGGGCCAAATGAGGATGAGAGAGCAGAGGTCAAGGAGGAATTCTTCGAGCTGCTTCAAAGGACAGTGGATGACTGCCTAGATGAAGTTATCATGCTCGGAGATTTTAATGCCAGAGTTGGAAATGACCATGCTAGATGGGGTGGCGTTATCGGAAGATATGGAGAAGATACTCTCAATGACAATGGAAAGCGACTCCTTAGATTCTGTAGTGAGCAGAATCTGATCATTACAAACACAAAGTTCCCCCATAAGCGCATACATGCATACACTAGATGTGAACCAACCAAGAATGAGAAGTCAGTGATCGACTATGCCATTGTTCGGAGAAGCTCATTCAGATATGTCCGAGATGCAAGAGTCTGGAGGGGGCCAGAGATTGGAAGTGATCACTACCTGCTAACAATCAAACGAACAACTGAAAGAGTTGCTCAGCCTAGGATCTGCCCAACATCACGCAAGAAACCAAGTAAACGAGCAGGAGAAATGAGCATTAGGACCTACAAGCTGAGAGAGCCAGAAATTAAGACCAGATATCAGGGGCTTATTGCTACAGCAGTGAGCAACACAGAAGAACGACCTGATGACTTGGAAACCCTCTGGAATAAATTCAAGGATATCATAAAGACAGCTGCTGCAGAAGCATGCGGTGAAGTCCGACTTGGGAATCAGAGAAAGAGGACACCTTGGTGGACAGAGGAAGTCAAAGAGAAAATAAGAGAGAAGAAAATGACATGGAAACAATACTTAGGAGCTAAAAACACAACAGGACAAATGGAAAAATATAGAGAATATGTGATACTCAGAACAGAAGCAAAGAACAAAGTGCTAGCAGCAAAACAGAAGTCCTGGGAAGAATTTGGAGAAAAGCTAGAAAAAGATGCACAAGAAAACCAGAAATTGTTCTATAAGACCCTAAAGAACATGAGGAAGGAAACACAATGCCCTCTCAAATTTATAAAGGACAAGCAAGGCAAATTGCTTACTGCCCCGAAGGAAGTAATGGAAAGATGGAAAGAATATTTCTCAGAACTCCTGGATGGTGAGCATGGTGAAGCAACAGAAATGATAACCACTAGCACAGAAGAGAAAACCAATGATGGTGAAGATGACATAAAGATGGAAGAACTGAAGGCAGCACTAGAGAAAATCAAGATGGGCAAAGCAGCAGGGCATGATGGTATAACACCAGAAATGGTTAAGTACATGGGAGCATCAGGCGACCTATTACTCTTAAAGGTCCTACAGGCAGCATGGTGCAACAAGACCATACCAAAGGATTGGGAGATTGCCATCATAACACCAATTTTCAAAAAGGGTGACAATCGACAATGTGGAAACCATAGAGGCATATCCCTTCTCAGTGTCCCTGGTAAAATCTACTCTAGAATCCTAGAGCAGAGACTCCGACGCCTAGCTGAGCCACAATTGGATGAGGTCCAGTGCGGATTCCGAGCAAACCGAAGTACTCAAGACCTAATCTTCACACTCAGACAGCTGAGTGAAAAGGCCTTTGAGTATAAGAGTGAGATCCATCTTTGTTTCATAGATCTGGAAAAGGCGTTTGACAGAGTTCCCTGGAGCAAACTTTGGGACTGTTTGGCAAGGAAGAATATTCCAGCACCTCTGATTCATGCTATACAGAGCTTCTACAAGTCTTGCAGAAATTATGTGAGGACAGCAAACCATAAGTCAGAAGAGTTCAGGACCACCACTGGTGTAAGACAAGGTGATATCCTGTCACCTTATCTTTTCATACTCCTCATGGACGATGTCATCAAGGCATGTAAGGAGAGAACAAGAAAGTATTCAGTGGGGTACTGGAAGATGAGACAGGTCTATATTTCGGAGCTGGCATTTGCTGATGATGTTGCCCTGATTGCTAAATCAGAGGCACATCTCCAATCCAACCTGCAAGTCGGGAAGGAAGAGCTGGAGAAGAGAGGGATGGTCATAAGCAGCTCTAAAACAAAATCCATGGTGATATCACGAGAAGAAAGAAAACATCAAATTAAGTTGGGAGAACAGGTCCTGGAGCAGGTCGACCACTTTAAATATCTTGGAGCTATTATAGACCGAAAGGGAGGCATCAAAGAAGAGTTGGCCACTCGAAAAGCAGCGGCTGGGAGACTTTTTCAGGCCATAAATCGTGGATTCCTCAGCAAGAAAGAGGTTGGTAAGAAAACGAAGATGGCTGTATACCGCTCCACCTATGTCCCAGTCTTGACATATGGATGCGAGTCGTGGGCAATGACTACAACCCACAAAAGCCAGATCCAAACCTCAGAAATGAGGTATCTGAGGAAAGTGGTTGAAGTAACAAGAAGAGACATGGTCCGCAACCAGACGATACGTCAAGGCCTGAAATCCCATCCGCTGCAGACCCAAATAGAACAGTCCCAACTAAGATGGTTTGGCCATGTCTGCAGAATGGGAGAAGATCGGCTACCACGACAAGCATGGGAAACAAAGAGCCAGGGATCCAGACCTCCAGGACGACCCAGAGTTCGCTGGGAGGACAACATTAGACAATCTTTGAAGGACCGAGGACTAGAATGGAACCAGGCCAGGAAGAAGACAGCTGATAGAATGGTCTGGCGCTCTCTCTTCCAAACCTCTACACCTCACGGTAGAAGGGGAACGACTAAGTAAGTAAGTAAGTGTAATGTCAGATGTAGTGAGTTAATTGAGATGTCATAGTAGTAGTATTAGTAGAAGTAATCGCATTAACAGTTGGAGCAGCAGGAGTTGTGAAGGTAGTAGTAGTATAGTAAATAAATATTAGACAAACATAAAGGTATGTTTTCAGGCACTCGTAAGAAATAAAGAAGTAGAAAACTAGGCATCAACAAAAAATGATGCTTCGATGACAGGGAGGATAGTGTGATTCGCTTGCATAGCTAGCCGGGGTTGTCGCATGGAAGGTCCTGGGTTCGAGTCCTGGGTAAGCCACTCATGTCTGTTGTTTTTCTGTTGTCTAGTTTTCTACTTTATTTCTTACGAGTGCCTGAAAACATACCTTTATGTTTGTCTAATATTTATTTACTGTTTACAGGCCTCGGGTTTCCCTTCCTTGTGTTATAAATGTTTATACAATACCAAAACCTACCCTCTGTCCTGTACTTACTGTTCTTAGTCTTCTATCATTTACTAGACACAGTATTAAGGTCTTCGTCTTGTGTGATCTGACCTATACTGTATAATAGGGGAACAACAGAAGTGATTGCGTCATTAATAGGCTGGACTGCCCATGGTAAATTTCCAGTGTTGTGTGTTGCGGGATGCACTAATGACCCGTCATCGAAGCATCATTTTTTGGTGATGCCTTGATGGCAAAGAAAAGGGATTTCAATAGTGTCATTCGTCATGTGTTTATTTCTGCGTATAGGCAAAAGTGGTGGTAAACAAGCAAGAATGTTTGGATGCAATGATTTTTAAAAAAGCAATGCCGATATCAAGAATGACAATCGAAACAGATCAGTTTCTGACAAGCAAGATAGAATATTTCATACATGAAAATGTCTAAATTATTCTCTGACTTTTCCTACATGCGCTCCCGCTATGTGTCCTGGCAATCAACAGGCAAAGTACATGGGGATGTATTTCATGTTTTATGAGAGTGAAGAGGGTGATTTTTTTGTATCTACTGGATTGTGGCTGGTGATGAAATGTAGGATAATCACAGCCACTAAGTAAGAGGAAACAAAGCTCCAAGGTGTGGAAGCATCTACAATCTACTGCAGACAACAAAAATGTGAAAACAGTCCACAGTGTTTGAAAAGTCATGGGGGCTGCTTTGGGAATTGCCACAGCATTCTTTTAGCAGGATTCCTGGCACAGGGGATACTATCACTGCAGAACATTATAGTATAACACTGGACATCCTGAAATCCAACATCTGTCACAAACAACAAAGGACTCCTGACATAATGTGTGGCTTTGTTGCACATCAGTATCACTCCACACAGTGTTTGATCCACATGTTAGAGGTTATATCATCATCAATGGGGGAGCCGCGCTGGTGCAGTGGTTACCAAACTGCGCTGGCGACCGGGTGACCCAGGATCAAACCCGGGCGAGAACATTTGAAGATTTTTCGTCGACCGGGAATTGGACTGGATTAACTTGAGCTTTTGCGAGGACATTTGAAGGAGTGTCGTCGACCAGGGACTGGCGGCTCCTGAGCCAACCCAGCTCTATTGGGTACCTCCGAAATCAGCGAGTATCTGCCTGAATGGCGAGGGACACCTGTCTCTGGGAAAAAAAGGGATACTCACGTAAAATCAGTCTCAGGTTAGACATACTAACCTGAGATTTCGCCTCAAGTAATAGCGGGCGTACGAAAAAAAAAAAAATCATCAATGGGAAAACTGCCACACCCTCCACAGAGCCCAAACATAGTACTCTTAAACTACCCTCTACTCAGGAATCTCAAGAAGCATCTTTTGAGACTGTTTTTCCTGGCAAATGAGGTAGTGCACTTTGTTAAGGGCTTTGGATGCTGATTTTTTTCTGCAGCAGTATCCATAAGCTTATTAATCACTGGAATAAGTGTACCGAAGAAATGCACAATGTACTAATGCATCTTGTAATGTGATGCCCAGGAAATATCTGAGATATAAAGCTGGTTTCACATGTTGCTAGCCTGAACAAAAAAATCACCATGGAAACATAATTCATATGAAAGAAAAGTGACTGTATCGCAAGAAATTAGCAGTGCCATCCTGACCTGGTACCAGTGATGGGTATACATGCTTTCTCTGTTCCTTATATGATAAGCACTCCTGCAGCAAAGGTTTCATAAATGGGTGCTTGCATAGAACAGAAGGATTTAAATGATATGACAAGATCACCAATGTGGAACTGATGGCACGATCAAGACAAGTGCCAGTGGAACATGAGATGAGAAGAAGACACTAGCGATGGAGTGGACACACATTCAGGAACCCTATTGATAGCATTACCAGGCAGTTCTATTCTGTAATCTCCAGGGTAAGAGAGATAGAGGGTGACCAAAGAACAACCTGAGAAGAGAACTGGATGCAGAAACGAAGGGATGAAGAAGACATAAAAATACACTGAGCTGATGGAACAGGATAGGAAGACTTCGTATAAGTCTGTTGAAGGCTTATGCATCATGTGGAGGGGGAGGGTGGTGATTATGATGACGATGATGATGCAGTAGAGGTATTGATAAGTCACTTTATCAGTGCTACATGTTCTCTCACAGGTAGTTCCTATCTTCAAATTATACCATTAAAAATGAAGTTACTTCAACTGTGACAATTATGTGAAATCTCACCTACTATATTAGCAAACCCTTCAATTACCATGTCATCAAGGTAGGTAACATAATCCATCCAAGCCTGTGATTTTTTGTTTGCATCGAATAGTTCTCTGTTATTCTAGTTTGTTGATTAAAAGTCAAATAAGCTGCATCAACATTAATAAAAAAAACACAAAATTTATTGTAAGTGGCATACATTTTCAGAAGACAGTGTTATAAGAAGGAAGATAACATCAAGATATGGACATGAAAAAGTCTGTCAGAGTGCACCATCAAGACAAAAGAGGTTGGAGATCCAGTATGACCTCTATTGTGGAGATGGTATCTGATGATGACAAATTTTCACCAAAAAAACTTTTATATAAGAAAGATAGCGATTTAAAAAAAATATTAAAATAAAGCAAACTTTTCATTTATCATCACATCAAAAAGTGTTTTATTCACAATTTCTTTTATTTTAAACAGACTTAACCTTTTGAGGCTAATGCTCTTATTTTATCCAAACCCTCTCTCTATGCTCCTAGGCCAAAATGTTACATTTTTTTTTTTAGTGAATTCACTTTCTAACATCTGCTGACATTTCAAAATCAAATTTTTACAAGCTTTGTCTTCATATACTGTTTTATACCAAGGTGGTAATTTTGCAGAAATTATGTCCTTATTGAGTGTTATGTCCTGTGATGAGACAAAAAAATGTCAAAATTTCCGTGTGATACAGGACAATACAAATTTAGAGGAATGGACAGTGATTTCAAAACTTGAATACCAATGGCACGAGTGGCTGTCACTGAATTAGCAAATGTATGAAAATCAAAAGAAATCAAGTCCAACACAAAATTTAGAATCTTCAACTCTTATGTCAAGACAGTCCTATTTTATGGTTCTAAAATACTGAGAACAACAAAGCAAAATCACTAAGCTGCAGACTTGCATAAAAAGGTACTGGTACAGAACGAAAGGACTGAGATGATATGACAAGATCACCAATGTGGAACTGATGGAAAGAACAAGATAAATATGGGTGGCACGAGAGATAAGGAAAACATGTAGGCATATGATTAGATACACATAGAAGAAACCAGCTGAGACACTACGTGGCAGTCCTTGTTCTGGAACCCCCAAGGTCAAAGAGAGGAAAACCTACAAACTTGGAGAAGGGAATGGGGACAGATTTAAAAGGGATTTTTAAAAAGACATGGAAATAGCTTGGAATGAATGGCTCAAGACTGGAAGGTTTAGCATAATTAGGTTAAAGACCTATGCTGTACAAGCAGCTAATGAATCAGATAACACAGACCGTACCTTGTACAATTTGTCCAGTGTAGCATGTGTTCACTATTAACTCTTAAAGGCCGGAACGACGCTGGTAGCGTACATCCGCAAAACCCCTAGAAGCCGAAACGACGTTGGGAACGTCACTTTTTGTGTTCCGTGAAATTTGTTTCGTATTTTCGTTATGACTCATAACTGAATACTATATGTAGAATATCACTAAAAGTTCTTCATATTCTAATTCTACATTCATTTATCTTTACTGTGATGTATAATATGTGTGTCTTTGTTGTGTAATAACTCAGAAACTTTAGAATTTATAAAGGTACTGCTTTAAGGTACAAAAATAATTCTGGCAAAACTGATGAAAAAATTCCGGCCTGCAAGAGTTAAATATGAGAATTAAGGCAAGTGTTTGGCAGACATTTCACTAAGAGGTGTATGAAAAGATTAAGGGAATGTTTGCCACAACGTTCATTCATGTAAAGGTGTGAGAAAAGATTAAGCAAATGCTTACAACAATATTTGTTCACTAACAGATGTGATACAATTTAACGCAATAGTCACAGGTTATGTTTGCCACAAAGTTCATTCATCTGAAGATAAGAGAAAAAAATTAAGCAAATGCTTACAATATTTGTTCACTAACAGATGTGATACAATTTAGCGCAATAGTCACAGTTTATTTTAATGTTTGCCACAAAGTTCATTCATCTGACGATGTGAGAAGAAAATTAAACAAATGTTTACAATATTTGTTCACTAACAGATGTGATACAATTTAACGCAATGGTCACAGGTTATATTATAACATGATAGAAGAATCTCGGAGATGCATCAATGACTTTTATCCTGCTCCAGCAATACATAAGAGAAGTTTCACTCATCCCACTTTTGCAGGGTGACAGGCTCAAAGGAAATAATATTTCACCTAGTGGAACTTGTACTCTTCTAAAAGTACAATTATCTAGCTTTTAAATGCATATACAACAACAGGTTGTATGCTGTCCCCTTGTCTATTTAATCTATACACAGAAAAAATTCTCAAACAGATACAGGAAATGCCAGGACTGAACATCGGTGGAAGGTCAATAAACCTTCGACATACAGATGATACCGTGTTGTTAGCTGAAAGTGAACAGGATTTACATAAACTAGTGAAGCAAGTAAACAGCATAAGTCATGAATATGGATTAGACATTGGGAAAACAAACACTATGATAATTAGCAAAATACAATAAGCCCACATTAAATATAGGCATAAATGGAAAAAAACTGGAGCAAGTCAAGACTTCTCATATCTTGGTCATATAATAATAGAAGATGGCAGAAACCGAAATCAAGAAGAGAATAGGAATTGCCAAAGTTACATTCAACAACATGAGACAAATGCCGACATTTAAACAATGAACTCACAAATTAAAACGGAGAATCATAAAGTGTTATATATATTCTTCATTACTGTATGGTGTAGAAACATAGACAATGAATAAGTAATTAAAAGAAAGAATGCAGATATATATTGAAGAATGGAGCGCGTCTCATGGAAAGAGAATAAAACAAATAAGGAGGTCCTAACAAACCTAGGTATGAAAAGAGAAATAATGAAGGAGATCAAAATTAGGCAGCCAAAATAGTTTGGCCACACAAAAAGACATAACACCTTGCAGAGGACCATATTATAAGGGAGAGTTGAAGGCAAACGTGCAATGGGAAGACAGCGCTATAAGAGGGAAGATAACATCAAGAGATGGACAGGAAAGTCTATCAGAGTGCACCATCAAGACAAGAGACAGAAGACGTTGGAGATCCATTACAACCAACCTTCGTTATGGAGATGGCAGCTGATGATGATATAACAAAATGATTGCATACACTTTCAGCATAATCCAACTTTGAAAATCTTACATAAAGAATCATCCTGCATGTTTTTTTATTTCTTCTTGTTATGGCAGAAATGGGGGGGGGGGGGGAGACTAAAAACAATAGTTTAAAAATAAATTATAAAAAAAGTTATAATCAAATTCCAACCCCCTGGCCACTTAAATAATAAAACTGTACAACAAAGAAGTAGAATCCGCCATAACAGAAAACCACTTGAAACCATTGCTTGAAAGAAACAGAATATTTATTAATCTGTCTTACTGTTTTAAATGTTTGTACTTTGTCAAACTGCAATACACCTACCTCCATAAGTACATGCAGTTCCATTCCTGCATTTGTGATTTCAGCATATCTCTTTTTCACAGTCTCTGCACGATCATTCAGACCCAGCAAATTGTCCTGTTTCTCTTTTCTTTCAAACAATGGAGCAATGGTCCAGGTGGCCATAATGTTCTTAAGCCTCTCTACATTGTCCTTGGTTTGCTGTACTCGACTCGTTAAGTTCTTTACTTCATTCAATGTGTCAGTTACGTAGCCCCAGATATCTGCATGCACATAATTTAACAAAGTTACTTAAATTTAAAGTTCGACAACATGATAATGCAGGTATTAAAAATTCAAATCTTACTTACTTCTCACTTTTTACTTACTCTCATTTTCCTTATGATTGTTGATCTTTACTGTTTTATATAGTAAATGTTGATAGATGTAATGAGACGTGGCTGGCTGTCATACATACTCACGTTACGAAGCATAATCACGAAGGCGAACACACTGAATACATAACAACATGTTTAATCAACCATCTTAGAAACAGGAAGTAGGAAGAAGAGTTCCCATAAGGGCAAGTAACTCTAGTCGGGAAAACAAAGTATCAGCATGGAAACGTATATACATCAACATCCCCCCTTCTTTATGAGTGAACAAAGTCATTCATCCAAGAGGGTTTCTTGCGATCTCTTTGAGGTCTCTTAGAGCAAGATAGTAGGAGAGAATGTTCCTGTTCTTTGCCAGCTTTCCCAGGACTAGAAGTAGTTGGAGTTGAAGGATCAACTTCTGGAGGATTGGAAATGTTCACTTCACTAGTGTTCTCCATGTCTGGCAAAACAACCTGTTGCTCGGGTAGAACTGGAGAGGAGACATCAATTTTCAGGTCCTCGGGATCAGGTGTGAAAGATGTTGTTTTAGGTCTTAGATGAATTCTGTTTCTGACATATTGACCTCCATTCTCCCCTTCAACGAGATAAGATCTTTCAGAGAGCCTCTTATCAATCCTTCCAGGTTGCCAGTTTGGTTGTTCAGGGTCTTGATAGTAGACTGGCTGGTGAAACAACTTGGGCAGATCATGAGCAGTTTTATCATAATACTTCTTCACTGATCTGTCTCTCTTGCCTCTACTTTCAATAACTCTACTGTGAGATGCAACGGGTTTCACTGCAGAAGGTATCAGTGTACGCAGTTTCCTGTTGAACAGTATTTCTGCTGGACTTTGATCAAACCCTTGTCTTGGCGTATTACGAAGTTCAAGTAGTGCCTCATATGCATCTGTATTGTCCTGAACAGTCTTTCTCATCATACCCTTGATGAGTTTCACAGCAGATTCAGCTAATCCATTGGCTTTATGGTGACCTGGTGCTGATTTAACATGAAGTATTCCCCATCTAGCAGTAAATGATCTGAACTGTGCAGACGTAAACTGAGTACCTTGGTCAGATACAATAACCATTGTTCCCATCAGAAAGAAACAAAAGGAGAAAACAAGCAAGTCCAGCTACCGACCAGTTAGCCTTCTGAGCTGTCTGGGTAAGGTAATGGAAAGAATGGTGAACTCAAGATTAATGAAACATCTGGAAAAAAACCATATGCTTGATAACACACAGTCAGCATTCAGGAAAAATCGCAGCACCGAAGACCAGCTGGTATATCTAGCACAGGAAATAGAAAATGCCTTTCAGGAGAAAAAGAAAGTTCTGGCTGTTTTTGTAGACTTGACAAAAGATATTGCAGAGAAACTGTCCGGGCATATCTCCAGGGCTCTTCATGCTGACGATTTTGCTGCCTAGTGTGCTGCTGAACATTTGCCTACTGCAAAGTTCAGGATGCAAGCAGTGCTAAATACCATCGGCAAATGGGCATCAGAGTGGAGAGTACAGATAAACCTCTCCAAGACAGTAGCAACCTGCTTTTCTCTGTCAAATCGCCAAAAAACGATCAAACTGCAATTAAATGAAAGTGAGCTTCCAATCGAGGAAAATCCAACATACCTGGGAGTCAAGTTGGATAAGAGACTCACCTGGAAGCCGCACATAAAAGCAGCAGAACAGAGAGCAATAAGAAAGCTCTCTTCTTCTTCTTCCGCGTTCGGTTTGTAGTCATGCTAAATCTGCAGGCCTGTCGCCAGGACGAAGTCCACAGTCTTTTCCAGGTCGGCGCGGCAGCCCCATAGCTTCTGCTGGAGCTCATCACCTTTTGGCCAGGTCGCACGTCGCAATTTATCATGGGTTGGACAGTTCTGGAGAATGTGTTCTGGGGTCTGGATATCAGTTCCACATGGGCATTCATTCGTGTGGGATATCTTGAGGCGATAGAGATGTCCAAGTAATCTGCAGTGACCAGTTCTCAGGCGGAAAATTGTCGACTGTTGGTGTCTGTTTAGGTGGTGGATTGGGTCATCTCTGCTGTATATATCCCCTCCATCCTTCCACTGATTTTTGTACTTGTTGTGGATGATGGTTTTTGCTTCCCGATAGGGCAATGGGTGGTTGTATTGTTCCATTTTACTGCCACTTCTTGATAGAGCATCTGCTTTCTCATTACCAGCAATTCCACAATGGGCAGGTAACCACTGGAGGGCAATGGTTGATGACCTTTGGATGATGTTAAACTCAGATCTGATCTCATTCATCATGTTATCATTTCTGGTGTTTTGTATTGATTCAAGTAATGACCTGCAGTCAGTGAAGATTACTATCTTAGCTTGTGGCTGCTGTTCAGGTCTGGTGAGGATCTTCAGGGCTTGCAGTAGTGCCATAGCTTCTGCCCTAAAATTGGAGGAGATCTTTCCAGTTGGGAAGGCCTTTCGGATGATCTTTCCATTTAGGAATCTTATAAAAATGCCTCCTCCACCATTCTTTACTGCCCCCTCAGCAGATCCATCTGTGTATACATGTGTCCACTCCTTCGGGTTGTACTTTTCTTCAATCATTTCTTGAGCCAAAGTTTTTAGTTGTTGAGGGGTCAGGTGGCCTTTCTTTTTTATTTCAGGGACTTCTGTAATGATAGATATATTTCCATGGCAGTCGTCTGGCTCCTCGTAATCAATTAACATTTCAATCTCAGTAGATCGATTTGGGAGGAGGTCTTCATGGCATCGATGTAGATGTTTGGAGATGTTTAGGAAGCTGGTTCTTTTCAGCCTGTTCTTTGTCACACTATGGAGTTTGGCATGCATTGGATGACTTGGCATTCGTAGAAGCTTCTCACTGTGAGTGAATACCTTTTCCTCACGTCTGTCATCAAGAGAGCGGATGTTGGTGTATCGCTCCATTGCCTGGATTGGTGAAGTCTTCATCCCTCCAGTGATTAGTCTAAGGCCTGAATTTTTGCACTTTCCCTAGACATTCTGTGTTTGTTTTAGATGCTGTGGCCCAGGCTGACATGCCATATTCCAGTACAGGTCTGACTGTGCCTGTATAGACTTTTTTAAGTATGTTGGTATTTGCCCCCCAACTTGTGCCAGCCAGTTTCTTCATAATAGAGAGCTTTCTTATTGCTCTCTGTTCTACTGCTTTTATGTGCGGCTTCCAGGTGAGTCTCTTATCCAACTTGACCCCTAGGTATGTTGGGTTTTCCTCGATTGGAAGTTCACTTCCATTTAGCTGCAGTTTGATCGTTTCTCGGCGATTTGACAGAGAGAAGCAGGTTGCTACTGTCTTGGAGAGGTTTATCTGTACTCCCCAATCTGATGCCCATTTACCGATGGTATTTAGCGCTGCTTGCATCCTGGACTTCGCAGTAGGCAAATGTTCAGCAGCACACCAGGCAGCAAAATCGTCAGCATGAAGAGCCCTGGAGATATGCCCGGACAGTTTCTCTGCAATATCATTTATATATATGATAAAAAGTGTGGGGGAGATAACTCCTCCTTGTGGCACACCCTGTTGTAGAGTGACGCGATGGCTCAGTTTCCCGTCAAGTTTTACTCTTGCTGTGCGGTATCGAAGAAAGTCCCGTATCCAGCTGAACATTCTCCCTTCAATTTTGCTGTTGAGCATCTTAAGGAGGAGTCCTTCTTTCCATACCTTATCAAAGGCTTTTGTCAAGTCTACAAAAACCGCCAGTACTTTCTTTTTCTCCTGAAAGGCATTTTCTACTTCCTGGGCTAGATATACTAGTTGGTCTTCGGTGCTGCGATTTTTCCTAAATGCTGACTGTGTGTTATCAAGCAGATGGTTTTTTTCCAGATGTTTCAGTAATCTTGAGTTCACCATTCTTTCCATTACCTTACCCAGACAGCTCAGTAGGCTAACTGGTCGGTAGCTGGACTTGCTTGTTTTCTCCTTTTGTTTCTTTCTGATGGGAACAATGATTGCTTCTCGCCATTGATCTGGAAATTTTCCAGTACTCCATGACTGATTGAAGATTAGGAGGAGCTTGTGCCTGGCTACAGGTCCAAGGTTCTTGATCATATCATTTGTGATGCCATCTTTTCCTGGAGCTTTTCTGTTCTTTAGTTTTGTTATGGCAGCACTGAGTTCTCTCATAGTAAGGGGTGACTTCATGCAGATATCTGGGTTTTGGTGCTTCAGTTTTTCTTTTACTTCCTTACGTACTTCTTGGATCCGTGCATGTGAAAGTGATGTGGTGCTTTCTTCCTTGTAGAAATCTGCCAGGATGTTTGCTGCCATCTTTCCTGTGTGGTATTTTTCATTTTCCTTGATGACAGTCTTACAGTAGCTGGTTGTTGTTTCTTCATTTAGCACTCTTGTCAGATTCCATAGCTTGCTTGAGTCCTTTTCCATGTTGAGACTGCTGGTCTTCTGGTGCCAGCTCCTTTGGATTTCAGCTTTCTTTTGTTCATTGAAAGCTTGTTTTATGTTGTTGTGCCTCTGTGTGTTCTCTAAAGTGGGATTTTGCTCCATAGTTTCCCGTGCTTTATTTAATTCACTATGGAGTTTTCCCAGGATGTCACTACAGTATGGTTTGTAGTCTCGTCGTTTACCTCGTGGAATTGACTTCTTTGCTGCTTGGATGATTGCCTCACTGATGATGGAGATGTTTTTATTGATGTTATTTGAGTGGGCAATGTTCTGACAGAAATTGTCGGCTTGTTCTTTAAAAAATCCCCAGTTTGCTTTTTTGAAATTCCAGCTAGGAGACATATTGATTTCTCCTGCACTTCTTATCTCAGATATCTGTAATGTGACTGGTACATGGTCACTTCCTCCAAGTTGAGTATTTACTGTTCTGGTGGTGAGTCGATGTATGTCATCTGTAGCCATAGCAAGATCTGGTGTGCTCGTTGTTTTCCATACTCTGGAATAGAAGGTGGGCTTATCCTCTGGTTGGTTTATTAGAATTAGTTTATTCTCTACCATCCAATCTTCCACCTCTTCTCCTCTTGGATCTGTTGCGTTATAGCCCCAGCTGGGTGAATGGCTATTGAAGTCACCCATAATGAGGTATCTCGATGCTGCACGCTTCACTTTGTGTAGCTCCAGAGTTGTGGTTGGAGGGCTGTAGCAGTTTGTGATCATTAAGTCTCCACTGGGCAGCAGTAGTTGGACTGTTATGTATTCAAGTTCGTCCTCACCAGATCTGTGTGTCTCTACTGCTGGGATTGAGGTTTTAATCAGTGTGAGGATTCCTCCCTTAGTTCTTTTTGCCCTGTCTTGGCGGAAGGATTGGTATCCACGTACAAAGAATCGTTGGGTATCTTTTAGGTGAGTTTCTTGGATGCAGATTATATCAATGTTATTTTTCCTGAGGAATTCTTGTAACTCTGGTTTCTTGTTCCTCACTCCTTCTGCATTCCATTGAGCCACTGTAAGATAGTGGGTTGGTTGGTCAGTTGCTTGCGCCGTAGCTAACACACTCCGTCTTCGGCAGGCCGGGTTGTGTTTGTTGTTCAGGGTTGTCTCCCATAGCCTTTCCATCTCCCTGTGGTAGCTGCAAGGCAGCAGATTGGTTTGTTTACCGAGGTTTACCTTCCCCGTGGCTAGAGCTTATAGCGGCTCTTACTCGCTTGATGCACCCGTCATAGGACATATGGGGGATTTCAGTGGGGGTATCAGTGCCACCTGTTACCCCTCCCCGTCCTGCTGGGAGGACATCGCCGTTTGGTCTGCGACTGCTTATTCGTCCAGCAATGCTGTCTTAATTCGCAGCTGACACACCATATCTGGAGGTCGTTCCACTATCCGCCACCCGTGGACGCGCCTGGTTGGGGTCGGTCGCCCCTTTGCCAGGGAAAGCTCTCTATTATGAAGAAACTGGCTGGCACAAGTTGGGGGGCAAATACCAACATACTTAAAAAAGTCTATACAGGCACAGTCAGGCCTGTACTTGAATATGGCATGTCAGCCTGGGCCATGGCATCTAAAACAAACACAGAACGTCTAGGGAAAGTACAAAATTCAGGCCTTAGATTAATCACTGGAGGGATGAAGACTTCTCCAATCCAGACAATGGAGAGATACACCAACATCCGCTCTCTGAATGACAGACGTGAGGAAAAGGTATTCACTCACAATGAGAAGCTTCTATGAATGCCAAGTCATCCAATGCATGCCAAACTCCATAGTTTGACAAAGAACAGGCTGAAAAGAACCAGCTTCATAAACATCTCCAAACATCTGCATCGATGCCATGAAGACCTCCTCCCAAAACAACCTACTGAGATTGAAATGTTAATTGATTATGAGGAGCCAGACGACTGCCATGGAAATATATCTATTTTCACAGAAGTCCCTGAAATAAAAAAGAAAGGCCACCAGACCCCTCAACAACTAAAAACTTTGGCTCAAGAAATGATTGAAGAAAAGTACAACCCGAAGGAGTGGACACACGCATACACAGATGGATCCACTGAGGGGGCAGTAAAGAACGGTGGTGGGGGAATTTTTATAAGATTCCTAAATGGAAAGATCATCCGAAAGGCCTTCCTAACTGGAAAGATCTCCTCCAACTTCAGGGCAGAAGCTATGGCACTACTGCAAGCCCTGAAAATCTTCACCAGACCCGAACAACAACCACCAGATAAGATAGTAATCTTCACTTACTGCAGATCATTACTGGAGTCAATACAAAACACCAGAAATGATAACATGATGAATGAGATCAGATCTGAGCTTAACATCATCCAAAGGTCATCAACCATTGCCCTTCAGTGGTTACCCTCCCATTGTGGAATTGCTGGTAATGAGAAAGTAGATGCTCTATCAAGAAGTGACAGTAAAATGGAATAATACAGCCATCCATTGCCATATCGGGAAGCAAAAACCATCATCCACAACAAGTACAAAAACCAGTGGAAGGAGGAAGGGGATACATACAGCAGAGATGACCCAATACACCATCTAAACAGATACCAACAGACCACAATGTTTCGCCTGAGAACCGGCCACTGCAGATTACTAGGACATCTCTATCGCCTCAAGATATCCCACACAAATGAATGCCCATGCGGAACAGGAATCCAGACCCCAGAACACATTCTCCAGATCTGTCCAACCCATGATGAACCGCGACGTGCGACCTGGCCAAGGGGTGCTGAGCTCCAGCAGAAGCTATGGGGCTGCCGCGACGACCTGGTAAAGACTGTGGACTTCGTCCTGGCGACAGGCCTGCAGATTTAGCATGACTACAAACTGAACGCAGAAGAAGAAGAAGATACAATAACTTTAGGGACACCATAACGAGCAAAATGAGACTTCAATTTCCTGATGACTAACTGTGCTGTCATTGTAGGTAGAAAGTCTACTTCAATGAAGTTGGAGAAGTAGTCAATCAGGACTAAATAATATCGGCCTTCTATAATAAAGATGTCAGTGCCAACTTTCTCCCAGGGTGATAAACCTCTTGAGTGTTGGTTTAAAGGTTCTTTAGTATTCCTTGCCTTCATTTCTTGACATTCTGGACAACTGTCAGCTATCTGTCGAATCTCAGCCGTCATGCCGATCCAAAACAGACAACTTCTGGCCCGGCGCATCATGCTGTCAAATGCAAGATGAGCAGCGTGTAGCTTCTGCTTGATTTCAGGCCTCAGTGCTTTTGGGATAAGAATACGCTCTCCTTTAAGTATTATGCCTTGTTCTGTTGTCAGAGTGTCACGAATGTCAAAATAAGGCATAAGCTCAGCTGGTACATCAGACTTTCTTTTAGGCCACCCATCAAAAATGGTCGACTTCAACCTCTGGAGCACGCTGTCTTTGAGGGTTTCAGCTTTAATCTTTTCCATCATCACATCTGGTATTTCAGGTAATCTTACAGGTGCATCAGCTCCTGCATTGCTTTCTCCATCAGCTAAGGAATCCAATGTGACATTATGAATACACACTCTGGACAGTGTGTCGGCTATAAGATCGGAACCTTGTACCCATTGGAATTCAAAGTCATATCAATGGCTGCGCATCAGTAAATTCTGCAGTCTTCGAAGAATTTGTCTCAGAGGTTTCTTAACGATGGCTGCCAAAGGTTTATGGTCATTGATGACTGTAACTTTCCTTCCATAAGTGTACTGGTCAAAGCGTTCCAAACCATATACAACAGCTAAGAGCTCCTTCTCAATTTGAGCCCAGCGTTGTTCTGTTTTAGTCAGAGCTCTAGAAGCAAACTCTATTGGCTGACCATTTTGTAGGAGGACAGCCCCAAGTCCATAGCTGCTACTATCAACTTGAATACACAAAGATTCATCAGGATCATAGTATGCGAGTACTGGAGTAGAAGTAATCAGTTTCTTGACACTCTTGAAAGCTTGTTCACATTCAGCAGACCAGATAAAGGGAGTATCCTTACGTGTAAGTTTTCTTATTGGATAAAAAACTTCTGAAAGATTGTTGAGAAACTTTGCTAGATACTGTATCATGCCGCAAAATCTGCGAACCTCATGACAGTCCTTAGGAACGGGCATGTTTAGTATTGTCTCAACCTTTTTCTTGTCTGGTTCAACACCTCGAGCAGTAATAAGGTGACCCATGAAAGTAATTTCTTCTTTCTTCTCTTGAGCTTTAGCATCATTCAGTTTAATGCCTTTCTCTTTACACCTATGTTTCAGTGCTTTGAGTTTCAGATCATGGTCCTTAATTGCTTGCTGTCTGTTTGATCCACAACCTGCAATAACTATGTCATCAGCAACATTGATGCAACCATGAAGACCTTCAAGAGCTTGTGCTAGATGCCTCTGGAAAATTTCACTGCTTACATTCAAGCCAAAAGGTAATCTAGACCATCTGAACCTACCATAAGGTGTGATCATTGTTGTAAGTTTACTAGACTTCTCATCAAGTTTGATATGCCAGAATGCTTCCTTGATATCCAGCTTTGTGAAAATCTTGGCATTATTGAGTTCAGGCAATACATCATCCAAAGTTGGTAATCTGTAATGCTCTCTCTGCAAAGCCTCATTCAGGGGTCTAGGATCAATGCATATTCTTAAAGAACCATTAGACTTTTCAACAACAGCCATTTGGTTAACCCATTCAGTCGGTTCCTCTACTGGTATTAATATACCTCTGTTCATTAGATTTTGAAGCTCTGATTTTACCTTGCTCTTAAGTGAAAATGGTATTTTTCTGCACGGCAGTGCCTTTGGACAAATATTAGGATCAATATGCAACACAGCTTCACCCAGGACACCTAGATGGTTATCAGAGTTATGATCATTATCTGAACTGTCAGTAGCCACCTTAGCAATAAATTTGTTTGTGTTGACTGTCACAAACTGTAGATCCTGCAGTGTGTTGTTGCCCAGCAAACATGTGAATCTATTTTTCACAACAGTAAACCTTATATTGTGTTTTGTCCCAGTCTTAGGATTCTCAGCAGTTAACAGAACTTCTCCCAGTGGAGTCACTTAGTACCATTCCACATAACAAGCCTCTGTTTAGTGGGTAACAGTTGTTCTTGCATCACAAAGCGTTGACAGATTGTATTCACATCAGCTGCTGTGTCTAACTGAAATTTTACCATTTTTCCATTGACAATGAGTTGTGCAGATGTACAAGCTTTGCTAGACTTCACACAATTAAGAAAAACTTCAGAATCTTCCACTGACTCTGTGTGAACAGTATGAACTTTCTTGCATTTTACTTTGAAATGGTTTCTTCCCCCACAATTTGAACAAAACTTCCCCCATGCAGGACACTTTTTCTTAATTAATAGATGTTTCTGTCCGCAGTAATGACACTCCTTTCTAGGTTCAAAGTACCCACTGTCAGTGTTACTTTGACAGGCTTTACCAGCAGCATGCCCAGTGGTTGAGTGATTTTTTTCTGTCCCTTTTCAACCCTTGCTTCAGAAGGTTGTACTGTATTACTCATCTCTCTTATGTCTTTTCCAGTTTGCTCGAAGACTCTGCATATGTGAATGGCTTTCTTTAGATCGAGGTCAGCTTCTCTCAAGAGCTTCTCTTGTAACCTTTTGTTAACAGTAAAGACAATTTTGTCTCTTATCATGCGATCCTCGAAATAAGGGCCGTTCTGCCATGACGAAATGTCTAATAATGGTATGCAAGCAATAACCTACCAGTCTATGAGTCAGCACACGTGTTACAAGATCTTCAGCAGAATAGTTCGAATTCTGTAGAAATAAACACCGCTGCCACCATGTTGATCTTTACTGTTTTATATAGTAAATGTTGATAGATGTAATGAGACGTGGCTGGCTGTCATACATACTCACGTTACGAAGCATAATCACGAAGGCGAACACACTGAATACATAACGACATGTTTAATCGACCATCTTAGAAACAGGAAGTAGGAAGAAGAGTTCCCATAAAGGCAAGTAACTCTAGTCGGGAAAACAAAGTATCAGCATGGAAACGTATATACATCAACAATAATAAACTTTGGAAACTGCTAACTAATTCTTGATGACAACTGTATTTTTTTGTAACAGAATGATAATCAAAGTCAAGTTTAAATAATTTACTTAACCAAAGCGTAACCTTCAACAGATGGCATATTAAAGAGATCGACAGCCCATCATCAACAGACTAACCTAAAAAAAAATACTACATATAAATGTTTTTCCCATTAAAATTTATTATACAATAATATAGCTGTTAACTTTTTGTTTTTCTAAGGAGTTACTTTTTGTTTAAAAATGAATTTAAATTTGAATCGCTTAAAATAAAATTTGTAAAAACATCTTCACTTCCCTGGCAGCCGTTTTGGTTTTTTTTCTTTAGGAAATCAGTTGTTTGATCGATAGCATACTTTTGCACAAAATGAGACAGCTTTAACTTCAAATTATGATGCATTTTTGCTGGATTTAATTAAAAACAATTACTGGAAAGCACACAAAAGTCTGATCATGACAACTGATCTTAAATCTGACATCAAATCAGACATACATAGGCACTATAATACCGTACGCCTAGTAAGTTGCTTCATGGAAGCTGTCATTCGCGCTCTGAACATGGGTGCACTTTATGTTGTTTGTAGTTTAGGCAGATTACTATTTCATACAAAATATTGTTTCTTTTAAAACTACAATAACAAAAGAACTCAAATATTCTGTGCCCATTTAGCAGTATTTTTTAACATGTGTCCTCTAAATTGACAAGCATAACAAATTATGTCCTGCATGTTTGTATCTATAAGTCTAAGTATACATGGTTTATGTTTTGCTGAGTCTGTTATTCTCACATAATCAGCCTCCATACTGTCTTCATTTTGACTATGTATGATTTCTATTGTGGCCTCTAGATGGGACCCTTATATAAAAGTTCTCTTCTTCCACTATGTTAACTGCTCAGCTTGTTACATACCGGTACAAATTTCTTCTGCATGTGTCTGTCTGAAAAACCATTGGTTAAAACATCTATCTATAAGGTGTTCGAGGATGTGTTCTTATAAATTTTAGTTCATAAATATTTCATCTGCCAAATTAACTGGTCTGTCATAAAACATGAATATGGACTCCAGGACTATGTTGTCTGATTTTGCTAAGTTTAGAAGTGGTAGTATCTTCTACATACTATTGTTGTATGGTGCTGTCTGAACTGTGTCTGATCTTCTTCAGAAAACTACCAAGGGACTGTCTGTCATTAATATTTCCTTTTATCATTCTTTAAGCCAAAAGACTTTTGTCCTTGTGTGCTTCAATGAGAAAAACAAACTTTTCTAATTGGTTAATCTCTGTTTAAATTCTGATGGCTGACTTAATAATAATAATAATAATAGTTGCCCATCGCAAGCAAAGATGGCGACAGCTTCAGACTTGAGTTGTGACACATCTGTGCCGTGATCTCATGTGGCTAATTAGTCCTATTTTGGCCTTACAGGCCCTGCCACATACGAGGCACACATGGTTAGAGTCAATAATAGTGTTGCTGTGCATTCTGACCTTTCTTGCAGCATGCTTGCCTTCTGCCATATCAGCTAAATTGTGTTCTGCAATGCGAGCGCCTTGAGTAATGTTTGTCCGCCAGGCAGAGCGATCCTGTACGATAGTCTCCCAGGAGGAGACGATTTTGAAGCTGCTCAATGATGCCATCAGTGTGTCTTTGAAGCGTTTCTTTTGTCCCCCTACTGTTCGCTTACCCATGGAGAGTTCGCTGTACATCAACTGCTTTGGGAGGCGTTTTTCGGGCATGCGAACAACATGTCCGGTCCATCTAATTTGGGCCCTCTGCAGCAATGTGTAGATGCTTGAGATATGTGCTCCGTTGAGGACCTCAGAATTAGATTATCATGCCACTTGATCCTAAGAATCCTGCGAAGACAGCTCATGTGGAAATGATTAAGCTTCTTGACATGTCTGCTATACACTGTCCATGTTTCACAGGCAAAGAGGAGGATAGTGAGTACTATTGCACGATATACTTTTATCTTGGTGGCAGCACTAATTCCTTGTCGATCCCAGACATTTACTCTTAGTCTTCCGAAAGCCGCACTTGCCTTGGCAATTCTGTTGTTGACCTCGGAGTCGATATTCGCATCTTTGGTAAGGGTACTGCGAAGATAAGCAAAGCTGTCCCCCACTTGGAGACATTGGTTCTTTACTGTGATATTTGGTTCGCAGTAAGGTTTCCCAGAAGCAGGTTACATTACTTCAGATTTCTTTGTATTGATAGTAAGACCAAAGTCATCCCACGCTTTAGAAAGCCTCCTCATATTGTTCTGTATGTCCAGTTCTGTGCAGGTGTTGAGGGCACAGTCGTCCGCAAAGATGAGGTCCGTCCGAGATCATTGTTTCATTCACCTTCGTAAAGGACTGTAATCGTCTAAAATTGAATAGCTTCCCGTCTGTCCTGTATCTGATGTGTACGCCATCACTACTGCCATGCGTAACGTTAGAGAGCATGGCAGCAAATATCATACTGAATAGTGTCGGGGCGAGCACACATCCCTGTTTGACACCGTTTGTGACGGCAAAGGGTTCAGAAGGTTCTCCATCATTCAATACGCGAGCCATCATACCTTCAAGAAACTGGCGGACAATTGAGATGAACTTATCGGGACAACCGAATTTCGACTTAATTTTCCATAGTCCGTCCCTATTGAGTGTCTAAAGCCTTGGTCAAGTCTGGCTGACTAACACACTTAACAACATTATAATTTATCATATTATTATTACTATATAATGCCTGCGTCACCAGCACACTCCTATATGGCAGCGAGACCTGGACGACCTATGCTAAGCAGGAAAGAAGGCTCAATACCTTCCATTTACGGTGTCTACGCCGCATCCTCAGCATCTTGTGGAAAGATAAAGTGACTAATGTCGAGGTGTTGTCACGTGCTGGCCTTCAAAGTATGTATACACTGCTTAGACAGTGCAGACTTCGCTGGCTTGGTCATGTTCGCCGCATGGAAGATGGTCGCATCCCAAAAGATATCATAGGCTCACACAGCAAGCAGAGGAGGGGAGAAAACGTCGAAAGAAGCACCAGGAAAATAAGCAGCTGAGGGCTGTCAGCTCAGGGGCGCATTCCCATAGTCAGTTATGACTGAAGGGGCTATTATTATTATTATTATTACTATATAAATTCAGACCACAGTGTCTTTTAAATTGGACATGTACCCTAATATAACTGATGGATCTTGTGTCTAAGTTTAACAATACGTGCCTTGCCAAAGCAAGGCAAACTCCTTTTTAAAAAAATTTAATTATGAAAGTATCCTAACCAAACTAAATTGAGCTATCTGGCTTTGAATGGCCAAGGACTTTTGTACATAGCAGACATAACCTCATAACCACTTTAAATGACAATAGTAATAAATTGTTCATACTTGTAATTACTCAGATCTAATCAATTATGCTCTTTTTTACAGCTTTTCTTTTGACGCAAGGCAGTCCTTGTTGTGGAATCCCCAGGGTAAGAGAGGTGGAGATAGACAAAGAACACATGGAGAAGAGAACTGAAGAGAGACATGAAAGAGACAAAGAAGACATGGAAAGACCCTGAGCTTATGGCATGGCACAGGAAGTATCGGCATAGGTTTATTGAAGGAGCTGAAGGGTGATGAGGATGATGGTGATAGCCTTTCCCTTGGTACTTCAACTTCTTGAATGTCTCTTTATGTATATAAAAGAAAGGAGCGCTAAATGTTTGTACCTAAGGCAACCCAACCCAAGCCTGTCTCCAAGATGGTGGTATGGCAGTGTGAAATATAATGGAAATATAGCCTACAGTATCTGACAGTCTTTCGTAACCTTGTTGGCGTTCTATGATTCGTTAGTAAAGCCATGCATTGACAGCATCCGTTAACTCATTTTTAATCCACGCCTCTTTTCTTTGAGACGTAAACAAAGTTGTTTACCAACTTCCGCGAACTGCCAGTCGTAACAGGGAGCGAACCACGTTTGTTTACCTGAGTTTCTCACGCGAGCTGATCTGTCACTCATTGGATATCAGACAGATGCACGTGGAATAACACCGGACCTTCTGAAGCGAGTTGCTCGGGCAAAAATAATTTCCCTGAGGACCCTTTGATGTTCATACACTCAGGGGGAGTTAACGCTTTGATCTCCAGAAGCGGGCTAAATCTCGGAAGAAACCCGTTACACGGTTTAAGTCTCTGTTGTTGATTAGCAACACCGACAGAGCGACCATGAAAAACCTTTTATCTTGGGAATTTAGGTTTCTGATTTCTCTGCTATCCACAAGTGTGAAAATTAGCATCCTCTGGAGAGCAGATAACCGGGATGGTATATAAACTGCGTCTTCCCAAAGCAGTTATCAGTTGTCACTCAGAATTTTTCGGATAGTCTAAACACGTAGTCTAGAACCATTGTGGAAGGTGTGTGATATGGTCGCTTCTTCCCCTATGCTACCAGCTGATATGATGCTACACTGGCCATCGGCTGGTACGTCGTTTATATCTGTATGTACGCTGACATCTAGTTGAAGCGATGGTTATTTCTTGTTGATATCTGTCATGTCTTCTAAAGATTGTCAATAGGGCTACTGACTTAAATGCTGTCAGTTTTCAGTCGGGTTTACAGGTGGCCGACTAATATGGTGACACTAATGACGACAAGTCTATAGGCTGTGATGATGATGAACCAATGTCATTATATAAACCAACGTTCAGGTATAAGTGATGGACACTGAATTCCATGGCTTGAATGACAGTTTCTACAAAGAATTTATTAGTCAAAACGTGAACGACAATATCATACGACGACATACTTGATCATCAGACATGGCAATAAGAATTCAGCATGTAGATAAATTACGATGTCAAAACTTGACTGACCTCACTGTCCGTTGGACAACCCATGGACAGCGAAAGTATTGAGGTGAGTTTAACTTGCATCTTTTCAGATCCTATCCTTTTTATAAGGTATACATATATATCTGGCCGAATATCTTCCCTTGAGACTTCATTAAAACATAAATTCCAATCTTACTTCGAAGAGGATCTGGACACACTAGCGGTAGGTCATGAATAGCCTTACCGAAGTCCTGCCAGAATCTTGTAAAGTACTTACACCGAGTATCACGTTGAGATACTGAAGAATATGAGCCAGAATTGGCTGTGGCAAACGCTTCACCCTGGAAGGTAGCGAAATATATAATAATAATCAACTCTTCTCACAATATGGGACTCTGAGACCAGAACAACGTCTGTCTTGTAAAGCCGGCATCTTGTCTCTCTCTGACGCGTAAGCGCTCTTTGGCAACCAACGAGTATATTGCACCAAATTTGTGCACTTTAATGCATAATAAATATGTTATTATTACTTACATGGATGCGTACCTAAAGTACATCCAACAAAGTTAGATTGTGGCATCCGGTAATCTGTTAAGTCCACACACTTACCACTGATGTGAAAATGGACGTAACAGTGTGTTAATAGCCTTCGTAGGGATTTCATTGATTTTCTGGTAATATAAATTTGTGCTAAAGTGTTAAAGTTTACCATTATAATTCACTTAAAGTCTAGCTGTTAAAGACTAGTGGAAAATAACTTACTTACTTAGTCGTTACCGTGAGGTGTAGAGGTTTGGAAGAGAGAGCGCCAGACTATCCTATCGGCTGTCTTCCTCCTGGCCTGGTTCCATTCTAGTCCTCGGTCCTTCAAAGATTGTCTAATGTTGTCCTCTCAGCGGATTCTGGGTCGTCCTGGGGGTCTGGATCCCTGGCTCTTTGTTTCCTATGCTTGTCGTGGTAGCCGATCTTCTCCCATTCTGCAGACATGGCCAAACCATCTTAGTTGGGACTGTTCTACTTGGGTCTGCAGGGGGTGGCATTTTAGGCCTTGACGTATCATCTGGTTGCGTACCATGTCTCTTCTTGTTACTTCAACCACCTTCCTCAGATACCTCATTTCTGAGGTTTGGATCTGGCTTTTGTGGGTTGTAGTCATTGCCCATGACTCGCATCCATATGTCAAGACTGGGACATAGGTGGAGCGGTATACAGCCATCTTCGTTTTCTTACCAACCTCTCTCTTGCTGAGGAATCCTCGATTTATGGCCTGAAAAAGTCTCCCAGCTGCTGCTTTTCAAGTGGCCAACTCTTCTTTGATGCCTGCCTTTTGGTCTATAACAGCTCCGAGATATTTAAAGTGGTCGACCTGCTCCAGGACCTGTTCTCCCAGCTTAATCTGATGTCTTCTTTCTTCTCGTGATATCACCATGGATTTTGTTTTAGAGCTACTTATGACCATCCCTCTCTTCTCCAGCTCTTCCTTCCAGACTTGCAGGTTGGATTGGAGATGTGCCTCTGATTTAGCAATCAGGGCAACATCATCAGCAAATGCCAGCTCTGAAATACATACCTGTCTCATCTTCCAGTACCCCACTGAATACTTTCTTGTTCTCTCCTTACATGACTTGATAACATCGTCCATGAGGAGTATGAAAAGATAAGGTGACGGAAAATAACACGTAGCTATTTGTTTACCAGTTGTTCAGTTTAATGATAATTTACCACCCACTCTATCACACAAGAAGAGACATTTTAGTTGACTAATTAATACACTGGGCGCGACTGATAAGTGACAGAATAGAATTCACGTTATATTCCATTTTGTGTAATTTTAGTAAGTGACTGTTAACTAATACCATACGACGACCCACAGACGCCGACAACCTAATAGCTATTAATGACAGGCGATATTTGTTAAGTGCGCGTATGGATAATTAAATAATAATTGACATTGTGCACTGATCGTGACCGGGGCAGGAGGGGAAAGGCTGCATACCTCAACCCAATCCGCACCCGCTAAGCGACGTGCAATAGGATAGGCTAGAGACACCGTGTGCCTTTTTAACTTTAATCAGGACTGACGGAGAGGATAAGAGATCATCTTGTCCCCTTCCGTGTACATATAGGTAGCTATATATATTAGTAGCATTTTTTTTTTCATAAATGTTCTTTATTCCTTGCAGACCTGATCAAAGGGCGACCAGAGGTCTATTTTGGTCCTTTTCTTCATTTACTGATTGGTGAATGTTGTCTTTTTCTTGGCTTACATATCCCCAAGTTCATGTGTGAACAGGATTGACCAAAGAGACTAGTAACATTTTAAATAGTAAAGTTTACTGGACTTACCAATAACCAGAAATATTCATTCAATTTTATCAGCCCACTGTGGTGTAACAAAAATAACATTACTATCTGACTTTTGACAGTCGTATCAGCAGATTTATCCAGCAAGTTACGCTGTTTCAAAATCGGCACTCACCCAGAGCCAGCCGATAGGATTTACCATCACAAATAACAATGTTTTTAGCAACCAGATGTTTCCCTATACTGGAAGTATTTTCTACTGTTTACTGTGAACACAAGATCTTGGTTTTTTTCTACATTAACTATTCGAGGTGATATTTGTCTATCCAGGAATCAACCACCAAATTAGGCGTCCCCTTATAAAATTTAATTATTAGAGGAGGGACTGGGGCCAATTTGGAAGATAAAAACACTGGAAATTATATATTCAGGAATTGTATGTCCAAGAGAATTTTTTCACCAAGAGTAGGTAAGAAGAATGAGTGAGTGGCCACGTATGTCAGAGAGAGTTAATTTTCAGGAAAATTGGATTATCTGGGTTCTGCTTAAATATTGTTTATTTTATTGGATAGCTTTAGTAGGAACTTTGTTCTTTTCTTTGCTGTCTATGCTATAACATAGTGCTAACCTTTGACCTTTGGGGTTATTAACTTGTTGGGTTCTTTTTTTCTCAATAAGGGGAGGGCACACGTATTCTGTTAATTTTCTATGTATGTAATTCTGATCTTATTTGATCTTTCTTTAGATATTTGGTGTTGTCAAGTTTAAATGATAATAAAAAACAAAATAACTTAACTTTGTGTGTTGGTCAGACCCATACCCAATTAACCATAGTTTTCACGTCTGTGTGTCTTGTTGTCACATAGTTGTGTATGTGTGTGTAGTTAAACTTATATTTCTAGGTATAGGGAGGGGCAAGATTGTCTTGTACTAAAAGATAGCTGTATAGATAGGCTGGACTAGAGAAACTTCTCATTCCAGAGACAGATCTTCTTCTTAAACTATTCACTCATGAAATCTATTTATCACACCTTTATTTCTCATAGATCGCTTTGTGTGGATTTTTAACAATGGTATAAGCGCCGTACCGTTTAGAAAGCAATGGCAAACTACTGAATGAAAACAATTGCCTAGAAAAATCACAAAACAGCCAATAAAAGCTGGAGTTGATTGCCACGTCCTGTAAAGGATAAGCAACTAACTTATTTTTCACATACTTATCACCATCCACTCTACTCAGGCAGAACCATAAATATTTTTCAAACCTATCTAAAAAATACGACAGGCAGGCCACACTGCTGTGCTGTTCATTTTGCCTTAATTCAAACCTTCTTATTCTGTCTGCTCCTCTGAGATACCCAGTATAATGGATTTAGCCTTACTGAAGTGTACATCAGTCGCTGCAGTGCTTAACACTGAAACAGATTCTTAAAAGTGTTGGACTTGTTTCCAAGTTGGCATTTCTAAAGAAGGAAGCTGCTAACAGTGAGGAAGGGTAAGGTAAAAGGTAAAGCATCCCGTTACATGCCCATTGAGGCATATTGGGAATATGGTGTTAGGCCCATATTTTCTTTACCATTGGCACACTAGGGGTGATGTGGTTAGCATCACGCCGGTCACCTTAACCTTCCCAGAGTTGCTCTGGTACCCAATTCATGACACTGGGTCGACCCCGGAGCTGTTTGTGGTCTAAAAATTCCCACCTCAACTGTGGGAAAACCAAGTTCAATTGGGACCGGAGTTCCATGCTTACATTCACCTATGAAAACCATGATAGTGACCGATTATCAACTATACACGTTAAAGGAAGGATTCTGAGACTGCTGAAGCTAATTTTAGAAACACTATTTAATCATGGCCTATTAAAGTGAAGCCACATTATGATTATGAAATTGTACGGTAACAGCCAGGAGGGAGTGTTCCATCAGGCACTAATATGACAGTACTGTACTGTTTAAAAATATACATTGCAAGCAATTTTTCTTTGTGTTTTATTTTGAACTAGCAGATGTACCTGACGTTGCCCAAGTTAAAAAAAAAAATAACTGAACTTTTAATATATCACCTGGTTGTGGTAGATCTGAGCCACCATTATTATCTGACCAACCCTCCATGGTTAATTCTCAGATTAACCCAATGACAGCTATATATCTCACCTACAGCATATCTACTCCAATCATGTTCTCCATTGTACATCTTACAACCACATCTAATTCAATCATTCCTCCACCATAGCTCTCATCTCCAGTACTTCTACTCTAATCATGTCCTCCATTGTACCTCTCACCTCCAGCACATCCACTCTAATCATGTCCTCCACCATAACTCTCACATCCATCACAATAATGTCCCCTATTGTCATTCTTACCTCCAGCACATCTACTCCAGTCATTTCCTCTATTTTGTCTGTTTTTTTTTGTTTTTTTTTTTGCGGCGTCGGGGGGGGGGCGGGGGGGGGGAGATTGCACGCAAACCCCCTCATCTTGTTGAATCCTTTTTTTTAAAATGGGAAATTCACAGATATAGTGACCCATGATTAATGTTAACTCTTTGACTCCAGAACAACGCTCACAGAGTTGGTCAGATTTGACACCATTGCCAAAAAAACTCTCTGAGAGTCGTTTTTAGTCTATCACGAAATAGAATTATGGCACAGGGTAGAAAATAATTGCGGATTCAAAGAGTTAAGGGAAATAATACAGTCAATGTTTAACTTTAATTACCAAAAACATTGTTGCATCCCCTGTTTGTATAGGGGGACAAACCGACAGATGTTCAAAAATATAGATTAGATACCTTGGAGCTATCATAGATTGGAAAAGGGGCATCAAAGAACAGTTAGCTACTTGAGGAGCAGAAGCTGGGAGACTTTTTCAGGACTTCTCAGTAAAAGAGAAATTGGCAAGAAGATGACTGTATACCGCTCGACCTACGTTCCAGTCAACTTATGGATGCAATTCATGGGCAATGACTACAACCCACAAAAGCCAAACTCAAGAAATGAGGTATCAGGAAGGTGGTTGAAGTAACAAGAAGAGACATAGTCCTCATCCAGACGATACGGCAATGCCTCAAAACCCAGCCCTTGTAGACCCTAGCAGAACAGTCCCAACTATATGGTTTGGCCATGTCTGCAAAATGGGAGAAGATCAGCTACCACGACAAGTATGGGAAACTATGAGCCAGGGATCCAGACCTCCAGGATGAACCAGAATCTGCTGGAATGACAATATTAGACAATCTCTGAAGGACCGAGGACTACACTGGAACCAGGTCAGAAGACAGCTGATAGTATAGTATGTCACTCTCTGTGGCACACCTCTACACCCCAGGGTAGAGGAGAACAACAAAGTAAGTAGTTTTATGGGGGAATCTGCTAAGAGTGCCAAATACTTTAAGTATACCCCTGATTGTGGTAACTAGTGTAGTGTATTCTATGTATTCAACTGTAAATCAATATAGGTTTGGCCACTTAAAAAATTTATCAATATTTTGATGGTAATCTATGCAGGAATTACATATATTTTAATGTATGCAATAGCCTATATGCTAAACATTGTTTCCTTCAATAAAAATATCTGATCTTTACTTTGTTTTCTTCATATTTTTACTAAATTTTTGACAAGAAAATTATGTTTTAAAACAAATACTAATTAGGCATAATACTAGTTTAGCTAAATAAAATGAAAAGATATAAAAATTCCAACAAAATTATCTCTTTCAGGACGTAGGGGTTTTCCCATGTTTTACGCAAGGAATTTTTTGCGACTCAGATTTTTCATATAGTGTTACCATGTAAGTGTCAGTTATTTCAAAGTTTTTAACAAATATAGTCATGTTATATATATTTAAAAAGGAAAATGGATGAGGATTCTGAATATGTTCAGTTTATAATTTAAAAAAAAATTTTATGAGTATAAAATAGTTGGAGACTGGGAAAATAAATTTGACCAAAAAAAAAAAAAAAAACATATCAGAATTACCCACTCAAGATAGCTAATGCATCATTTATGTTATTCAAGATACAAATATTGTAAACTACATTCATTTTGGAAATAAAATACATATGGTTCAAGTTTATACTCTAACTACTTTTCAATTGGCTTCAAGAAAAGGAAAGACACTCTTTTGTCACAAATTTTCTGCGGCACAGGTTTTGCATATAGTGTTACCATGTAAGAGTCAGTTATTTCAAAGTTTTTAACTGAATATAGTCATGTTATAGATATTTAAAAAGGAAAATGAATGAAGATTGTGAAAATTTTTATGAATATAAAGTAGTTAAAGACGAGACAGAAAAATATTTTACTAAACAAAAAACAAAACAAACATATCAGACTTACCAATTGAAGCTAATCCACCATCCAATATAGAAATCACTGTAAACTATATCCATTTTGGAAATAAACCACACATCAAGTTTATACTCTAACTACTTTCCATGTATGCTTCTGTACTTCAATTTCTGCAAAGCAGTTTATGCTTTTTAAAATTTCCTCCCTTACAGCTGATGATACAAGGCTTTCAAAACACTGGATCAGGGTAGATGATTCATTTAGGCCTAAATTTGCGGACATACCCACTGCTCTTCCGTCTTTAGGTTGAAATCTAAAGCTATTCGTTGTTAGTAGGCCTACACCCAAGTTTGCTTCGTGCCATTCTATATTTCTGACACACTCCTGTTTTCGTCTTTCCCCTTCTTGTAAAACTAAATTAGGTCCTACTGGGTCTGATGTTGAAGAATCAAAGTTAGATGATAGAACCACGCCCACTCTTTCTAACATAATAGGCCTACCTTCATTCTCTGAATCGACATCACTGAAAGACGAATTATTCATCGAATTAGCACTAAAATCACTACTGCTATAGCCGTCCTCATCTTCGCTGAAATTTTCTAGCAAACTAAGGGCCTGCTGAGCACTTAAACGAGCAGGTCGCTTTCGAGAAGATGAATTAGATGCCATCAAAAATATGTATCGAAAATAGGTAACCCAAATTTCGTTAAAAAAACACGAGGATGCAATCGGAATCATTTTGAATTTAATAGAAAGAGTGACGCTATAACTCTCCCGCTTTAGAAATAATAATAAAAATGGCTATACTTCCGCTTCCCAGTCATCGAAAACTTCTAACTGGGATGAAACGAAACAAAAACTTAGTTCAAACCCATGAGCCATGATTACTGGTCTCCCGTCTTTAGAGGCTAGAAATATCGACCAATATAACTGGCTCTTCGTCCTGTAAGAGTTATATATAACAAGGGCACTTGCACTGCAGTGCAGAAGCTTTCATAGAAATTACAAGATGAATGCGTGCAGAGAATTTTAAAAAAACAAAAAGAAAGAAAAAAGCAAAAAGATCAGTCTGCTGAGGGTTCATACAACATTTTTTTTTAACCACTAAAGTTGAGCAAATAAATTAAGCGGAAGTATTAAAATTATGCATCACTTAAGAGAGAGTGAACAATCTAATTAAATGACAGTGAAATATTATCATAGCAGACTTCTGGAAAGTATTTTAATCATTAATGGCTGTGAAGACTGATCAAACATTAAAAAGCATACTGATACTGCACATATACACACTGTCATCATCCCAACTGATACAAAATAAATACGTCTATACTTGCTTTCCATCTTCCAGGTCAGTTTGTTAATAGCGGGTGCAAGCTGATCATCAATCTGTTTCATATGACTCGCTATGAGCGGTTTTTCTACATCCAAAGAGTCAGTGATGAGTTTGTTGTACAGTAGCATGGTCAGCATCAAGCTGGCATAGTAGTTAAACAGCATATCTCTTCGCTCAAATACACCTTCAGGTATTTCTGGTATGATTTCCTTGTTGCGAAGCTTGAGGTACTTCATTTCCTTCAGCACAGCAACCAACTAAAATAAAGCATTGGTCAAGATTCAAAGTTTCCTATAATACAAAAAATATTAAGGTGGCAATTATGTTGGGATGACCAGGGACCCCCCCCCCCCCCCCCCCCCCCCCCCCCCCCCCCCCCCCCCCCCCCCCCCCCCCCCCCCCCCCCCCCCCCCCCCACCAGCCTCAATGACTTAAAGTGGATATATTTTTATGAAAGATTTTGATAAGCTAATATTTGATCCCAAACATGCTATTTATAGCTACAGTTTGGTTTGGTTCAGTTTGGAAGATCATCTTCATTGCACATGAACGACTCCATCTGTGCTTCGATCTCTCCCTTAGATCACACAGAGTATCTCAGCACAGTGCAGGAACTCCAGGGCACCAGCAATGATCCCAATTTGTGTATATAGGAATCACATATTCTTTAAATATTTTTGTGGTGGGTAGGTTTCTTAATCTTTAAATTTTGCCCTATGGCCTACTCTTTACGATTACCAACTGCCGAAGGATTTTGAACATGTGCAACTTGCAAAGAGGACCTGTTTTTGTCACCATTATTCGAGAAGGTTAGATATCCGAACTCACTACCCAGGTGATTGGGGGGGAGGAGCATGACATCATTAGAAACCACTGGTTCTGAAAAAAATGTCCATCAATTATATTCCCTGTACTAGGAGGGAACCTGGCACCTTAAGAATCAGAGGCAGATGCCATACCTCTTGGCCACTGTGACCCCCTTATCTACAGTTTCACAAAATTTAACACTGACAGCATAGCTTAGTTTTAGTACAGCTACTTGATTAACACTGATTTTGTTGCTTTAAGTTTGACAAGAATAAATATATAAACTCATCCCTCTAATCCAGCCCATGTTTTAAAACCATAAAATGTCTTCTTAGTGTTTAAGGTGAGGAGCTAACGTGAAATGCTGTTTTCATAAATATCTACAGGATTTCACTTAAAGTGCACAGGCTTAACTTACAATAATAACAGTTGTGCATTCCAAGCCATCTGATGGCACAATGCTACTGGTTGCAATGGTCATATTGAATTTTACTCCTATATTTCAATTCATTGTGGTTTTGTAATTGTTAAGTTATGATCAACAAGGTTGAATAGGAAGCTCATCATTGTATTTTCAAATTTTTTCCAGATTAGATTACTGGCAACTTTAGTAGATCCTGCGTTGCTGAAATTTAAAGTTAGTATCTAAAAATAGTAACAAATTGCAAATTTGTTCAACATCATTTGCAGTTAATCAAAATTTTGAAAATCTTATCTGACCAAATATATGTGCCGAAACTGTTGTTGATGAATGAATAAGCAAGTGATAAGAAAATTAGTAAAACAAGGTTCTGAGAAATTTATGGTTTTCTTCATATGTGAAGCACCATTTTTAGGATTGGGGGAGAAATACAATTTTCAAAGTCAAAATACACATACTCAGAATGTTGTCTGACAATTAATTCTGACATAATTCAGATTATAAATTATCAGAAACTAGACTAATACCACTTTTCAATATTTTTCTGTTTTCATTTAGAATGCTACTCCCCTTAAGTGCTATTCTGAGTGCAGTTAAATGTCAAGTACACGTTTTTTCCCTGTTAATCATATTTGTGTGACAAATCAACAGTGATCCTATTTGGCATTATTTTCTACTATTGCTAAAGAAATAACAAGTAATATACCACAAAGTTTAGATCTCCAAGATGAATGAATGTATCAAGTGATGATTTGTTTGACATTGATACTCTGTCATTAAATGATGAAAGTGATGCAGGAGTGACAGACACATTTAAAGGCAACAGAACTAGACCTACAGCTACATCTGATGATTAGTCACAAACATCCTTACATAACTGTATCATAGAGGTAGTTCATACAGCTGGGCGACTGCAGCTGAGGCTCAAAGATGTGTGCACTGGACATGAATCCAGAAGCCTGTGAAGAAGCAGCTGTCGATCATGCCAAGTGGTGATACTCCCTATGGTGCCACCAGATTGGGCGAAAAGAAACACTTACAACAAGCAGTGGAGAAAAGAACATTCCAAAATAAACACCAGGAAAAAAATTCAGCTGTAGGCTATCACCTCAGGGGCCCATTCCCGTAGTCAGTTATGACTAAAGGGGCTACTATACTATACAGAAACATAACAATCTTAACAGGTACCTAAAGCATAACAAGTAAAACAACGCAGAGAAAGCAAAAATATTAACACTTAGTTAAGCACTGAGAGGACATCAAAGTTGGTGATAGTAAATGTAAACAAGTGGAAGAGTTCAAATACCACGCCAGTTTGTCACCGCAGAAGGAAGATTTGGCACAGTGACAAAAATCATATTTTAACAAGCCAATAAAGTCATCTTTTGACCCGTGCTAGCTCTGAAGCATCCAAAGACCCAAAAGTCTACTAAGAAACTTTTGAAAAATACAATATTAAGACCAGTGATCAAGGAATAAATAAAGAAACACTGCAACCTGTGAAATGAGATGTCTCAAAAACACAGCTATTAAAAACCAAAAACAAAGACCTAGAGGCAGAGATTAGAAGATGGTGGCGATGAATAGGACATATACTGACAAAACCTGCCGATAGCTTTATAAGGCAGTCCTTGTTTGGAATTCCAAGATTATGAGAGGTTGAGGGAGAACTGAAGAACACACGGAGAACAGAACTGGAGATGGACATGAAAGGGATGAGAGAGACTTAAACTGATGGCATGTAACAGGAAGACTTGACCCTTGGGGAGCTGAAAGGTAATGATAATAATGACCTTTGACACTTTATGTGTAAGCAGGAGAAATGAAGAAAGAAGTGTTACGAGCAGATGTTACAGAACAGATGTGTAAATAACGTGTGGTAAAAATATTAAGTAATTCTGTATACCATGAAAGTGCATTTAAAAAAAAAAAGCGTCATGCTAAATATACATACTTTATTATCAAAGTTGACACTAAGCAATCTGGTCTCCTCATTCCTGACTAATAGAGGCTGAGCCATATTGAAAGAACAAATGTCATCAACTGTCGATAGCCAACGATTGTAGTAGATCTTGTCACTTCTGCAATTGAAAATGAGTTATCGTCCCTTATATATATATATATATACCTTAGTCCTATCTTTTCCCATTTAAGGTGCAATTTTTTTCATAGCACATTTCTGGGATGGGGATTAAAAAACATGCATTTCTTCCCAAAAGCTACATAGCAGAGAACTGTGGAGGCAGAGATGCAAAGCATGAACGAGAGCTGGGGCACCACACGAAGGATGGCTGTCGACCAAGCAAAGTGGAGACAGTTTGTTGCTGCCCTACAATATGCCACCAGGTGTGATGATCACTGACTGCTCAAGGACCAAACAAGAATAAGAAGATGTCCTCCCAATAGACATCATAGCACCGGATGTTTTTTTTTTTAGAAATATTCCTGCCTCTGATGATTTTCAGTGACAAAATTTCTGGAATTTTCCCCCATTTATAATAAGCAGTTAAGATAAGTATGAATAAGTGTCTCCACCATATACATGTATATACAACCAGTGAAGCATCACTGTTCCTCACAGAGCACACACACACATAATATGATCCTTGACACGGCAGAGAAAGAGAGAGACAGAGGTAGTAAGAGCAACAGAGAGTTGACATATTATTTTGAATTTATGATACTAATTTCTGGTATGTGGCATGTACTGCACAGTACTGATTTCAAAAGCTCGTCATGAACAATTTCTGATACTTTGCTGAGAATCAGCATGAAATATTTATTTCTTACATCAAAACACCAGTGTATTCAGTACGGGACACTGGTTGTGAAAACAGAAAGGAGTTGTGACTTTGATTAAGGACCAATACTCACATGTTTTGGTTTGGCATTGTGCTAACCATAGGCTTGAGCTTTCTGTTGGAGATGTTGTGAAAACAGACTTCCCATCACAAATCAACCATTTTAAGTCATTTCTTGACAAACTGTACTGCTTATATCATCAGTCGCCCAAAAACGTCAGAGAACTTGGAAAAGTAGCTGAAGATCTAGGCAAGCAAATCTTCAGAATTGGAAGAATTTTAAGTATGCGTTGGGTAGCTTCTAGTTTCAGAAGTGTTTCTGCAGTTTGGAAAGACTATGAAGCACTCACAGCTCATTTTGTAGCAGCAAAACAGGATGAAAACAGGGATAAGAGAGAAAGAATAATGTATGAAGGCCTACTAAAGAAAATTACTAGTGTTGATTTTGTTATGGATCTTGGACTTGATGTGTGATGCTCTCCAAGAATTGTCAGAGCTCAGTGTCGAACTACAAGCACGTGATATTACACTCTACACAGCTCATAATATTATATCAATGCAGATTCGGGTGTTTGAAAACAGAAAATTTAACAGTGGACCTTATTATCGTGAAGCTCTACGAGCAGCAGAAAATTTGAACTTTCAAGGAGTCCTCTAGAGAAGAGGGTAACAAATCGACCAACCAATGTAAATCGCTCTCTTGATCCTAAAATGTTTTACAACAGTTTGAAATGACGAATGGAAAATCGCCTGCTATCTGAAGAATATCCAAATGCCAGAATGGACAAAAGTGCTGTATCCAGAATGTTGGCCAGACAATGTCGAGAAGAATGTCACTTTCGGTGAGATTGAAGTGGAGAGTTTGTGTAAGAGGCTTAGGATTCCAGAAAGACAGGTTCTGAGAGGTTATCGTGAATTCCTGACAGAGAAGAAAATGCCAGCTTGACTATTGCCACTAATGTACACTATTAATTGCATCCCCATTTCTACCTGTGAATGTGAATGGGGCGTCTCCCAAATGAACCTAGTTTTCACACCAACAAGAGCTTCTCTACACCTGAAGACTGTGAGTACAGTGATGTTCATCAAGCTGGCTGGTCCTCCTCTACATGTTTTTCGGCCTTTACCGTACGTTAATTCCTGGTTCTTGAAAGACAGACATCTAGCAACTGACTCAAAGAGCAAGGAAAGGGTACGCTAAGATGGCAGCACCAATGTATTGAGCCCAATTTGGAAACTATTGTAAATTTAAGGTACTAATTTGATGGCTTTTTTTTTTTTTTACCTTGGCTTTACTGGCATAATTGGATGGGGTGATAGAGTACCGGTAAACTTTATTTTAGAAAAAAAACATTGTGTATATATATATATATATAATTCAGAATTATATCAATATTTCAGTACAAACGCCTTTCTATAGCTTTGGTGGGGAGCAAAGCAAATATTTTCTGTTTATAGTAGTAGTCATCATCATGGTGGGGGTAGAGACAGTGGTGATGGTGGCAGTGGGTTCATGGTAGAGGCGGTGATGGTAATGGTAGTGGTGGTGGTGTTAGTAGTAGTAACAGTCGAAGAATTAGGAGCAGTAGGAGGGGAAAAAAATCATTAAAACAACCAAGGGAGATCATTATCCATCCATGAGAAAAAAATGCAGAAAGTTACCAGAAGATCAATGACTAGCTCAGAGAAATGGTTCAAAGAACACAGTAATACATCAACAGTTAAATAAGTCTGGAATTTGGGTTAGTGGGTGGGTAAATGCTTTCAAATGTAAGTCAACAGTAAGGGAACACTTCCTCTGATTGATAAGCATTCGAGGTGTTGAACATTTGATGAAACATATGACCATACGAGGAAGACTGTTGTTATACTGTATAAAACATGCATGGATGCAAATCTGGAGTCATCCTTATAAGACCACCAGCTATGCACAATATTCACATGCGGAAGTGAACCTCTGTCTGTGAGACTAATTACACCCTCATTGACTCTTGAAATTATTGACACACTTCCAGGGATTCCCCCTGTGGTGAAACATGTTGAGAACCCAGCACTGCACACTAAGTTTGGAGAAGTCACTAGAGCCCGACGTAATTCTTTGGATTTGACCTCGCTGACTGCATGCAGGAGGATCTCACTATGGACACAGGCAGGGGGGGAGCTGAGAAGTGGTTCTGTGCAGGTCATGACAATTCCTTGGGAGAGCCCAGAACCATCAGGAAGCCTGCACAAAGCATTCACATGCTCTTGCATTGGTAGTTTATATATAGCAACGTGTTTTACATGAGGTTGCCAGCCTTATGCACAACCTCATATTAGTCACCATCTACTATAAGCCTGAGGCAACAGTAGTGGTGTTCTTTCTGCGTCTCATAACAGACCCCGGAAACTACACAGGTCATGTATACATACACACCTACATAGATAAATACACGTACGTACTTACACGCACAAACGTATTGTTTCACTTACTGATTCAGGAGAGTTTTTAAATCCTCAAGTCGTGTGATAACATGCTGATAGGTTTCCGTCTTTTTAATTCTGAAATAAGTAATGAACTGAGCGTACAAAAATACATAAACAGCATTTTACCTGTCAGCTGTGTACAATGTCACGATAGTTTATAACAAGAAACTAACAGAATAATTAAATAAAGAAAAACCATGTAATTAATTTACCGCACAATGATAATGTCGTAGCAGACATATGTTGTTTGAAGCGGGTCATCTTTCATATATTTCAAATGACACCATGGGGATAGCGTCCATGAAATAAGTACAGATGGAGTTAGTAGTACTAGCGGAAGTGACGGTGTTCTGCTTTGTTGGTGATAGTAAACATATCTAAGGAAATAGTGACACATGTGAGAGTTACAAATGAAACTAGAGTAACTTAGTTTTTGCTTGATAAAAATAAAGCAGTCTCTTAGATACTATCAGCGGAGAAGGTCTTATAAATCGACACAACCTTGACCGATATGAAAAATGAGTAGCTTCTATTCAGGTCTAACTGCAGGGTCATTCTTTATAAAGACCTTGTATAGTTCTAAAGGTAAAAGGAAATAAATCTGAAATCAGTACTTCATTCAGATTTAGCAAGCGAGTACCGGGTTTTCTTCAGTAGAATAAGGCTCATTTGAAATACATATGTTATAAGACCTCCAATTATGACAGTTTAGAATTTTGAATAATCGTGCTGAAGACTAACTAGTATGACTATGAACAAAACTTGGACCATTTTGATCCATGTTGACAACTGATGCTCAGAGAATTTGCTTGTTCACCCTTACCTGTAGTACACTTGATTAGAAGGATGACGCAAAAATTCTTCCAGACGCACACCCTTCTAAATGAAACAATTTCACCCATGAAAATATCATTTTCATTTTGTTACAAGGAAACAGAGACTATTGGAAATAAGGACAAATAAAATACCAGTTGAAAACTTTATTTTCAAGCGACTTGCAAGTTTGGAATTCATCTGTTGAAGTTTTACTTCTAACTTGTCATGTTAATTAATTGACACTATCATAGCAATTGAGTACGATAATGTTTATGACAAATTATGCCAGGCAGATTATGGGCAGTTGTAAATCTAATCTAGATATTTCCACGGACACCACTAAGATTCACAAGGCCCTGGCTATGGAGATTTTTCCATCCAGTAAAACGGACTAGTTGGTCCGAGACAGATGTTAACGGTTAGCGGGATACTGTAACCTGTCACTGGCACAATAACATCTTCACTCATCATCATGTTCCTTTGCCCCAACAATGGTGTGGAACCCAAAAGAAAATGATGATATAAAGTCGAACATGCTCCTATTTATATGGGGTATGTGATTACTTCTTCTTCTTCTGTGCTCAGTTTGTAGTCATGCTAAATCTGCAGGCCTGTCGCCAGAACGAAGTCCACAGTCTTTTCCAGGTCAGCGTGGCAGCCCCACAGCTTCTGCTTGAGCTCAGCACCTCTTGGCCAGGTCATACGTTGTGGGTCATCATGGGTTGGGCAGTGTTCGGGGGTCTGGATTCCAGTTCCACATGGATATTCATTTGTGTGAGATATCCTGAGGCGATAGGGATGGCCAAGTAATCTGCATTGGCCAGTTCTCGGGCAGAAAATGGTGGTCTGTTGGTGTCATGTGATTACAATTATGACAAAGTGTGAAGCTGTTCAAAACCATTCTTTCATTGTCCTGGTCTCAGTGACTGCTTACTGCCTTCTTACGTTATTTGCTGTGTGCTAAGTTCTGAAGATTCAGAATTAAATTTAAGATATATTTAACTATTCCTGAAGGTACAGTAGTTATTTTCTCTATTTTATATAATGTGATACTTTACTCTGTAAATTCTCTGAAGAGTATATCACTACAGCAAGTATTGGGATGCAGCTAGTCCTAACATCACTGGAGAAGTGGCCTATGCATGGCTAATGAATATAAATGAAGGGAAAACAACATACACTTTGTTCTCATTCTCAAATAACCACAGAGGCCCAAACTAGTATTAAGTGGGAAGAATCTATGCCAGGATGAAAATCCAAACTATCTAGGCATTACATCTGATTGTCGTTTGACTTGAAAAAACTAGATTGAAAGACACTGGATGAGGGCAAGGCAACGAATGGCAGTCATGAAAAAACTTGCAGGAAAAGCTTGGGGAGCAGATGAGAGAATTCTAAAGAAGCTATATACTGGGCAAGTGAGACCAGTCCAAGAACATAGAATTTCAGTGTGGACAAGAGCAGCTGTCACACTTTGATAAAATCAACAGACTCAAAAACCAAGCAATGATAATTGTAATGTAAAACACCTAAGATTACATGAGAGCAGGGCCCAGCAACAAGCCAAGAAATTCAGGAGACTAACAGAGCACCTAATGTACCATAGAATAAATGGCTGTATACTTGTACCTCCTACTTGCAGTAACTTGACTAAACGAAAGATGACTGACTTTTTTCCGGACACTTGCCCTTATAAACAAACTTCACCTACGAAACCATCATTTTTACTTTGTCACAAAGGGAGAGAGACCATGAAAATAAAGATGAATAAAAATGAGTTGAATAATTTATTTCAAAAGCAGTTGGTCGTTGGAATTCAACTGTTGAAGTTTTTCTTCTAACTCATTACTTTTTAAAGATTGATTGACACAATCAGAACACCTTACATACAATTTACTGTTTTTGGCAAATTATGCCAGAAAACCGTTGGCAGTTACAGTTTAACCCAGGTAACTTCTAATGGACACTGCTACTATGAATCACATGGCCCTGGCAATGGAGATCTTACTTACTACTTAGTCGTTCCTCTTCTACCGTTAGGTGTAGAGATTTGGAAGAGAGAGCACCATACTATCCTATCAGCTGTCTTCCTCCTGGCCTGGTTCTATTCTAGTCCTCCGTCCTTCAAAGATTGTCTAACAGTGTCCTCCCCTTTGGACTCTGTGTCATCCTGAAGGTCTGGATCCCTGGCTCTTAGTTTCCCATGCTTGTCGTGGTAGCCGATCTTCTCCCATTCTGCAGACATGGCCAAACCATCTTAGTTTGGACTGTTCTACTTGGTCTGCAGGGGTTGGGTTTTTAGGCCTTGACGTATCGTCTGGTTGCGGAGCATGTCTCTTCTTGTTACTTCAACCACCTTCCTCAGATACATCATTTCTAAGGTTTGTATCTGGCTTTTGTAGGTCGTAGTCATTGCCTATGACTTGCATCTATACATCAAGATAGGGACATAGGTGGAGCGGTATACAGCCATCTTCTTCTTCTTACCAACTACTCTTTTGCTGAGGAATCCTCGATTTATGGCCTGAAAAAGTCTCCCAGCTGCTGCTCTTTGGATAACCAACTCTTGTTGATGCCTCCCTCTAGTCTATGACAGTTCCGAGGTATTTAAAGTGGTTGACCTGCTCCATGACCTGTTCTCCCAGCTTAATTTGATGCCTTCTTTTCTCTCGTGATATCACCATGGTTTTTGTTTTAAAGCTGCTTATGACCATCCCTCTCTTCTCCAGCTCTTCCTTCCAGACTTGCAGGTTGGATTGAAGATGTGCCTCTAATTTAGCAATCAGGGCAACATAATCAGCAAATGCCAGCTCTGAAATACAGACCTGTCTCATCTTCCAATACCCCATTGAATACTTTCTTGTTCTCTCCTATGCCTTGATGACATCGTCCACGAGGAGTATGAAAAGATAAGGTGACAGGATATCACCTTGTCTTACACCAGTGGTGGTCCTGAACTCTTCTGACTTATGGTTTGCTGTCCTCACATAATTTCTGCAAGACTTGTAGAAGCTCTGTATAGCATGAATCAGAGATGCTGGAATGTTCTTCCTAGCCAAACAGTCCCAGAGTTTGTTCCAGGGGACCTTGTTAGATGCCTTTTTCAGATCTATGAAACAAAGATGGATCTCACTCTTATACTCAACAGCCTTTTCACTCAGCTGTCTGAGTGTGAAGATTAGGTCTTGAGTACTTCGGTTTGATTGGAAGCCACACTCGACCTCATCCATTTGTGGCTCAGCTAGGCGTCTGAGTCTCTGCTCTAGGATTCTAGAGTAGATTTTACTAGGGACACTGAGAAGGGATATGCCTCTATAGTTTCCACATTGTCAGCTGTCACCCTTTTTTGAAAATTGGTGTTATGATGGCAATCTCCCAATCCTTTGGTATGGTCTTGTTGCACCAAGCTGCCTGTAGGACCCTCAGGAGTAATAGGTTGCCTGCTGCTCCGACGAACTTAACCATTTCTGGTGTTATATCATCACGCCCTGCTGCTTTGCCCATCTTGATTTTCTCCAGTGCTGCCTTCAGTTCTTCCATCTTTATGCCATCTTCACCACCATTGGCTTCCTCTTGTGTGCTAGTGGTTATCATTTCTGATGCTTGACCTTGCTCACCATCCAGGAGTTCTGAGAAATATTCTTTCCATCTTTCCGATACTTCCTTGGGGGCAGTAAGCAATTTGCCTTGCTTGTCCTTTATAAATTTAAGAGGGCACTGTTTTTCCTTCCTCATGTTCTTTAGGGTCTTGTAGAACAATTTCTGGTTTTCTTGACCATCTTTTTCTAGCTTTTCTCCAAATTCTTACCAGGACTTCTGTTTTGCTACTAGCACCTTGTTCTTTGTTTCTGTTCTGAGTATCACATATTCTCTATATTTCTCTGTTTTTCCTGCTGTGTTTTTAGCTCCTAAGTATTGTTTCCATGCCTTTTTCTTCTCTTTTATTTTCTCTTTAACTTCCTCTGTCCACCTCTTTCTCTTCTTCCCATCATACTTCACCACATGCTTTTGCTGCAGCTGTCTTTATGATGTCCTTGAATTTAAGCCAGAGGGTTTCCAGGTCATCAGGTTGTTCTTCTGTGTTTCTAACTGCTGTAGCAATAAGCCCCTGATATCTGGTCTTAACTTTTGGAGATCTTTCCATGCAGAAAAGTCAGATTAAGTAATCTGACTGAGACAGCGAGAGAACCGTCTGAAGATGAAACCTTCGCCAGTCACATATTTTTATGCACTTGAAAATGTCAATATAAAAAGTTATTTCCATTTCTTTTAGGTCTGCTGACAAGGTGAGGGACATCGGCCATAACTTTTCAGTTAATTTTCCTAACATTAGAATGATTTACTAAAATAAAAGATGAAACAAAACTCAGGAGTGCATAAAAAAGAGCTGACATATGTAAAAGCCAACAACCAGTTTGTTACATTCAACTTACGGATGTTCGATACGTAGATAGCTCTCCAAGTATACATGAACTCTAGCATATACTTCTTTCGACCAGAACATGGCTCCAGCCATGGGTGGCATATTTTTGTGCACAGCCATCATGCCGGTTTCTTTCTTGTGTGCCATCTACACAAACATATTGTATCAAAGAAAATGTATACATTTCAAGCTGGCAAAATCTAGCTAGTGTTTGACATTAAAAGCTAAGTGATATGCAGTCATTCAAGTTAATCAGATTACTTTTTTTAATTGATATCTCCATTTTTGCCCTACAACACATATTAATCTGAAAAGTTTTACAACAGTCAACAAAAAATGTGGTTAAGAAATCTTAACACATTAACTACCGCAAGCCGCTGTCAGCGGCTCACAAAATAATCACATTTGGACCGCAAGCCGCTCAGAGCGCCAATCTAATTTTAGTAATAAAACGAATGAAAAATGTACTGAAACACTCTCTGATCTGGTTCGAGATTTTAAGTTGCCACCGGAAAACAAATTCCCAAAGCATGGTTGTTGTAGAACACTGGAAAATTGATATTATGTTCATATTTTTCAGCGTTTTGGGTTAGTTACCAAATCGTGTAAAACTGTTTACCGTGGCAACTAGTGATAGGACTACAAAAAATGCGTGTACATCTCGTCTAACTGCTGAATAGGATAGAAACGTGTTTCAACAATTGACTGATAGATCTAGCGACGAGGACAAGCGTGAAAACGGTGTGCACATTGATTGAAATTGTGATTTTGATAGAGATGGGGCGCAAGCAGTTATAATTGTGAAAATATTGCAAGTCCTCGGCCATCGGAGGGCCGTTAAATAGCAACAACCTCTATTAGAGTTACAACCGGTGTTTATTGTAATAGTACATTCATTTATCTTTAAAATGACGTGTAATTCATAAAAATCTATAAACAATAACGAAAACTACAGCTTACTTTGTGCAAACACCTACAGGATGAAAATGGAAAAAAAATTTAATTCGGCTTCAGTGTGTTTTTCAATTCGGTAGTTAATGTGTTAAGTACATTTATATCTTAGCATTTAATTGTAAGGCGTATCATAAAAGGCGACTAATACAAAGTTGTGCAGGTGGGCTGGCAACCTCATCATGTAAAACAAATTACTACAACAACCACTGCTTGTGTCAGCCCATTAATGCTTTGGTGCAGGCTTCTTGTAAGTGGACCAGCTGCAGTAGTTGCTCCATGAGTAAAAAAAAGAGGAAATAAGAATGATGATGGTAATTTAGGGAGCCGCGCTAGCGTAGTGGTTACCACACTGCGCTGGCGACCGGGTGACCCAGTATCAAACCCAGGCGAGGAAATTTGAAGATTTTTCGTCGACCGGGATTTGGACTGGATTAACGTGAGCCCTAGCGAGGACATTTGAAGAAGTCTCGTCGACCAGGGACTGGCGGCTCCTGTGCCGACCCAGCTCTAATCGGTACCTCCGAAATCGGCCAGTGTCTGCCTGAATGGCGAGGGACACTTGTCTCTGTGCAAGGGGGAAAAAAAAGGAATACTCATGTAAAATCAGTCTCTGGTTAGACATACTAACCTGAGATTTCGCCTCGTGTAATAGCGGGCGACTACTGGGAAGAACAAACAAATTGACAATAAACTTAACTACTGAGAAGAACAAACAAATTGACAATAAACTAAACTACTGAGAAAAACATACTAACTGACTATAAACAACTGAGTCCAACAAACAAATAGACTATAAACTTAACTACCGAAGAGAACAAACAAATTGACTATAAACTTAACTACTGAGAAGTACAAACTGACTGACTATTAACTACTGAAAAGAACAAATTGACAATAAACTTAAATACTGAGAAGATATTGAAATTTCAAACAGCAAATTAAGAACAAATAAAGAAATTCCATGTACAAATGTTACAAGCCCTCAGCCATCCCCAACATTCTGAAATTAAGCAAATTGAGATGAAGGGAACATGATCAGTGAACTGAAAATGACAGAGGGATCAAAGGTACAATAAGAATTGAAGAAACAAAATAACAGGATGCCCAAGACAAAGTTGGCTGGGAACTAACAAAAATAAATCTTTATAAACTGGAAATAGACATTTGGGAGAAAAAGGCCCATAGGAGAGAGACAGAGTGAGAGAGTAAAGGAGTACTGAGTATACAACAAGGAGCCTCAAAAGCCCAGGGTGCAAACAGAAAGAATATATATTGATATAAGGTTATCTTTAGGATACAATCAGTTTTTACTTTCTCATTTTTAAAAGGATAGGTCTTGTTTCTACGGGAGAACTAAAGGTCAATCAATAAAGGAGCCAACAGTGAAACTGTGAGTAGACCTATATAATTTGTAATAGTTTTCACATCATAATTATTAAGAGCCTGAGCTTTACTTTTCTCATAGAATTCAAAAAGAAGTAACAGAAGCCTGATTCACCCTTTTCTCATAATATTCAGTAATAATAAAGAGCCTAGCTCACCTGTTCATAATGCAAATCAATATTAGTAACTAAAACCTGGTTCAATTGTTTCTCTTACAATTCAATATTAGTAGCTAGTCTGGCTCACCTGCTACTTGTGCAATTTAAAACAATTATCAAGAGCCTGGTTCAGGTGTTTCATGTACAGTTCAAACATCAACAGCTTGGGCCTCATCTGTTACTTGCAGTCAAAATAAATAAAAAAAAGGGCTTCCCCTTTTTCTCACACATTTCAAACCTCAGACATCAAGAGTCTTGCTTGTTTCTTGTATGCTTCAAAACAAGTCTTAAAACCCTAGCTCACCTTTTCTTGCACATTTCAAATCTAATATTAAAAGACTCGCCTGTTTCTCATATAGTTCAACAGAAGTGTCAAGAGCCACGGCCTCACCCATCTTACACACAATCAAAAGAAATGCCAGGAGCCTAGCTCACCTATTTCTCATATAGTTCAACAGAAGTGTCAAGAGCCACGGCCTCACCCATCTTACACACAATCAAAAGAAATGCCAGGAGCCTAGCTCACCTATTTCTCATATAGTTCAACAGAAGTGTCAAGAGCCACGGCCTCACCCATCTTACACACAATCAAAAGAAATGCCAGGAGCCTAGCTCACCTATTTCTCATATAGTTCAACAGAAGTGTCAAGAGCCACGGCCTCACCCATCTTACACACAATCAAAAGAAATACCAGGAGCCTAGCTCACCTATTTCTCATATAGTTCAACAGAAGTGTCAAGAGCCACGGCCTCACCCATCTTACACACAATCAAATGAAATGCCAGGAGCCTAGCTCGCTTGTTTCTCATACATTTCAAAACAAGCATACCTTTTTCTCAAACATTTAATGACAAATATCAAGGACATCACCTGTTGCACATACAGTCAAAAGAAATACCAGGAGCATAGATCACTCATTTCTCATTAAGTTCAAGACAAGCATACCTTTTTCACATACATTTCACAACCAGCATACCTTTTTCTCACACATTTCAAAACCAGCATACCTTTTTTCTCACACACTTCAAAACCAGCATACCTTTTTCTCACACACTTCAAAACCAGCATACCTTTTTCTCATACATTTCAAAACCAGCATACTTTTTTTTCACACTTTTCAAAACCAGCATTCCTTTTTCTCATACGAGGGAAGGTCAAAAAGTAATGCCTCCTATTTTTTATGTATGTAAATACTGCATCGGTGTGCAATTTATAAATTTAGCAGGATTCCTCAAACACTCTTCTGCACTGTATAACATTACCAACCTGTTTCAGTAACAGGTGGCACCACTGTAACAGTTTAAAAATGGCTGATAAAGACGTTCGGTTAAAACAACGTTATGTCATAGAATTCCTCAATGCTGAAGGCGAGACCCCAATTCGCATCCACGAACGTTTGAAGAATGTTTATGGAGATTCAACAGTGGATGTTAGCACTGTCCAACGTTGGGTACATCGTTGTGACGAAGCTGAAGTAGGTCAATCCTCAATGGCTGATGCAAAACGGACTGGTCGTCAGTCTACTGCAGTGACTCCACACAACATTCATCGAGTTGATGGCATCATTCGTGGTGACCGTCGGGTAACACTGGATGAACTTTCTTCCATGTTGTCCATTAGTAAAGGCAGTGTCCAGAACATCTTTAAAGACCTGGGTTATTCAAAAGTTTGTGCACTGTGGGTACCCAGAATGTTGACAGACAGACATAAAGAAACAAGGAAAACCATAGCCATCAACCTCCTGCACCGTTACGAAACTGAAGGAGAAGAGTTTTTATCGAATATTGTGACAGGTGATGAGACTTGGGTTCATTTTTTTGAACCAGAATACAAGAGGCAGTCAATGGAATGGCATCACACAACATCGTCGACAATAAAGAAGTTCAAAAGTTCACCATCTGTAGGGAAAGTTATGGCCTCCGTGTTTTGGGATGAGAAGGGTGTGATTCTTCTCAACTTCTTGGAACAGGGAAACACGGTGAATGCAGACCGTTACATTGAAACTTTGAAGAAGCTTAGAGGTCGTCTTTGGCGACTTTACCCATTAAAAGATCAGAGAACTGCACTACTGTTGCACGATAATGCCACGCCACACACCACTAAACGCACCATTGATGTGATTGCAGAATTTGGCTGGACATTATTACCACATCCCCCTTACAGTCCCGATCTTGCACCTTCTGACTTCCATCTGTTTGGACCACTGAAAGAAGATCTTCGTAGACATCACTTTGAGGACACCGAGACCCTTAAACGCGCCGTACGCCAGTGCTTTAGGAAAAAGGACACAAATTTTTACCGTGCAGGGATACATGCCCTTGTGAGAAGATGGACAAAAACTGTAACAAATAACGGAGACTACATTGAGAAATAAATTTTTGAAGTTCAGACTTGGGGCTACATTTCAATGTGAATTTTATCTGTTTTCTTGCCTACTGAATGAAATTAAAAATTACGAGGCATTACTTTTTGACCATCCCTCGTACATTTCAAAAGAAGCATACCTTTTTCTCATACACTTCAAAACCAGCATTCCTTTTTCTCATATATTTCAAAAGAAGCATACCTTTTTCTCATACCCTTCAAAACCAGCATTCCTTTTTCTCATACACTTCAAAATCAGCATACCTTTTTCTTATACATTTCAAAACAAGCGTACCTTTTTCTCAAACATTTAATGACAAATATCAAGGACATCACTTGTTTGCACATGCAGTCAGCAGTCAAAAGGAATACCAGGAGCATAGATCATCTGTTTCTCATAAAGTTCAAAACAAGCATACCTTTTTCTCACTTAAAAACCAAAATACATTTTTTCTCACACATTCCAAAACCAGCATAGCTTTTTCTCATATATTTCAAAACTAGCATACCCTTTTCTCATAAATATCAAAACCAGCATTCCTTTTTCTCATACATTTCAAACCAGCAAACCTTGTTCTCATACATTTCAAAACTAGCATACCTTTTTCTCATACAGTTCATAACAAATATCAAGAACCTCACCTGCTACAAACCCAGTAAAAAGACATACCAGGAGCATAGCTCACCTCACCTGTTTCTCATACATTTCAAAACCTGTATACCTTTTTCTTCAAACATTTACTGACAAATATCAAGGACCTCACTTGTTGCACATACAGTCAAAAGAAATACCAGGAGCATAGCTCACGTCACCTGTTTCTCATATATTTTAAAGCTTTTATACCTTTTTCTGTCATATTTCATAACAAAAATCATGGACCTCACCTTTTTCTCTAACACTTCAAAACAAATATGGACCTCACCTGTTTCTCTTACAAAGAAGTATCTAGAGCAATGGTCGGCAACCCAGGAGCTTTTAGAATCTACTTTAATAACACTGAGCCTTCTAAAGATCTAAACCCCCCCCCCGAAATAAATTTGTGTGTGTGTGAATTTTTGTAATTTTAACGGGGGGGGAGGAGGGGGAAGAGAGGAGATGAACCTTACAAAGAAAAGATCACATTCCTATTTCATGCAGTTCACAAATATATTTTAGTTTTTTTTTTTTTTCTCTAACCAGCGGCACTGGAGCTTTCCAGCTCTTTTGGCCCAGTGACATGTCATTGCGAGGCTGGGGGTCGGTGGACTTTCCTTCCAACCGCGGTCCCATATATATTTTAGTCCTTCCAGCGGGAGAGGTCTAGTCCAAAAATGTATATAGTTTAAAGTCTTCCCAACCCCACCAGTCACCTAAAGATCTACCAAATCATTCACTGGGATCTACCAGTAGATTGGGATCGACTGGTTGCCGACCCCTGATCTAGAGACTGGCTCACCTGTTGCTCATACAGTTCAAAGCACGTGTCAAGAGCCTGGTGCATTAAAACCACTACCTCAGGATACTTGTCATCAAAGTCTTTCATTATAAGTTCTCTTTCAAGGAGAGGCCCCATCATTTCTATTAACTGAAAACACAAGTTACAAAGGTTTATACAAGTGGTTCCGAAATTTTTTTTTTTTAAGACAACACAAAGTTTGAAATATTATTTACTTAAATCCTACCACTGTGATCCATCTTCAGATTATAACTACTGCTGACAGTTTTATATTTCATAATCTATCATCCTTTACAAAAATCTGTCTGATAACATTATGATGCAGACTCTTGGTCTGAGTAACCAACAAACAAAGCAACTACATGGAAGTAACAATATTATAAAGAGCTCTAAATTCAAACACAGTGGTGTATTTTTTCCACATGTTTTGTTACAAACAACTTTACTTCTGCCATCTGTTAGTTTTCTCATTTATTGTTACAAGTTCTTACTTTAAAAATTGACTCCAGGCCTGAGCAGTCAAAATATCCTTTCAGTACTGTTGTAGCCAATCGTCGATCAAAGTCTGCCATGATCATATTAAATGTGTTAAAGTTTTCCATGAATCCCTGGAGAGGTAATACATTACAGATAAATAATTTCATGGAAAAATAGCTATTCCCAGAGTAATTCACTGAACAAGTTGCTTCAAGTGTTGTAGGTCATTCTAATATAAATCGGCCATGTGCAGATTCTCATTGATTACACAATTCATTCTTGACAGCAAGGTCTTTAATATTTGGACATGAGCCATTATATAACCTACGGAAACAGTGTCTAGATTGAATGGAACGCACCTCGCCAAAAAGAGGCAAAATTTAATTTTATAAAAAAGATTACGCATATACCAGCACACATGAACTATCCAATAATTTAATGAATAAAACCAACATAAACTATGTAAAGTTGATATTTATAACCCTAGCTTATCTGTTGAAAAGTGACCATAGTAAAAATGGCATGAATTCACTAAGTTAACATATTTGACTATGTCCAGTGGTTTATTTCTTCATAAATAATAAATATATCATCTTGATGTTTCAAGGCTAAAAAAAAAAAAGTTTTAATGACTGCAGTGTTAACTTCTCATCAGTAAGTTAATATTCTACTACAGGGGTGTCAAACTTGCAGCCCGATGCATTCTTCAATACGGCCCATTCCACTGCCATAAAACTCAGTTGCAAATTGTCATTGTCCTGGGTCTGCGAAGCAGTATGACTCGGGGAAAAGTTTCATGTAAATTATGAGTTGACTTATGCTTGTTTAATTGTCATACCATGCACATTAGCAAGCAGCTGTGGAGCCTAATACTGGCAACATTCTACCAAGTAGAATTACAGAACTCTACTACTGTAAGCACTAACACATCGTCATGTATATTTTTATTGCCTCGTTTATTTACTACAAATTTCTTATATTGTATAAATATATCTTTTTTTTATATATATACATATGCGCGTGTGCGTGCATGTGTGTATGACACTCAACTATTTTGAATGTTTCAAAACAGTAATGTCCCGTTGCGGCCCAAAATAAGAACAGAGTGTGATGCCCCTGTTCTACTATACTGCTCAAAAAAAGTTAAAGGCCACTTTCAATTTTTAGGTCATTTCAACTAAGCTGTTTTTTTTAAACCTGAACACTCAGTCAAAAACGTTTTGCTGCATTTTGTTGCATGCTTAAACAATGTTTGTTAATCTGACAATAAATCAAATCTGTGTTACGTGTGTGTACCTCCAAGGTCAATGAAATGCACGTGGTGGAAAGGGAAATAATGCATGTTTGAAAATGCTTCCTATGGCAAAGCCTGTTGATACCATTGCTGAAATTTGCTTTTCACGTGCAAGTCGTGACTATGGTGAACACATTTCACCCACTTTTCAGTAGGAACGGGCAATGGGTATGTTTGTAACATTTACCATTTTAGCCATGGCTCAGCGTGTCTTGCCGTCTTGTTGTAGACCCTTTTTTGACTGAGTGTTCAGGTTTAAAAAAAAACAGCATAGTTGAAATGACCTAAAAATTGAAAGTGTCCTTTAACTTTTTTTGAGCAGTATATAAACTTGTAATGTCTTTTAAACTGTGTGTAACAATCGCATATGTGTTAACGTCAAACAAGGGATTTTCTATCACTAACTTTTTATATAGTGTTACAGTTTAAGCGTTAATTCTTTCCAAGTTTGTTTTTTTAAAGTGAGGTAATGTTATGCATAATTGTAAAGGAAATTGAATGAGAACTAATAAATTATATAACTGGGACAAAACAAAACAAAAACTCAGTTGACATATCCAGGTCCTGCCATCACGAGCACATGGGAAAATCTGTGCAGATCCTGCCATCACGAGCGCATGGGAAAATCTGTGCTGATACTGGTCATTTGTCCTTTTAGAGTTAATTCTAATACAAACACTGCAAACCATGAGTCTCTATCTACTTCCCTCAGTTTAAAAACCTACTACTACTTAGTTGTTCCTCTTCTACCCAGGGGTGTAGAGGTTTGCCAGAGAGAACTCCATACTATCCTATCGGCTGTCTTTCTCCTGGCCTGGTTCCAATCTAGTCCTCAATCCTTCAGGGATTGTCTAATATTGTCCTCCCAGCAAACTCTGGGTCATCCTGGAGGTCTGGATCCCTGGCTCTTAGTTTCCCATATTTGTCATGGTAGCCGATCTTCTTCCATTCTGCATACATGGCCAAACCATCGTAATTGGGACTGTTCCACTTGGGTCTGCAGGGGCTGGGTTTTGAGGCCCTGACGTATCGTCTGGTTGCAGACCATGTCTCTTCTTGTTACTTCAACCACCTTCCTCAGATACATCATTTCTGATGTTTGAAGCTGGCTTTTGTGGGTTGCAGTCATTGCCCATGACTTGCATCCATATGTCAAGACTGGAATATAGGTGGAGCTATATACAGCCATCTTCGTCTTCTTGCCAATTTCTCTTGTGCTGAGGAATACTCAATTTATGGCCTGAAAAAGTCTCCCAGCTGCTGCTCTTCAGTAGCCAACTCTTCTTCTATGCCTCTCTTCCAGTCTATGATAGCTCCAAGGTATTTAAAGTGGTTGACCTGCTCCAGGACATGTTCACCCAGAATAATCTGATGTATTTTTCCTTCTCGTGAAATCACCATGGTTTTTGTTTTGGAGCTGCTGATGACCATCCCTCTCTTCTCAAGCTCTTCCTTCCAGACTTACAGGTTGGATTGAAGATGTGCCTCTAATTTAGCAATCAGGGCAACATCATCGGCAAATGCCAGCTCTGAAATACAGACCTGTCTCATCTTCCAGGACCCCCCTGAATACTTTCTTGAACTCTCCTTACATGCTTTGATGACATTGTCCACAAGGAGTATGAAAAGATAAAGTGACAGAATATCACCCTGTCTTACACGAGTGGTGGTAGTGAACTCTTCTGACTTATGGTTTGCCATCCTCACATAATTTCTGCAAGTCTTAATTTCAAAACTGTGGTTTTTAAACTGTTCAACAGTTTAAAAACCTCAGTTTTGAAATTCCCTTGAAAAAATATTGACATAAAACTGTGTTATTAGCCCATGTGGCCACCATTAATTTTGCAATGCCTTAGGGCAGCATTGTCTCATAAACATCACAAAAGAGTTAGTGCAAGGCTTCACACATTAACTACCGCGAGCCGGTGGGACCGGATTTTGAAATCCTATCATTTGGACTGCGAGCCGCTCAGAGCATCGATCTATTTTTAGTAATAAAACGAATAAAAATGTACTGAAACACTTTCTGATCTGGTCTGAGATTTTAAACTGCCACCGGAAAACAAATTCCCAAAGCATGGTTGTTGTAGAACACTTGAAAATTGATATTATGTTCTTATTTTTCAGCGTTTTGGGTTAGTTACCAAATCGTGTAAAACTGTTTACCGTGGCAACTAGTGATAGGACTACAAAAAATGCTTGTACATCTCATCTAACGGCTGAATAGGGTAGACACTTGTTTCAACAATTGACTGATAGGTCTAGCGACAAAGACAAGAGTGAAAACGTTGTGCACATTGATTGAAATAGTGATTTTGATAGAGATGAAGTGCAAGCAGTTATAATTGTGAAAATACTGCAAGTCCTCGGCCATCGGAGGGCCGTTAAATAGCAACAACCTCTATTAGAGTTACAAATGGTGCTTATTGTAACAGTACATTCATTTATCTTTAAAAATGACGTGTAATTCATAAAAATCTGTAAACAATTATGAAAACTACAGCTTACTTTGTGCAAACACCTACAGGATGAAAATGGGAAAAAAATTTAATTCGGCCACAGTGTTTTTCATTTCGGTAGTTAAGGCACAGATTCCCACTGCTATTGAGTGTAGATATGCAAATGAATCCCTAAGGTGAGGAGGTTACTGATGTTGAGCTTGTCCAATACATTTCCTATAGGGTTATGATTGGTACTGTTTGCAGGCCCCTGCATTTTCATGACATCTGCCTCATGAAGAAAGTCATATCTTGCTTTAAAAAACATAAAAGATGTGGTATGGCATTGAGATATTGAATTAATAGACCTAATATGTTGGAAGGCTGAATAAGATTACGCTTCAAAATCAGATACCATTCCACCATTCTAGTTATAGACTATGTAGTTGGCAGGTGTTCTGCAGTGTGTGCCTATGCCAAAACAAAGCCATCCAAGAAAGACATGTCCGGTGAATATTGAATTAAAAATAACCAGCCATAAGACACTGCTGAGATTACAACTGGGAATATGATATTTTGTGACAGAAGAACCAATAATACCAAGATAATACCATATACAACACTTCCTTCTAAGAGGTCAAAAGTATGAACAACAAAGAAGTCCACTATTAGAATATTTGTAATCATACTACTTTCCTTTTACTTTATAACATGTATTAAAAGAACACCTAACAAATGAAATACAAAATACAGTAAAAGAGTATATATTTAGAACAAAAATTACTATATAGGAGTTAATGACAGTGCAACACAAATTTAAATATCTAATAACAAATAGCGGAGACAGCTTCTATTTGTTGAGAAAAAAATTACAGGTCATTATCATTTTATCCAAACACCTGAAAACTGAAATATTCTGAAAACTGAAAGTTTCTTTTGGCTACTTTTCTATCACAATTTGGGTGATTTCTATTTTGGGTGAATTTGGGCTATTTCTTTAACACATTTTGGGCAACATTTAAAAACTGAAAAAAATCCGGTTTCCAAAACAAAGCTGTCTCCAAGGATTATCAGATACAAGGATACAGACCCAGTAGACCCAGTATATGCACATTTTAATTGAGCAAAATCAAAATAAAATAAAGGATCGTTTCTCAAAAGATTAAACAATTAATTAACTAATAATTCCAGCTGAAGTTATGAATCAAAAATATGATATTGAACAGAAACTGACATGCCCTGTATGCAGGTGCATATATACATGCAAACATGCAATCTTTTCTTTAAAAAAAAAAATTTTTTTTATTAACAGAATAAGTATATTTCAGATTTTTTAAAAATCCACACGAGATATATTTTTTTTATTAACTGGTATACAATATGTATACAATATGAAGCGTCCAATTGACACAGTGGTTAGATCCCTGGTCTCTTGTGGCAAAGGTGCCAGGTTTGTATCATGGTACTGTCACACTCCAGTCTACCCAACTGTAAATTGGTACCTGACTACGCTCTTGAGTTAAAGTTAGTTGCTTATCCTTTACAGGACGTGGCAATCAACCCCAGCTTTTATTGGCTGTTTGTGATTTTTCTAGGCAATTTTTTTCATTCAGTAGTTTGCCATTGCTTTCTGAATGGTACAGCGCTTATACCATTATTAAAAATCTATACAAAGCGATCTGCTACCAAATCGCCTGCAGCAGGTTTCGAACCTGGTATATCTAGATTATGAAACTACGTTCATATCCATTAGGCCACAGACGCCGACTCTTGAGTAAGAGATGAAAAAGACAGCGAGGAAGGGAACTGGTCACCCCACCTCTCAATGCTGGACCTAGCACTGCAAAGTCTCTAACACTTCACTCCCCTACGGTAGTATCTGCTATGGGACTTACCTTGACCTTGTATACAATATGGAATAAATTATTAAAAAGGATGTTATCAGTAAGCTAATGCTAACATTTGAATAAATTATCTACAGTTATAGACTCCTTATACTTAATTATAATCCATCAGGGGCTGAAAATGATATTTTTTTTTTTAATCCATTGTATATAAATAAAAAATAAGTTTGAACTGACAATGCAAAGTAACTGTATTAATATAATAACAAAATATTTCTAAACCTGCCTTTGAGTATGTGTATGTTATAATATGACAACAGCAGTGCTTTCTTATATTGTACACAAAATTTCTATGCGTTTCTAATTAACATACAACAGGTTGTATCAGCCTGTCTTTATTTCATTTACACTTTATAACAATTTCTTGCAGCAACTCTATATGAAATAACAACTGCAAGTACAGAATGATAAAGTAGCAAATGTTCCTAGCATAAGGTAGCAAATGTTCCTAGCATAAGGTAGCACATGTTCCTAGCATAAGGTAGCAAATGTTCCTAACACTAAAGCTTAAATATGAGTTTGAGTTTCACATGTATCTGAAACTTCCCTCAACTAGGGCAGTTATTGTGTGAGACTCTCAGTCCATGCTTTGGAAGTTCTGGCATGAATGGACAACCTCCATAGAAGTCTCAAATCTTCAGGAACTGGTGTGGATCTACTGTCCAGGTCATGCAAAGGTACGTGCAAATGAGAGCTGACAGACTAGCATCGAAAGCACCCATAGTGGGGACATGGATATGGATAAAAGAGAAATACTAAAGATAATTACTGATCCAATGCTAGAGAAAGTCACTGCAATCGATGAATCAACAAGGCTAAGATTGCTGGCATTTGGCTCCAAATGTAAGACCAGCAGTGATGGATGTATGAGAGGATGCATGCATTTGTATACAACCAGCACACTACAGGAACAGTTAGCATTCATACCCATCAACATTTGTTGAGAGAGACTGAACACCTATGGGTTGGCCCAGAGTACAATGAAGTTGATTCTGATCAACAATAACAGTAAGAGATTCACATTTTCTTACCGGATCCGAAGGATTCAGGGGGTTGTACTTGCTCTCAGTAAACAGTTTGAAAGCTTCGTCAAATTCCTGGAAGATGGTCATCACTTCTTCACCCAAAGCATTGCCCTTGATGCCACCAAATTCAACTTTCTCCAGTTTCATGAAGTTGATATTTGTATCCATCAGATACTGCAGATGCATTAAGACGTAAAGAGTCAGCTTCAGTTATTACAACTGGTATTGTGCATGCATCACGCAAAAGGCAGAAGAATGGTCATTATTAAAATTGCTACACGGTGAAGACTGGTGAGGACAGCAAAGAGGATGCAGTGGGACAGACAAGAAAGTAGGGCCAAAATACAACATTATAACTTAATCAAGATTTGTGCATGGGCAGACCTCATTATGAAAAAACAAATTGCCACAGAAACCACAGCTGCAACGGCAACCCAAGCACAAACTCATACTAGCAGCCTTTTATGACATGCTTGAGATTACACTGAGATTATGCCTGAGGGAGCTGTAGTCCTATTTATTTATTTGTCTCCTCACAGACCCCATGATTCTTAGTTTCAATTTGTGAGTTAATTGTTTAGTTGCCATTATTTCTATTCCTATTTTTTATATTGTTATTTCTTCACTCCTATAAACTAATTTATATGAAACAAACATTAAAATCATCATCATCTCAACCCGTAACCCGTCATGGGTCGTAGGGGTGCCATGGTGGAAGCATCAGCAGACAGGGTCCTCCACTGCTCTCTGTCCTCAGCAATGCGTACAAGTGTGGAAAAACCGTGTCCTGCCCATTCTTTGATGTTATCAGCCCAGGATTTTCTTTGCCTTCCTCTTCTCCGTTTACCTTCGACTGTTCCCTGGAGGATCGTTTTCAAAAGGGAGTCATGACGAGTTACATGCCCAAACCAGGCAAGCTTTCGACGTTTCACTACTGACAAAAGTGGTTCTTGGTGGCCTGCATAGGTGTTTATCTTCTCTCTAACATAGACATTTGTTTTGTGCTCTTTATAGCAAATGCGCAAAATTCTTCTATAACATTTATGCTCGAAAGCCTGAATCCTTCGCTCCGTATCTGCAGTGAGTGTCCAGCTCTCACACCCATATAAGAGAATAGATAATACAAGTGATTTGTATAATTTGATCTTCACAGGAAAACTGATGTTACTTTTCCAGATCACATTCAGTCTTGTCATGGCAGCTGAGGCCATCTCAAGTATTGTCTTGATTTCTTTACTTGATCTTCCATCACTACATATAGTGGACCCGAGATATTTAAAGGTGTTAACTTCTTCTAACGTTTGCCGATTTAACGTAATGTTGGTCGGAACATGTTTCTTATGGCTATTCACCAATATCTTGCTTTTTTCTATATTAATTTCCATCCCATATGTTCTTGTTACTTTCTCCAGTCTAGAGGTAAGGTCTTGAAGTTCTGATTCTGATCCAGCTATCAGATCGATATCATCAGCAAAACGTAGATTGCAAAGAGGTCGGCCTCCAATCGATATGGTTGTTTTATAATCATTAAAATAAAGACAATTAACTGCCAGTTTATTACCTAAAATGCTATGTCACATAACATTTTACAGCATGAAATCCTTGTTTATACACACGATTTATGCATGGAGGCATATCTGGGAGTCATGACTGTGAGAAGTTACTGTGATTTTGATTTTCCACAGGCCCCATGTTTCTTCTCCTTGTAATAGGTACGTGTTTCAGGAGGGATTACTGTGGGGGTTTTATCTTATCCGCCCATGTTTCTTCTCTATGAATATTATTGGAGTTTAGTCTTTTTTTGTAGGTAATTAATTGCGGGGTTTTTCTATGGGGATTACAGGGGTTTATATTAAGATTTGCACCAGTTCTTTTCCCTGTAGTAATCGAGTTCATGGAGTCCCATTTTCTTTGTTAAAATAATCGCGGTCATTTTATCATATATCAGCGCATTTGGGCTGGGTGCATATTTCCCGATGTTAAGTAACCCCACCCAATAAAAACGGGGAATAGGGCTAAAAGCACGAATGGAATTACTCTGGTAGGATATAGATCAGAGCTAATTTTAGCTCATGAGCATGGACTATTTTTAGATTTTTCGGCAAGATGATTGGTTCAGGAGAGCGGCCCCTATAAGCGAAGCCAAGCTATGACTCATTCATAGCGTGGCCTGGCATCAGCTTTTTTAAAAATAAATACTAGGGTAAAATCGGTTAGCGCTCTCTTTGCTTCCAGAAATTGCCGGCCGTGAAATCGATGTCATATCTGTGAAATCGATGTCATATCGTCTGCTCAAAATTTGAGAAACTCGATATTAGTGAGTATGTTGTCAAACTTTATTAGCAGTGTAGATAGACCGTTTTAAAATAAGATCTTAGATGGTTAACAGAAAGTTTCTTCAGGAAGTTTTAATTTAATTTCTTAAAACAGAAGTGCCATCAATTGCTATCTGGTAGAAATAATAATATAACTAGAAAGGCGCCTATATTATTTCCTGGGAACGAATAGCAATATCTATCAACTGTGTAACGGGTTTTGGAAATTAACTAGATAAGGTTAAGTCCTTAGATTATATTAATACGGAATTGTGAGGGTCCGATATATATATGTGACCTCGATTAATTATAATCATTGCAGTGTGAACATGCTTGGTAGTTATGTACGGTATTTTATTGTGCATTTAATTGGTTGTGTAATTAAATATTATGGAGAGGGGATCTTATGATAACTTGAGATATATGAGCGTATTGGTGTAATTTTAAGCACGTGTGTACGGTTATTAAATTGAGTATTAATTCGGGATGGTAGTTGAGGAGAGGGGTGATGTTAACATTACTGAGAATACAGGAACGCGTGTATTTAACTACGGGGGTTAAATTAATAACCTCGATTATTTATACTTTTTGCAGTATAGTTATGCTAGCGTAATTTTTGTACGTTATTTCTTGTGCATTTTATTGTTGTGTAATCAGAAGACAAGAGATGTAATGTATATTTCTGATAAGGGATTTGGGGTTTTATTTATTACCTAGGGATGTAATTAATAATTACTGAGACGGGAGTTCATCTTTCCTAGATTTACTTTTGTGTTAATCAATGAACATCAAGGGTCAGTGTTAAAGTAGCCCAAAGTATTACGGACAGGAGGGTTCCCTCAAGTTGAATTGTTTTGATACCCGTGGCTAGACATGCATAACAAAAAAATTCAGGTCAGCCGTGTCTAGAAGGTTATTACCAGACCATTGTTTACTTTGAAACGGGATAGAGAGATCAGAGAGGGGATTGCATGGGAGGCTGACCTTTCGGGTATAAATAATTGGTTGTCGCTTGGTGCGAAAAATAGAGCAGGGAAGCTGTATTGATTTAAGGGGAGAAGTATTTGTGTAGGGAGTTAGGTGTTAAAGATGAGTTTATTTTTGATGTGTGGTATGTCCGTTGTTTTATTTGTTCCACAGCAAATTTTCACGGCACAGTGGGTGAGCGTAATCTGCCCCTACAAATTTACCAACGGCAAATTTTTGGTATCTCAGGAGCCGAGAGCTTGAGATATTGCCAGAGGCGAAAAAAAAATAAATACATTCTCATGCATTGAAGACATCCTTCAGCGGGGACAGGATTTTTCCTTAAAATCCAGAGCTCTGAGCTCTTTGTTATAACACACTCAATTTGGCGCGTTGCCAGTGTGGTTGTAATTTTTTTTCTTCACAACCATAATAATGTTGTTGTTCTAAACCCGAAGAGGGGTAACGGGGCCATTTAAGAAGTTGTCCAGCATCAGTGAAGCTTCTATATTCAGAGTCAAGTACCTCGTGCTTGATACCCAAGTCATCAGTGCAGTAGTCAGAAACAGGAGAAAGGGTTAACATTCCTGGTTCTGAATGTTAACGAGAGAAGGGGCGTAACGGAGACGCCACATCAGCAGATGACGAGTGTTAGAGAGACACTGAAGCAAGGCGGAGAGAGAGAGAGAGAGAGAGAGAGAGAGAGAGAGAGAGAGAGAGAGAGAAAATAGCCAGGACCAGTAGGGTCTTATTTTATCCTTAGAGGATAGCCTCTGAGCCATAGATGTAATCAAAGTCTACTAGCGTAGCAGTCCAGTGGTGTTATTTAGCGGCGTGTATATCACCTAAAGAGCTTGGAAGCTGTGTAGGCAAATTCAGTTAGTGACGTCTGCAGACAGACAGTGGAGTTAGATTTTGTTTAAATAATATATTTGGTTAGTTAGGAGTGGTGGATCCAATGTCAGAGACCCCACCAAACAAGTTGTTGAAATCATTATCTTTCTTCCCTACAGGTTGAGGGGAGGGTGACACTGGGTTTACCATTTGAAATCATTTTAAATTGTTTGTTCTGTTTTAGATGTGCGAACTCGCACGTTATTCATTTTTATTTTGTTATCTGAATTTTGTGGTGTAAATAAACAATAAACTTTAAAAACTGGATTCAGCTTCTACACTATACTGTACCTACCTATATGTTGTCTGTATAGTGGTGTCTGTGGTCCTTATTTAAACCTTATCTCCTTTATTGGCAGTAAGAGGTGGTGAGTCTATAGCTATATAATACGTCACAAGTGGCAAGGGAGAGTCAATCTAGGTTCTCACCCCTGGAAGCCAATAGTCTCATCTGTCCATATTCACTAACCTTTCTCGTCAAAATCTATCTTCTGTCTTTCTCATGCTAGGGTCTTGTCTATACACTCAGACACACTCTAGACTTAAATCCACTTCGTGACAATGACCAACAGCTATGCACAATGCTATAGTATTTAGTTTTGGATGTGATCCTCTGTCTGTGAGCCTAATTACACCCTCATTGACTCTTGAAATCATCTACACACTTCCAGGGATTCCCTCTGTTGTTAAACTTGTTGGGAACCCAGCATTGCGCACTATGCTTGGAGAAGTCACTTGAGCCCTAGGCGTAACTCTTTAGCTTTGACTTGGTTGACTGCATGCAGGAGGATCTCACTGTGGACCCAGTGATAGGCAGGGGGAGAAATAGCTCTATGCAGGATGTGGCAATTCCTTGGGAGAGCCCAGAACCAGAGCACAGTATTTTAGCTCTGCATATCTGGAGAGCCCCCTTGGATGGCGGGGAATGCACAGTATGCCACAGGCTACTTACTCCTAGCTTGGGACCGGAAGTGATGATCCTTTAAATGCAAGCCAAGCTGGAGAAATTGGAGCTCACGACTTCAACTCCACATTTTGGAATGGCAGAAAAGCCACAGGAAAAGCCTAGATCTACAGTGTAGATAATACCAAGGAGTCTTCAACTTGGTATTGGCTGCAAAAGAGCGAGAAGCTCAGCAGCTCTAGTTAAACAACAAAATTTCACATGATTTCATAAGGGGCAGGCATTTTTGTTTCTATCTTTTGTAATGTCAGTTTATTTCTCATTTTAGATTTGATTTGATTTTGTTTGTGGGAAAAAAGAATATACAAATAAAACTTGTTTGTCAAATGGAAGTTATTGCATCAGACAATCTCTGAAGGACCGAGGACTAGAATGGAACCAGGCCAGGAGGAAGACAGCCAATGGGATAGTATAGCGCTCTCTCTTCCAAACATCTACACCTCACGGTAGAAGAGGAACGACTAAGCAGTAAGTAAGTAGTTGTTGCTCCTTGCTGTGACATTTTTTTAATGTATATAAAATGGATACAAGTGAGGATATAAACATTAAAAAATATGCCACGACTTTTCAATCATAGTGTTTAAAGTAACTGTGCTAGGACTTCAATTCCACCTTCCAGTTACTTGTTCCTGTACATAAATTAATTAAACCTAACACTAGATGACTGTTATCTTTGTTACTGATTTGGACCAGTGGTATAGAAAAAGTACCCACAAACCCAATCTCTTGATGCCCCTGATGTAACACCCATAACATTTATAAGGAAATTCATTCAATTCTTTTTTTGCTTCCAATGGAGCATGGTGTCCCCACTGCAGCTGGCCCCCTAGCAAAGAAGCCTGCATCAAGCATTCACATGCTCTTGTAGCTGTAGGTTCCGTAGCAATTTCTTTAACATGATGAGGGTGCCAGCCCTAAGCACAACCTCATAGTAGCTGCCGTTCACGATATACCTGACAAAGCAGTTCTATTCTTTCTTTGTCTCAAAAGAGGCCCCCGGGGAACTACAAAGGGCTGATAGGGGAATTAATCTCCAATTATCCCTGATTACCAACTTGTGGGATGACCCACTGATTAGGACATTAATAAATGAATCACGCTGCTGAATTTACCGTTGATTCACATCTTGACCACTTTTTCAAACCTGCCATAATGTCTGGATTGTTGCGTCCGAATCAAAATCAGACTAATTTTAGGGTTAAAAATCGGATTCTGACAGACAGAATTTTGTGTTGGCTCTGTCACATCCACTTTGAGGTGCTACTTAACACGTTCATACTGGATTATCTCATGTTACTGCAGTTTTTTTTTTGGGTTTAAAATACATTCACTTGTCAAAAATGAAACAAACTAAGTTAGTTTCTCTGTGTCCAATGCCTCCCCCCCCACAACTTCCATGGTAATAGTAAAGATTTGCTGTCCAGACTGACTTTACGCTTGGTACAGCTCAGGAACAAACTTCTAATCTACTGTGGAAGCATGTTTATACTACTCGTATCTATCACTTACGTAAGCAACTTTTAGTCGTTCATGCACTTTGATAAATCGTGAGAAGATTATGTCTGGAGGAAAATCCCACATACGAGGGGTGACATCTTGCGGGAACATGGATGGTACTTTTTGCCGAACATTGCTGAAAGATTGTAAAAATGATGACATCACCTTCTCTGCCACTTTCAGTAGAGGCAGCGTTTCAGCAATATCACCCTTAAACATTTCGTCAGGAGCCAGATATGAGTCTACCTGTTCAAATAAAACAAAAGACTCACATATATACTAATGATATACAGAAAATATTTCCTCTGGAGTCAGACATGAGTCTACGTTCAAATTAAACAAAAGATAAAACAGTTATGAACGAAGGAGGCTATTAAAAAAACAAAAGATTCACATATAGACTAATGATACACAGAAAATATGTCATCTGAGCCAGATATGAGTCTACCTGTTAAAATAACACAAAAGACACACACAGACTAACCATACACAGAACATATTTTCAAGACATTTAAAAAAAAAAAAACTCTCTATGGTCCTTGGATTCACAGGCTTTTCTGCATCATGGAGATATAGAAGCTAGAAAACAATATAAGTTCTCATTTATTTGTTTACTTTGTTCTAATATGCAAAATGGTTTCTTTACAAACTTGCTGTTGGTAGATGAAATACTACTACTTACAAAAGCATGGATATGAAAAAAAAAATCGAAAAAAGGTGATTTGTCTTACTAGGACAAAAGAATATAGCAAACGTTGCAGCCACAAGGCCTTCACTGGTGAAAGGAAAGAAAGTGGGAGCTAAATAGGACACATAGGAGCCGCGGTAGCATAGTGGTTGGTGCACTGGCTTCCTAGCGCAGTGGTCTATGGTTCGATCCCCAGATGAGGCGGGAATTTTTTAGGCCACAAACGGCTCCTGGGTCGACCCAGCCCCAAATGTGTACCAGAGCAACTCTGGGAAGGTTAAGGCGGCCGGCGTGATGCCGACCACATCATCCCTCATGTGCCGACGGTCAAGATAATATGGGCCTAACACCATATTCCCAATATGCCTCAATGGGCGTGTAACGGGTTCCTTTACCTTTTTACAAAAGGATGGATATGAAAAAAAAATCGAACAAAAGGGGATTTGTCTTACTAGGACAAAATAATATAGCAAACGTTGCAGCCACAAGGCCTTCACTGGTGAAAGGAAAGAAAGTGGGAGCTAAATAGGACACATAAGAATTTGAATAAAAAATGGGTACTATCCGTAAAAAAAAAAATAAGAATCTTCAACTCAAATGTGAAGTCAGTCCTACTGTATGGCTCTGAGACATGGAGAGCAACAAAAACTACAACCAAAAAGCTACAGACTTTTATAAACGGGTGGTTGCGTAGAATAGAAGGGCTGAAATGGTATGACAAAGTCACAAATGTGGAATTGATGACAAGAACCAGACAAGTGCCCGTGGAACAAGAGTTCAGAAGAAGACGCTGGCGATGGATAGGACACACATTGAGGAGACCTGCTGATAGCATTATAAGGCAGTCTTTGTTCTGGAATCCACAGGGAAAGAGAGGCAGAGGTAGACCAAAACACACATGGAGAAGAGAACTGGATACAGAGGTGAAAATGATGAGGAAAACATGGAAAGAGCTTGAGCAGATGGCACAGGACAGAAAGACTTGGCATGTGTTTGTTGAAAGCCTATGCTCCTTGGTGAGCTAAAGGGTATTGATTGAGTGACTATCCGTAAAAGCAGCTAAGACCTAGCATGCCTGCCAAAAAGTCACTTGCCATGAAATGGCTGCCACTTCCAGGTGTAAACATTAGAATCTAAGAAGGGAAATGGAATAAGAAACAAACCAAATGTAATAATTAGAGTAATGGAGGTTATATGAGGTAGAAGAAGACTGAATGAGTAAAAGGAGAGAACAACGGGGAAAAAAAAACAAATGGCCATCGCACTGGGAAATAGAATGGGAGTGGAAAAGGTCACCTAAAACAAAGAAATGTAGGATGTTAAGACCACCTGATTTGAGACACCCCATACAGTGAACGAGATGTTGTTCAAGCTGGACTCGGCTGGCAGTATCAGTGGAGCAGGATCTGATTGCAATGACCTGGATGTCGATAGGACCCTGGTGGTCAGAATCATTAAAGTGATTGGCGACTGGTATGGATTCCAACAGGGAGATGTCATAGCGGTGCTGGCTGAATCTGTCCCCTAGTCATTTACTTGTTTGGCCAATATAGATTTTAACGCAACGTTTGCATATGATTGTATAAATGACGTTGCATGACTCGCATGTGAAACTATTGGTGATGGTGAACGTGGCCTCGGAAAAAGATACCTTGCGGGTTTGGATGACATGCTTGCACACCTTGCATCGTGTCCGGCCACAAGATAGTGTGCCAAAGTGACCAGCAATCTCAGTTTGGAGATGACTGAACAAGAAGAGCTTTCAGGTTCTTGTCGCGTCTATAGGTCACAAGAGGTGCCTCATCAAATACTTCTCAAGTCACAGAATCACTGATTGTTTGGTCAGTCTGTGGCCATGGACCAAAGAGGGTTTGTGCTATAGTTTAGGCATATTCAGTTATTTGAACATAGACTAAATAATACATTCTGGCACAAGAAAGGGAATGACCACTTTTATTCTGTCTGAAATTAAGCCTTTTTTTCATAAGCTGAATGCAATTTGATAGCAATAAGTAGTAGTAGTATCAAAGAGTGCTTGCTTCTCTAAGAAACTAGGTTCAAAACCAGGTTGCCACGCGCTCGTTTTCTCAGCTGTAAAATGGGCACCTGTGACTGCTTAGAGTTAGTGAAGGCAAAGGCAGCAAGGTAGGGGAACTGGTCGCCTCACCCTACTACATAGTTTTGGTAAAATTCATCATACTGAATAAGATTTCAGGAATACCGTTGCCTGTTAGCAACACATATTTGTCAACAGCAACTGTAAACATGTTTCATTTTCTCAGAATTCAATAACGACTCTTGTAAACAGGGGTTCATCATCATCATAATTTTTTTCTTTGCACTCCATATGGAGCATGGAGCCACCACTGCAGCTGATCCCCTTGCAGGAAGCCAGCACCAAGCCTTCACATGCTCTTGGAGTGGTGCCTTATGTAGCCATCTGTTTTACATGATGAGGTGGCCAGTCTCAACACACAACCTCATTACCATTTGAAAGTGTATCTATAAATGAGAAATTTTGTTGCTATTATTTTTTTGCCACTGAAGTTTATCTGCTGAATGAGCAATATTATTGCTATTTCTATTTGCCATTTCAGCTGCAATGTAAAACATAAAGATAAAACTGCAAGTATTAACTATTACCATATCAATGACATAGTTGCATAACATCTGCAAGAGGATGGTGATTCTCTCTGGGGTGTTGTAGTAATTAGAATGCACCCACACTAGACCAACGGTGCACATAAGCGGGCCTAGGTATTGCTCACATGCTTCAAAATCAGTTGTTTCAATTTTGTCTAGAACATTCTGTATGGGCAGCAGGTATACCACATTGTCATTGGCCTCGATCAGAGCTGTAATGTTGTAGGGGACAAAACAAAAAAATGTTAACTTGGATCTACCAAAACATCAGCGAGAAGTGTCTTGCTAAAGAAATTAACAGCAAAATGAAAACCTTCTTGCAAAGAAAGAAAAAGAACGTCCACAGTGTGAGGAAAAGAGTTTTTAACGAAGTTATACAGACATGCAAATAAACAAATATTAAAACCAGGATTGTGGAGTAGGTCAAAAAACTTTCTGGCTCCAACTCCTGAAATTTTACTCCAACTACAGTTTTTTACTAGTCATATTGCATAAAATTGAGAGTTGAAGTCTGGAATTTTTTTACCGGCTCCGACTCCACTAAAAAACGACCAACTCCACAACTAACTCCGACTCTGACAGCACAGCCCTGATTAAAACAACACTAAACAAAAATGTTATAGAGAATTCAACCATCTCATCTCTGCTGACGTACATCTCAGACAGCCAACAATTTCAACGAGGAAGTCCACAAGACACCTTGCGGGTTTGGATGACATGCTTGCACCCATGTACAAGACAAAGTTGTCAGCTAATCAATAGTTTAATTTTATTAAAGGTCTGTCATCTTTTGGTAAGGCATGCCAGGTTCAACTACAAACAAGTCACCTAACTGCCATATTTTAAAAAAATGATGACATCCTCAAACATTTGTAACCACCAAACTCTGAAAAAAAGTACAATTAGCAACAATAAACCTCTCAGACACAAGCCTTCACCAGAGCTACTAGTTTGAAGCATGACAATTTTGTATCATTCATAAAGAGAAGGGGTGTTTGCATTCTTTTAGTGATGCATGCATGTTCAACATAGCGGTTACTTTCACAAATGCCTCCAGCTGGCAGAAAATAGGAGTGAATTTGAAAGCTGCAACCAAGGTAGAGTGGGTTCAATTCTCTACACTAGACAACAGGAGGCTGACACTTGGGAGTCATGACTTAAGTGCCCCCACCCACTCTCTGAGTGTAAAGGAGATTAAGTGGCCGAAACACTTGATCAACAGGTGGACTGCAGCGCTCTGAATAGAGTTTCCTATCATATGCATGTCTCAATAACACACATAGGTCCTTTTGTTATTTGAGAACTCTTCAGCAGCAGCGACAAGCATCACTCACTGAAAAAAACAACAACAACAAAAAACAGCCATCATCTACCAGATTAGCTTGATGAAAGTTATATCATGAATTAATAGCCTTCTATGAGTACAGTCCAGATTTTGACAAAATGTTGATGAAAACTGAGACAGATAATGTCAAGACAGAAAAAAAATCTGGTAGGATGATTTCCTGGTAAGCTGTGAATAGGAATTGCCCCATGTAGGGCCTAAGGGGTCTCTGATGAGATAACAAAAGAATAGGACTATCACTCCCTCAGCCATGTTGACAAGTCGACTAATATGAGGTTGAGCATGGGGTTGATTACCTCATCATGTCAAACAAAATGCTACAGAAACCACTCCTGCAAGAGCATGTGAACGTTTGGTGTACATATCCCACAAGATACATGCTATAGTAGTGGTTCTATGTTCCATAAGAAGCAGAAATGAAAATGATGATGAATATAAATTACTAAATCCTCTTAGGTATAAAAAGTGAAGGATGCATAGATACAAAACTAAAGAATGAACAGGCAATCCATATCTCAAGAGCCTCTCAAAAATTTTCAAACTATTCAAAGCTGAGGCAAAAGCACTAAGTAGAACTACAATAAACATCATGGAAAACAGGGGAAATGCCGACGTCAAAATGGTGTTTCTCACAAACTCCCTATCAGTTGTAACTACTCTACAGAACCATTAAAAACAATGAATCAGCCTCTCCGAAGTACTGATGGAAACCAGCCAAAAACGCAACAAAGTGAAAGTAAAGTGTATTCCTGCCATGTGAAAGACATATGGAAATGAGAAGGCTTACCCCAAGAAAAGAAAAAAAGGAAATAAAATTCAAAATGAGGTCAGGACATTAAAAACAGAGATTAATAAGCAATAATCAAAAATAGCTTCAAAGAAAATGACACAGAGAACACCTATGCTCAGAAATAGCAGAAGCATACTACTCGTTTGCCAAGAAGCCAGGTGATAGTGTTCAGGCTGAGAATTGGGCACTGCAGACTCGAATAACATCTGTTCAACAAATTACAAATCATTTTAATTTCTGAACTTATGTACGGTGCAGAATGGTGGAACAGAAAAGGAAATGTCCAAATTGTTCTCTTTTCACACAACCAAGCCTAAGTAAAATGCTTTTAATTTTCTGGCCGAACACCATCATCAACCAAGAACTGCTAATTAGGGAGCCACCAAGAAGACATACGCACCATCACAGCGGACAGATGCTGGAACTGGGTTGGAAGAGACTCCGAACCATCACAGGAACCGCTATGCTATGGATCCTAGAAGGAAGGTGAAAGAGAGGCAGACCAAAGACAACCTGGCGGAGAACAGTGGAGGCCAAGATGCAATGCATGAACCAGAGTTGGGGGACTGCACGAAGAGTGGCCAGATCATTCAAAGTGAAGATTGTTGCTACCCTACAAGATGCTACTAGGCGTAATGGCCACTAACTGCTTCGTCAATCAGGGGATAAGGCTCCAAAAAGAAGAAGACAAATCCAAGTGGGGAAGACACAAAAATCAGAAGAATGCATCCTCCAATAATGTTGACTCTATGAGAAGAGCAGATTTGCAGAATGGCTTTTACCAACCCTCTTCACAGAAACACTGTACAGAGGTGAGGGAAGCTAGAGACAGACTGTCAACTTTATTAAAGAGATAGATGTGGTTATATTAGAGCAAATATAGAAAAATTTTATACTTGTGTGTGTGTATGTATACAAGTCATTTGACAGAAGGCCTGTGCACCATGGACAGCTGAAGCATGAGGAATGAACTATTGTGTACTTAAAATGATCTACAAGTCTGTATCCTTTTAACAGAAATCGTCAGGGACAGCTGTGTTTTGTCAACCAGATTTTTTCTATTTCCAGATGTCATCCAAATCACGTTAGAAAAGTTGCCCAAAATATGTTTGAAAATCACCAAAAATGAGTCTGAAAATCGCTCAAAAGTCGCCCAAAGAAACTATTGATTTTGAGAATATTTAGGTTTTCAGATAAAAGGATACGGATCTGTACTCTGTCCTAACACTGGTTAATTCATGATCTATTCATCTACTTTTAACTGTGATATTTGGCATGCTTAAACTGAATGATAACTGTATAACTGTATCATTTGTAAATGATGACCCGTGTACACTTTGAATTATTACAGATTCCATGTTTAATCAAAATAGTCAAATATTGATAACGATAAATATGAAATCCAAGAACGTCTTAGTGAGAAATCCTGAAGTGGTGTATATTAATATAGACCAATTTAGCAGATACTATAAATGTAATTCACCCATGTGTTACAGGGGCCTGAAAGGGGAGCACAGAATAGTAACACTGTACACTACCATGCATGTCGTAAAAAGCGACTAAGGAGGGTTCGGCATGGGGCTGGTTACTCCATCCCATAAAAAACTTTTACTAAAAAACTTCAACAAACATGGACAAGTCAAATACAGAATATAAGTCAACTCAGCAGCCCAAGACAGAAGAAGGTCCTCTGGAAAGGAGGCGCATGAAGCAACCTAGAGAAAGCCGAAAGGAGTCTGGGTTGCCGACTAACCTTTTTTCGTCTAGGAAAATCTCCAGGATTGGCACTTGGAATGTACGCACTCTGTGTGAACAAGGGAAAACTGCACAGGTAGCAGCAGAAATGACAAATTACAGGATTGATATCCTGGGTCTCTGCAAGACACGGTGGAAGGGCATAGAGAGAAGGAGATTGATCACAGGAGAAATGGTGTTGTCCTCAGGACATGAGGAGGAAAGAGCCCACCACAAGAGTCTCTAATGCTGTCTAGGGAAGCACAGACGGCACTTATAGAATGGGAAGCAATGAGACCCCGAATCATAACAGCAGGTTTAAATCAGCCAAAAAGAAAGTATATATAAACATCATCCAGTGTTATGCGCCAACAAACGATAAAGAAGAATCTGAGAAAGAAGACTTATACACCAGACTACAAAATGTCTTGGACAAAAATAAAAGAAAGGACATCACATTTTGATGGGGGACCTAAACGCGAAAATAGGAACAGACAACACTGGCTTTGAAGAAATCATGGGAAAGCATGGATTAGGTATGATGAACGAGAATGGGGAACTATTAGCTAACTTCTGTGCTTCAAATCAACTAGCTATAGGAGGAAGCATATTTCCACATAAAAGAATACATAAAGCAACGTGGATATCACCAGACCACAGAACTGAGAATCAGATTGATCGCATATGCATATGTAAGAAGTTTAGGTCATCAATGCATGATGTAAAAGTATGTAGAGGAGCAGATGTGGTATCAGACCACCATCTTCTGTTGGCTAAAACAAAATTAAAACTCAAGAAATGTACAACAGTATATAGCTATAGGAGGATCCCGTTACACGCCCATTGTGGCATATTGGGAATATGGTGTTAGGCCCATATTTTCTTGACCGTCGTCACTAGGGGTGATGTGGTCAGCATCACGCTGGTCACCTTAACCTTCCCAGAGTTGCTCTGGTACCCATTTGGGGCTGGGTTGACCCAGGAGCCGTTTGCGGCCTAAAAAAATCCCACCTCATCTGGGGATCGAACCATAGACCACTGAGCTAGGAAGCCAGTGCACTAACCACTATGCTACCGTGGCCTCATATAGGTATAGACAACAGTATAATGTGGGATATCTAAGAAATCAGGAAATAAGAGAAAAATTTTCAATCACAGTATCCAACAAATACCAAGTGCTCCAACAGCTGGAAGATGAAACAGATACCGAAGACCACTGGCAACAAGTAAAAAATATATGAGAAAAAGAGAACATCAACACAAAGCATGGATAACAGCAGAAACCATTACCAAGACAGAAGACAGGAAAAACAAGAAAGCAGATTTAACTAGAAGCTCCAAAGCCAAGGCTAATGAAGTGTACATAGAAGCAAACATAGAAGTAAGAAGAAACATCAAAAGAGACAAGAGGAAGTATAGTAAAGAGTTGGCAAAGAAAGCTGCAGCCAAAGGAAATATGAGGGACCTGTACAACAACACAAAGAAGCTAACAGGGAAATATAAGCAAGCAAATGGCCTCATAAAAGATAAGAATGGAAAATTGCTTAGTAATGTACAAGAACAAATGAAGAGATGGACAGAACATTTTGAGGAACTTCTCAAAAGACCAGCTCCAACTAATCCCCCAGACATCCAGCCAGCAGAAGAGGAGCTACAAATCAGCTGTGAACGACCAAGTAGAGAAGAAATAAAGAAAGCCATAAAGCTTCTGAAAGATGGAAAAGCAGCTGGTCCAGATGGAATTCCAGCACAGGCCATCAAAACAGATATTGATTCCTCTACAGAGATATTATACAAACTACTTGGCAAAGAAGGGAAATTTACAAGAGTGCACAAATTATAGCAGAATAATGTTACTATCAGTGCCAGGAAAAGTATTAAACAGAATTATCCTTGAGAGATTAAAAGAGTCCATAGACAAGCAACTGAGAGATGAACACGCAGGTTTTTGACAAAACAGATCCTGTACAGACCAGATAACCACATTGAGCACTGATAAAATGACTGCTGAACATCTGCTAGAAAGTTGCCCCTTATATGCGGTACAGAGAAAGCACATATGGCCAACGCAAGTTCCTTTCGTGGAAAAGCTTTACAGGGGTTAAAATAGCCTCAAACTGACTACTGCTTTCTTTGAGAACATTCAAGTGGACGTCTGAGAGTGCATCCGTAAAAAAAATAATCTTCAACTCAAATGTCAAGTCAGTCCTATTGTATGGCTCTGATACATGGAGAGCAACAAAAACTACAACCAAAAAGCTACAGACTTTTATAAACGGGTGCTTGCGTAAGAATTGAAGGACTGAAATGGTATGACAAAGTCACAAATATGGAATTGATGACAAGAACCAGACAAATGCCAGTGGAACAGGAGTTGAGAAGAAGACGCTGGCGATGGATAGGACACACATTGAGGAGACCTGTTGATAGCATTGTTCTGGAATCCACAGGGAAAGAGAGGTAGAGGTAGACCAAAAAACACACGGAGAAGAGAACTGGATACAGAGGTGAAAATGATGAAGAAAACATGGAAAGAGCGGATGGCACAGGACAGGAAGACTTGGCATGTGTTTGCTGAAGGCCTATGCTCCTCGGGGAGCTAAAGGGTATTGATTGATAAATGTAATTGATGACCATGAAGTCAAATTCATCCACTGTTATCTTTAAGCTCAGTAGAGCTATTTCTGTAGCTTGTGCAATGGCGAATCCATTTCTTTTCATTGAAAATAAAGTTTGTTTGTTCGATCATTCCATCCATTGATACTATGCTTTTGCTCATGTCCTATGGTACATTGTTCTACCTTAGCAGCAGGGCCAGTGCTAGGGTAGTTAATGCCTTAGGCAAATAAGGTCTTTCACACCCTAGGTAAACAGCATATTTGGCCACAGAAAATAACAAATATTTCTTTTCTCTGAATTTATTAAAAATTTTTCATTACACTGATTTTTAGTTCTTTCAGTTTGGTCCCCTATCCCCTTCCCCAACTGTTGCCACCTTAGGTGACTGCCTGGTAATGGCTAAAATTGCCCTGCTTAGCAAGTAGTGTGATGCTGGTGGACCTTTTTAGCAGGTCAATTTATTTTCTGTCTTGGTTCTGATCTTTCCTCTTATTACTGCTTGTGCTTTTCATTAAGTTCACAAGATAATTGTTTGTGCTCAATTTGCTGTGACAGTGCTGCTCTTCAAATTCCCATTCCTTTAAATGTATTTTACCCAATGTCACCCTTTTCTGAATAGTCAGAGTTACCCTGAAAATATAAAATTGTATTTTTAACATTTTAGTTCAAATTAAAGCTAATCTAAATATAAAAGCTGTATTTAAAAAATATATATATTATCTTCTAATTTGTCCCTTCTTATCTCAGACAGGCTTTCACAAGCTTTCAGTTAAGTGAAGCATCATTTAATTTGTTGTGTTTTAAGTTTGTTTAAGGTTGGTACTTCTTCTTCTTCTTCTTCGTTCGTCCTGAAAAGGACAGTGGTTGCGTTGTGTCTGTTTACACCTAAGCTGTGATATCTGCACCTTTCGGTCGACACATCCAACTTCTGCACGGCATTTTTTAGGACCGGGTTTGCCTTCCCATTTCGATCCACACTCACTCAGCCAGACTGCACTGCTGCAGACTGTTTCTAGGACCACCAAGTGGAGGTGGAGTGCGGTCTTGACCAGCTCTGATTCGCTGGTCCTGACGCAGGCAGTCAAGCTATGAGTCGCTGAGTGCGTTCTCTATTGCTGCGTCTTTGGGTCCCAAGGTTGGTACAAATGTACCAATAATCTTTTGCTCACGTAATTTCAGGACATTTAAGTAATAGCCACTCACTATTTAATTAGGCCTGCCAGAAGCAGTTAAGTCCATGGCAAGTGGTCCTAAACAAACACATGCTTCTGCTGTATACATTAATAACAATAATAATAGTTGCCCATCGCAAGCGAAGATGGCGACAGCTTCAGACTTGAGTTGTGACACATCTGTGCCGTGATCTCATGTGGCTAATTAGTCCTATTTTGGCCCTACAGGCCCTGCCACATACGGGGCACACATGGTTAGAGTCGATAGTAGTGTTGCTGTGCATTCTGACCTTTCTTGCAGCACGCTTGCCTTCTGCCTTATCAGCTAAATTCTGTTCTGCATTAATGTACATTATGATTAATAAGATATTCTGGATTTGCTAGAAAGAGTCATGCAGGATGACCTTCAAAAATATTTGTTAGGATACTAGCAAATAAAACAGATCAGAATGTGAGATACAGCACATATAACTATGCTTTAATTGTATGAGAGCTCCACATAATCCTATAGGCTATATTTCACTGTAACTGCAGTCCAACACCCCTTACCACCAACCACATTGCTGTACAAGTCTTTGAAGGCTTGAAAGTAAACACTTTTTCCATTCTTCAGGTAGTCTGCCATCATTTTCACCCTTGGATTAATGAGCTGTGAAGAATTATTAAATAACTGTGAACTGGGGTGATGACTAAAGCGCTATGGGTGATGCTGATAGTAAAAGTGATTGTGGAAATGAAGATGATCATAAGAGTGAAGATTATGTCATTGGATGATGATGATGATATAATCCCTTTAGCTGTGAGCAGGTAGCTCTTGACTGCCCATTGCCTCTCTGACAAAGGTGCAAGTCTTCCTCAGTTGTTGTGGTGATGTGCAGAGTGTATTGTGGATGGTTGGGTGCGATGGGAGTAGCTGGTGTCACAGGTGTTAGTCTTGGGCACTGTAACAGTAGGTGTTCAACTGATTCCTCATGGTGGTGGCAGTGCCTACAGTTTGGTTCACGTAGTGGGTCTATTCTATTTAAATGTTTATTGACGGGTGCATGGTCTGTTCTCAGCTGGAAAATTAGACTCTGATCTCTTCATGTCATTGGATAACATTTACCATACACTTTTCACTGCAAACTTCATAAAGACTGTGTTGTTGGCTAACATTAATGTACCCTATTTACTCCACACTTCATAAAGACTGTGTTGTTGGCTAACATTAATGTACCATTTTTAATGCACACTTCATAAAGACTGTTGTTGCTAACATTAATGTACCATTTTTACTGCACACTTCATAAAGACTGTGTTGTTGGTTAGTTTGGTTAGATTTGGTTTTAAGGACCATCTTCACTGCACACAGACAACTCCACAAATGCTCCAATCTCCTCCCTTAGATCACACAAGGAGGATCTCAGCACAGTGCATTAACTTTGTAGCCCCAGCGAGGATCCCAATGTTAGCCTGGAATCACACATTCTATAAATGTTTGTGGTGGTTAGGTTTCCTAATTTTAAATTTTGCCAGGGCAGCATCTGTAAGGCCTATTCTTTCTCAGTTCCGACTGCCGATGGATTTTTAACTTGCACACTAGACCTCCTATTTTTCGCCTTTTTCCAAGAAGGCTAGGCATCCTATCTCACTACCGCAGAGATATGGGGGGAGTATGACATCATTAGGAACCGCTGTTTCTGAAAAAAATTTCCACCAATTATATTCCCTGTGCTAGGAGTGAACCCATTACCTTTAGAATTAAAGGCAGATGCCACTACGACCCCCATAATGTTGGCTAACATTACTGTACTCTTTTTACTGCACACTTCATAAAGATTGTGTTGTTGGCCATCATTACTGTACCCTTTCTCTGCATACTTAATAAAAACTGTTGTTTGACCAACATTAATGTACCCTTTTTACGACATGCTTCTCACAAAGACTGTGGTGTTGGCTAACATTAATGTACCCTTTTTACTGTACACTTCATAAAGACTGTGTTGTTGGTTAACATTAATGTACCCCTTTAAAGTACCCTTTTTACTGTATAATTCACAAATACTGTGTTGTTGGTTAACATTAACTCTTTGACTCCATAATTATTTTCCACCCTGTGCCATAATTATTTTTTGAAGAATTCTAAATGGTGAAGTTTATTGTCTTTTAGTGTAAATTTTATGTTAATCTTTTTTTGTGAACATGTACTAATTATATACCAAACTGTAGGGAAATGGATAGAGAATTGTAATATATAACGTCTTTGGTAGTATTAACACAAGTGTGTTCGGTATACTTAAAACATTTTGCATGTAAAATTGAAAAACACTAAAAAGTTAACTGTAGAATATGATCTTACCAAAGACAAACTACTGTTGTAGACAATAAAACTTTTTTTTTAGTCTTAAAACATCGTTAATCCATATACAAAGTAAAAAAAACATTGCTTATGGCAACAAATAGTACATTTAGTGTTATTCACACCAGATTTTCTGTGGTCCCTCGTAAGAAAAAAATAAATTATGCAATCGCGCATTACGTAATTTTCAAACAAATAAAGTAGAATAACGTCATATAAAAACTTTTTTACACTTGTTTAACGTTTTAATAGTATCCCTAGCTTCATCTTCTATCTAGGACTAGTGATTAGATGTTACGGTAGGTCTATTTTTGTTGTTTTTTGATCGGCCAGAATATGACTACGCCCACTCATCAACTAAATCTAATGTGTCTAGCTTTTCTGCACCAATTCCGTATTTTGACAACAAACTGTGACTACCAAACAATCATCATCAATGTCAGCAATGTTTCAAAGTAGTTTGACACAATTATTTGCTTAGGAGACTTAGAAAATGTAAATATAAAGCATGACATATTTCTCTAGCAATATCAACGAAAAATGCAAACACGTGAATCATCACACAAATTGTGATAATAACATCAAAACACGCACATGTGCTGCTTAACTAGTCAAATTAGATGTTTAAATAGTAGCGGAAGTCATTCAAGTTTTAAAATATGAATTGCATTAAACGGACAATTTTTTGGGTTTATTTGTGATAAACTAAAAACAACGCTCTGAGAGTTGCGCTGGCACGGCGGGTTGAATTTTGCAACGCTCAGAGCGTTTGTCTGGAGTCAAAGAGTTAATGTACACCTTTAAAGTACCCTTTTTACTGTACAATTCACAAATACTGTGTTGTTGGTTAACATTAATGTACCCCTTTTACTGAACAATTCACAAAGACTGTGTTGTTGGCTAACATTACTGTACATTTTTTACCTCAAAGTAGGGTTTATCTTGTTTTTTATCCTAGAAATACTTATTTTTTTTCCCCCCTCCCTCCATTTCACCATTTACTACAATATTACTGCAGTCCTCCTCATTTCCTTACACTTTTCACTTCACATTTCACAAAGACTGTGTTGTTGGCGAACATTTTAATACTCTTTTTACTGCGCACTTCACCAAGATTGTTTATTAGCTAACATAACTGGGCAATTCACCTGCTGGTACAGCTGATCAAAGTCCTTGGCCCGTAATTGCCAGTATTTTATTTCTGTATTCGGACTGGGGTTCTTGCCCTCTAGAATGGGTTCTGCACAGCGATACTTGAGCACTTCTTGAATTTCATTGCTCCACATGACAATTAATGTCTCAATTTCATGGAGCAAACGTCTGTCAATCCTGTCACAGAAAACATGTCTTACACAATAGCTTTATACATCTAAACTGTTTGATAATGCTGCCAATAAGTCTGATGATGCTGTCAATAAGTCTGATGATGCTGCCAGTAAGTCTGATGATGCTGCCAGTAAGTACATTTTAAAAAAAGGTGCTTGTAGCTAATTATGTAATAGATGATAGTAGTCAACAGAGGACATAAATCTATAATAGTACATCTATCATGATGAAAGGACAATATTTGGGAGCCGCGCTAGCGTAGTGGTTACAACACCGCTCTGGCGACCGGGTGATTCAGGATCAAACCCGGGCGACGGCATTTGAGGATTTTTCGTCGACCGGGATTTGGACTGAATTAACGCGAGACCTGGCGAGGACATTTGAAGGAGTGTCGTCGACCAGGGATTGGCGGCTCCTGAGCCGACCCAGCTCTAATGGGTACCTCCGAAATCGGAGAGTATCTGCCTGAATGGCGAGGGTCACCTGTCTCTGTACAAGAAAAGGGATACTCACGTAAAATCAATGTCAGGTTAGACATTAATAATAACCTGAGATTTCACCTCGAGTATTAGCAGGCGTACGAAAAAAAAAAAAAAAAAAAAAGGACAATATTTGTAAAAGCTTTTCATCATGATCAAAAACAAAAGAATTAAAACCTATTATTTCAATTAATGAAAATTCTAGTCAAATTATTATTGCCACTGTGTATGTATGCTTACCACGGCTGTTTGTGCCCTATACCAGAGCGCTCTTTTAGTTTCGGTGACCGGAATTCTGACACCGGGTATAAAATTTTGTGTGCACCGTAAAAGACTATTTAAGTTTTTGGCGGGGAAAATCAGCTGATGTGTGAGTAAAATCAGTAAAATATAAATCATTACACACTCGTTCTGGATAAACACAGCGCTAAAATTCTTTTGTGTACTATAACTTTGTTCTGTGTTCTATTTTTGATTGCATTTTTATTTGTTTGAAATTAGTTTTGACGGAGTTACAGACTTTTGAAAACAGCGTCATCATTTAAGGAAATTCATAAAATAAGTAATCTTTTTATTAATTTAATATCTAAAAATCGGCCCATTCGTTTGAGTTTATAATTATAAAGACTTCTCGAAGGGAAGCTAAAGATTATTTCCACATACTTTTTTTTTTTGGTTTCATATCTTGAGAATGTGTGGTAGTCAGTTTTGTGAGTGTGGCATTACAAGAACAAGCATATTGTCACCAGATTTTATAGCATTTAAATCCCTTTAAACGCATTCCTGATACCCACAAATCTTAAATAAGGTAGTAAAAAAAAAACTTTTTGTAAAGCACCATCTGTTTTTGCATTTTCATTCATTTATAATGATATTTAGCTACGTATATAAGCGTCAGAAAACATGTAAAGCTATAGATAGATTACTTCCACATAATTTGATCTATCTTTCAAGTCTTGTTAATCTTCTATTTATAATATGAATTTTTTTTTTTTTATTGTGTGTGAGATAAGGACTGTTCCATTGGTGTTCTTTGGTAGACAATCCTGTGCACACGACGGCTGCCAGCGAATTCTAAGTAACTGTTTGTATATCTTCTTTCATTCAAAGTTACAATGCAGGTAGTAAATTTAGAGAAACCAAATTCTAAATCTAATACCATCCTTTTATCAATGGCTAGCGTCAGAGATACATATGATAATTTAGAAATATTTATGAATGGCATGAAAGCTCAGATAGAGTCACTAAAATATTTAGAGTGGGATGGTAAACAAGTTGTTGTTTTCTTATTCGGGGATTATTTCCTTGTTTTGCTGGAGACACCACAGACATGGGTATATTCCTTGAGCTCCAGACAAACCAAACATTTTCATCAAAGACATCCAGAGAGCATACAACTTGCAAACCAAGAAGTTTGGCCATGTTGATAAGAGATTACAATAGATATATGAAATATGGGAAAGGGAATAAAAGGCAAGTGGCACATTACCATAATTGTTTACACAAACCAATGTTAGAGATTGAAATTGAAAATGTAGCTCCTCCTTACCTTCATATATTTTATTAGGCATTGTTTTGAAACACCACAGACTTCTAGAACAGGTAGCTGATACAATAGACGCAAAGATATTTGAGAATTCGCAAGAGATACATGCAAACATTAGTACTTTTAAGAACTTGAAGAGATTTAGTAGGAACTGGAAATAGGCAGAAGAATTAGGAGCTAAAATTGAATTTTTCAGGTAGGTATTGAACTTTGTGAGGATAAGGAGGAGACAGATAATTTTAAAGTTAGACTTGAAAATGCACAAGATGCGCTGGCCAAACTTCAGTTTCAAGATCTGTGTACTAGGTCTGGTCCAGTTTGCTCACACATGGACAAGGTACTAGCCAAACACAAAATCATACAACAGGCTTATAATAGCAGAGCATTTATAGGGAATCACTGCCACAGATATCTCACACAAAAAGTTTATAAAGATCTTACAAGAGCAATCATTACACAAACACTGAAAATTACAGACAAACAAGATATAACTAACATAGCTTTTATTGCACAAGAACAATTCAACTCACTGAAAGAAGCATTTGAGAAAGTACACAACAAAATATCACACAGTAAACCAATTAGTAAAGAATCAATAACAGCATCGATAAAGACTTATATGTCTTTGTTCAGAAAGCTATTCCCTAGTAAGACAATTCATAAACAGCACATATTAGAAAAACATTGCGCAGACTGGATCAGAACTCATGATGTATGATTGAGATAATTGTTAGCTCTCATGTTCTGGGGACAATTGGGTGTGTTATTTTAAGGTTATAAATGTGGACATGCAATTTAAACTTTCAATAATTAATGTTTGACGCATGAAACCAAAACAAAACTTTGATATCCATTTTCTGCAGGTTTTCTACTTTTGATTTCTGTAATTTGTTATGCATGTTGATTGTGACCGTTTTAGTGTAAATTGAATTAGAAACAAACCATAACAAAATGTAAAAAAAAAAAAACCGTAAATTTTACACTATTTCAGACTATTATATCTTCTGTTCTAATTGTGATAAAATGTTTGTTCTTGTTCTAAAATTTACTCTAACATTTCTAGTCTAGCTTTACGCAAAATTAAAGCCGGTATTTATAATAATAAAGTAGCATAAAAGCAATTCAAACATGTTTTGGGGACAATTGGGTGTGTTATTTTAAGGTAATAAATGTGGACTTGCAATTTAAACTTTCAATAATTAATGTTTGATGCATGAAACCAAAACAAAACTTTGATATCCATTTTCTGCAGGTTTTCTACTTTTGATTTCTGTAATTTGTTATGCATGTTGATTGTGACCGTTTTAGTGTAAATTGAATTAGAAACAAACCATAACAAAATGTAAAAAAAAAAACGTAAATTTTACACTATTTCAGACTATTATATCTTCTGTTCTAATTGTGATAAAATGTTTGTTCTTGTTCTAAAATTTACTCTAACATTTCTAGTCTAGCTTTACGCAAAATTAAAGCCGGTATTTATAATAATAAAGTAGCATAAAAGCAATTCAAACATGTTTTGGGGACAATTGGGTGTGTTATTTTAAGGTAATAAATGTGGACTTGCAATTTAAACTTTCAATAATTAATGTTTGACGCATGAAACCAAAACAAATCTTTGATATCCATTTTCTGCAGGTTTTCTACTTTTGATTTCTGTAATTTGTTATGCATGTTGATTGTGACCGATTTAGTGAAAATTGCATTATAAACAAACCATAACAAAATATTAAAAAAACGTAAATTTTACACTATTTCAGACTATTATATCTTCTGTTCTAATTGTGATAAAATGTTTGTTCTTGTTCTAAAATTTACTCTAACATTTCTAGTCTAGCTTTACGTAAAATTAAAGCCGGTATTTATAATAATAAAGTAGCATAAAAGCAATTCAAACATGTTTTGGGGACAATTGGGTGTGTTATTTTAAGGTAATAAATGTGGACTTGCAATTTAAACTTTCAATAATTAATGTTTGACGCATGAAACCAAAACAAATCTTTGATATCCATTTTCTGCAGGTTTTCTACTTTTGATTTCTGTAATTTGTTATGCATGTTGATTGTGACCGATTTAGTGAAAATTGCATTATAAACAAACCATAACAAAATATTAAAAAAACGTAAATTTTACACTATTTCAGACTATTATATCTTCTGTTCTAATTGTGATAAAATGTTTGTTCTTGTTCTAAATTTACTCTAACATTTCTAGTCTAGCTTTACGTAAAATTAAAGCCGGTATTTATAATAAAAAAGTAGCCTAAAAGCATTAATTAAGCCCTATCAAAAGTAAACATCGCCACATGTTTTTCCCATTAGGAAGCTGACCACGTGACCTCTGTCAAGTGGGCTATAAATAGCGCGGTCGGGGAAAAAGGGGAAATAACTAAAAGATCGCTCGCAAACAGCCGTGTTACATATATATCCATATATATATCCTAGTAGCCTCCCCCAGTCATAACTAACTATTGAATGCTGCACCCTTGAGGTGATAGCCCTCAGCTGCTTTTTTTTTGCCTAGTGATCCTTTGCGCATGTTCTTTTCATTTCTGCTTGTTATAAGAGCTTCTTTTTGCCCGGTTGCGCCGTAGGGAGCATCTCCACTTGGTGTGATTGCCAGCGTCGTCCTCCAATGTTTGCTTCATTTATGTCCAGTGCCTTCATGTATCTCTTGCACACAGCTCTGAACCGCAGCTCCAGTTGTCCATAGAAAGTATCTTTGGGTGTGCAACCATTTTCCATGCAGCGGACATTGCCAAACCAGCATAGTCTGTGCTGTCTAAGCAGCGTATACATGCTCTGAAGGCCAGCGCATGACAGCACCTCAACATTTGTTACTGTCCTTCCACGAAATAACAAGGATGTGGCATAGACACCATAGATGGAAGTTATTGAATTTTTTTTTCTTGCTTGGCATTGGCTGTCCATATCTTGCTGCTATATAGAAGCATGCTGATAATGCAGGAATCATACATGTGTATGTGTGTGGGGGCGTGTGCTTGCGTGCGTAGTGCCACAGTTACTTGTATGCAGTTTGTGTCAACATACATGTGATCAACTAAAGATAGGCCAATATATAACCAACTAAAATTAAGCCAAAACATTAAAAAAATATAACATATTTGCTGTCAAGTGAAAATGTCTTCAACTAAGCATTCATTGGCTAAACGGATGTCATAAAATAATACCTTTGATTAGATCCAATTGGATACTCAAAGTCATCAAATTCATTTGGAATTCGCAGGAGTGTGTGTCCTTTTGACTTGCTGGATGTTATGTCAACAATGTTTTTAAGAGTGTGTATATGATGACAGACATCCTCTGTCGTTGCTTTAGGCCAGTTCGCAGTGTTCGCCACATTTGTAGCTACACGTTCTACTATCTAAGAGAATAACTTGTAATTGTTATACTTAGCTAACACTATAAAGTGAAGACTATTTGTCAACAAACAAGACAAAGGTGAAGACAAGACAGATGAGTGGAATCAAACAATGTGAATATGAATGTATAGGTCGATTCAACTGCATTAGATTAGATGAGACTAGGCAGACAGACAAGCAGGCATGCAGAAAGACAGGCATACATATACAAGATGCTCATCAAGTCTGGAACTAATGGTATAAATATATCTCTCTCTGTAAGTGAAAAATGTCATTAACGCTGGGTGGAAATAATCTTTCTCTCTAAAGTGTGTGGAGGTTCAGGGTCGACATATGGGGCACATTTTGTGAATAAGAGTACACGTGAAACACATTTTGTCCAAGCAATAAGGCACATGCCGTGTAATTCCCATTGTTTCCAGACTACACCTTATAGATAAACAGATGTGTACTGAGAATGATAGGTAGGCAGATATGTAGGACGACATGTACAGATAATTAATACTGCTGTAAAACTGATGAAGGACAAACATAACAAAGACATCTATGTTACATGGGGACCCAAAAAAATAATGTCATGATCCTCGTCCACATCCCACTGTAAATCTGACACACATACCTTTTGAAATCTTACTATACGTAGCTAAGCCCAGTTAATAATGGCTAGGTAGACAGATACAAACACTTATGTGAACTGAATGACTGATGATGTCCCGTAAGGACAGTGCAAGCAAAGACAACAAATAAACTGATAATGACAATAACCTTATTGAGAAATACTGATAACTGATCCAATAAACCAGGGAACATGTCACCATAAAACATTTCATCTCGAAAATTGTCCTTTGTGATTGTGTTCTTTGGGTTACGCTTGCCAAAATATCTGAAAGGGAGTAAACAGTAATCCCCAAATAGTTCAAATGGCTGTGTAAAGATAGGAGCTGGATTGGATAATCAGTATGCATTATTAATTATAGTTTTATTTTGATAATGTAAAGTAGTCATGTTTGCATGCGTCTAGGAAAGCAAATAAAGGAGGATGGATATGGCTGCGCCTAGAGTATTTGCTTTACGATAACGCAAGCTGTTGGTCCAGTGCAATATATATTTGTATTAGATTTGATCATGTAGCCTGAAGCGAGGAAAGATTAATTTTCAGAGCTAATAGTGACTACAGCATGCTTGTATATGCTTAGGAACAAATTTTTAAACTGTGCTTATGAGACTGTGAAAATTTTAATATAATGTTCTCTCTGAATCATAAATTAAATACTGCTGTTAAAACTGAAACAACAGGAATGAATGCTTTACAAGTGACATAGAAATTAAACGCAGGCATCAGATAATGTAACTGTTTTTTTTAATCATAAGGGAAGCAATTATAAAAGGGAGGTAAGTGAGGTGTGTGATTTATGTGGGAATTGGTATGTTAAGACTGTTACTGTTTTGCATTTAAAATTTTATGGTAGCGGGCTGTGTCAGCATGCTTGAAATTGAACATTCTTCAGTAACTCCTCATGGAACAATGCCTTTCAGGTGATGGTCTGGAGGAATGTCCAATCCATGCGGAAGTGATTTGAGTTATATCAGATGATGAAATGTCACAACTTCACTGGAAGAGAAAAAAGTAGTGAGGTCAGATGCTGACACATGTCTTCTTTCATCTGTAAGCAAGTACAAGACACTGGAGACTTTGATGGTACATAGGAACTTCGTCAAGATATTTTCATGAACACTCTCAGATATTTTTACTTTGTCAGGATGTTGACCATAATCTCTTAAGTACAGCACTGAACTTTAGTATGAGTGAATAGAATATCAGAAGCTTAGAATGATCCAGCTGATGGTACTGGACAGTTGTTACGTCATGTCAACTTTTCATTATTTTATTCACTGTAAACACCAAGCTCTATTATGATAGTCACAGGTTTGTTGATCATAAGCCTTCAGTCTTATTTAAGAACAAACCAGTCAGCGGTCATTTGTCATCTGTTATTGTACTCAACTTCATTCATGAATGTAAATCTAAGACTTCTACAATATTACATACATAGAAGAAACTAGCTGATGGCATTACAACGCAGTGCTTCTTCGGGAATCTCCATGGTGAAAGAAATGGAGAGAGAACAAACAAAAAAAAAAAAAAACAATGGAGAAGATAATAGGAGACTTTAAAAGGGTAAAGAAGGTATCGAACCAACTTAAACAAATGACATGATGGCTTGCTGAGAACTACCTGAAGGCCTATGCTCCATTCACAGGTGAAAAGTAATATATAATTTCCATTCAGTGTTAACCATTGCCTCATGGTATATATCTAACCACAGTCTGATGGTATACATCTAACCACAGTCTGATGGTATACATCTAACCACTGTCTGATGGTATACATCTAACCTCTGTCTGATGGTATGCATCTAACTAGTCTAATGGTATACATCTAACCAAAGTCTGATGGTTTGCATCTAACCATTGTCTGATGGTATACATCTAACCTCTGTCTGATGGTATGCATCTAACCACTGTCTGATGGTATACATCTAACCATTATCTGACGGTATACATCTAACGATATCTGATGGTATACATCTAACCTGTCTGATGGTATGCATCTAACCACAGTCTGATGGTATACATCTAACCACTGTCTGATGGTATACATCTAACTTCTATCTGATGGTATGCATCTAACCACTACCTGATGGTATACATCAAACCACTGTCTGGTGGTTTTCTCTAACCACTGTCCGATGATATACATTTAACCACTGTCTGAAGGTATACATATAACAACACTGTCTGACGGTATATATCTAACCATTATCTGATGGTATATATCTAACCATTATCTGATGGTATACATCTAACCATTATCTGATGGTATACATCTTATCACTGTCTGATGGTTTTACATCTAACCAGTCTGATGGGTTATATCTAACCACTGTATAAAGGTATACATCGAACCATTGTCCGATGGTTTTGTATTGTTACGAGTACCAGGGTTCTGGTCATGAATGCTTTTTTGGAAATTTCTAAAGTCCAAAAGAAATGACTACCTGCAGTAAAATGGTAGAAATGGAAGCCAAGGCAGCTGGCAGTTCACAAAAGAGTTAAAGAAATTGACCCAATGAAATCAAAATTATTGGAGAAAAACGTCGAGCCCATAATCCAGGGGCAATGTATAGGATTGATGATGAAAAGAAACAACTGCAGAAAGTCTAAAGAAAAAGTGGTTGGATTTTTTCAAAGTTTATTACAGGATGTTTCACTTGGGTAGTTAGTAATATGGGGACCTTTGTCACCCAATATCTCAATTCTCCATTAATTTTGCATGTTATTGTCATGTGTTTCAACTTTCCTCTTCTCATAGCATGCAAAAAAAAAATGGTTAGATTACAAAGATTCACATAACCATCAGTCATTCAGTCTGCAGCCACACCATGTATTCATAACCCTCCACTCCCAAAGGAGCATAGGCCTTCAACAAACATATGCCAAGTCCTCCTGTCACGTGCCATCATCTCAAGTTCTTTCCATGTTCTCCTCATCATTTTCACCTCTGTTTCCAACTCTCTTCTCCATGTACTTCTTGGTCTTCCTCTGCCTCTCTTGCCCTGGGGGTTCCAGAACAAGGACTGCCTTGTAATGCTATCAACAGGTTTCCTCAGTGTGTGTCCTATCCATCGCCATCGTCTTCTTCTCATCTCTTGTATTGCTGAAAGAAAATGTTGCTTTGTGTTTCAACATTCCTCCTCTCATAGCACTGATGAGAGTACAATGTTTCACATAATTATCAGTCATTCAAAGTCTGCAGCCACACCATGTATTGCAGAAAGAAACTGAGGCCGATTTCACACAGGCAGCCAGTGTTTCTGCTGAATTCATGCTGAGCAAACTGAAGCTTGGACAACAGCCCAAATTCTAAGACAAATCTAGTGGTTCTATGGTTGTGAAATTGTACACTCTGCATTCAACCCACATGGATAATATTATTAGTACATTGTTCCTGCAGTTGTCAATGGATTCTCCGCCTTCTCCTTCATGTGAGTCTCAGTGTTTGAGCTTGAAATAATTTGTTTCAGTGTATATTATTATTACAAAGTTTGAAAGTTAGTTTGTGTGTCCTGCTGGTGTTAAATTTGGCTAATGTGAAATTCTGATATGAAGTTTAGCTTATGTGAACTTCAGATATCAAATTTGGTTTAGATTTAACTTCTGGTGTGAAATTTGGCTTCCATGAACGTCTTTGAAATTCAACTTACGTGAACTTCTGATGGGCATCATGTGGCCACTTGAATGTGAAATCGATAGAACTTGAGGTACAGAAGAAGATAACGACACTTTGTTCAGACAAGGTGAAAAATTCGTTCAATGCCATCTGAAATCAAGCAATTACATTTTTGTCATTAAAATGAAACATGCAAGACTGAAACAATAACCAGCGGGTTACAGACATTCATAAATGGACATTTCCACAGAGTAGTAGGACTTAAATACATTTTATTACAGTACCTATTAAACACTTTCATGGAAAGACCCAGCAAATACCAGTAGAAACAGGAGTTATGAAAAAAAGTTGTGAGAGTGGATACAAAACACTGAGGAAGTCACCTTACACTATCACATGGCAGCCATTATTCCAGAACCCTCGGGGTCAGTTATACCCCTTAACAAAACAGATAGAAAGTGACTTCCTTCATCTTAAATGTCTAAATGAACATGTAATTACCATGATCTGGCTTCCCGCCTCTTGTAATCAGTAGCTTATTTCAAAATGGAGATTTGTATATCTAAAATTGAGGATTCTGAGTAGGTGAAGAAAAATGTAAAACTACTACAATGTGTCCTTATCTGTATCCAAGTACTTAAACTCTATTTCAACATTAGCATTTATTTCATTGCTTTTGCTGTATATCTTTACAACTTTTGATTTCATGCTGATTACTGTCTGTCTCTAATCCTGCAGATATAGCCATTTCCTCTATTCTGTTGGTTTATCTTGTAGGCTGTCTTTGTTTCTACTTAAGATGTTTGAATCATTGACACTGTCCAAATGTTACAAATGTTCTGTCAAGCTCTATTGCAGGCTACCGTAGATTATAACTGTAAACTTTTTAAATAATATAATCCACCCCACTTAGGAAACAGAACAGATTTGATGCAGCCTGATGGGACACAGAAGGCATTGAGGTACTCGCAACTGTGTTTCACTTTAATATATGCTGTAGAAATCTGATCCTCTCCCCATCCCCTCACCTTATCATGAGGATATAACAATGATCCAGTCAGCTAAGAATGATAGATAGGATGAGATGCAGCTATTAAGACGAGGAAATGAAATAAAAAGATATCCCACATCCCTAATGTTTTACCTGGAATACATAGACAACTACTAACAAGTCAGTTACTGACTATTTGAACACATAAAGAAGGGAAACCCGAGGTGCTCAGCTGGCAGGGAGGATAGTGTAATTCGCTTCCATAGCTAGGCGGGGGTGCCACACAGAAGGTACTGGGTTCAATTCCCCGGTAAGCCACTCATGTCTGTTGTTTTTCTGTTGTCTAGTTTTCTACTTCTTTATTATTCATGAGTGCCTGAATACATACCTTTATGTGTGTGTAATATTTATTTACTGACTATTTGCAAATGTTCCTTTCCGGCCTCTCTCAAGTAGAATCACAGGATTCTGAAGCTCTATGACAGAAGACTATTAGAAAGGTCTCTGGTGGCAGGCTAAACCAACAAATTATCACAGTATTCAAGCTCAAGGTCCGATGAAACAGTTAACCACACTTCCTTTCTTCAGGCCTGATTCTTTTCCCACATGTTAACCTTGTACATAGCAAGTATGCATTATGGCAAAATGTATATATAACTAAAACAGTAAATAAAGAATGTAAATTGTGGAAGAATGTACAAATAGTAAATGGACTCTTGTCAGGCACTAAAGTTCTATGCTTTTTTCCTACAGCACAAAAAAACTATTTCATGTTTCAGCACTTTATCATGTATTTGTGCATTATCTGATATAGAATTTACTTTAGTGCATTAATGTGTAAATAGTCACTGATGCCTGTACTCTGAAAATGACAGAAGACCATTATGGTCATGTCTTTGTTTGCTTTTATTTCTGTCATGGATTTCACAGCAGTTTCAAATGTGCTTGATACAGGCCTGCCTAGTGTAGTTCCCAGGGGGGGGGTCTCTGACGAGACAAAGAAAGAACAGGACTACTGCTCTTTCAGGCATGTTGTACAAGGCAACTAAAATGTGATTGGGCATGGAGCTGGTAACCTCAAGTAAAACAAATTGCCGCTGAAATCAATGCTGTAAAGCATGTGTATGCTTGGTGCAGGCTTCCTGCCAGGGGATCAGCTTCAGGGTGGCTCCATGCTTTGTAAGGAGCACAAAAAGGAAATGATGATGATAATATAGGTCTCTTTAATAAGGGCCATTATAAATACTTTTCGCTTCTGACAAAAAATGGATACATATGTTTAAATGCAAAGATGGAAGATGAAAACAGAAAATGATAGATTAATTTGTTTATCTAATAGATAAAGAAAGAAGCTTGCGTAAGTGTCATTATGTCCTTAAAAGAAGATATGGGTGGGAAAAGAAACGAAAATGAGAAACCTTGTTGTCTAGATTGTTGTAGAATTTGACCCATCTGTCTGGCTTGAGTCTATAATGTCTGAGTAGATAGTCCGCAACAATTTCAACACGGGGATCTTCAATACCCAGAGCTGCAGCCAAGGACGATGGGAAAGACGAACCTCCCGTGGAAGGTGCTGGTGCTTGTTCTGTCATGGTCCCTGTAGAAGATAAACAGCTAGAAATATTTTCTGCAACCTGGTCATAGTGTATGGGCCAAATGAGGATGAGAGAGCAGAGGTCAAGGAGGAATTCTTCGAGCTGCTTCAAAGGACAGTGGATGACTGCCTAGATGAAGTTATCATGCTCGGAGATTTTAATGCCAGAGTTGGAAATGACCATGCTAGATGGGGTGGAGTTATCGGAAGATATGGAGAAGATACTCTCAATGACAATGGAAAGCGACTCCTTAGATTCTGCAGTGAGCAGAATCTGATCATTACAAACACAAAGTTCCCCCATAAGCGCATACATGCATACACTAGATGTGAACCAACAAAGAATGAGAAGTCAGTGATCGACTATGCCATTGTTCGGAGAAGCTCATTCAAATATGTCCGAGATGCAAGAGTCTGGAGGGGGCCAGAGATTGGAAGTGATCACTACCTGCTAACAATCAAACGAACAACTGAAAGAGTTGCTCAGCCTAGGAACTGCTCAACATCACGCAAGAAACCAAGTAAACGAGCAAGGAGAAATGAGCATTAGGACCTACAAGCTGAGAGAGCCAGAAATTAAGACCAGATATCAGGGGCTTATTGCTGCAGCGGTGAGCAACACAGAAGAACAACCTGATGACTTGGAAACCCTCTGGATTAAATTCAAGGATATCATAAAGACAGCTGCTGCAGAAGCATGGTGTGAAGTCCGACTTGGGAACCAGAGAAAGAGGACACCTTGGTGGACAGAGGAAGTCAAAGAGAAAATAAGAGAGAAGAAAATGGCATGGAAACAATACTTAGGAGCTAAAAACACAACAGGACAAATGGAAAAATATAGAGAATATGTGACACTCAGAACAGAAGCAAAGAACAAAGTGATAGCAGCAAAACAGAAGTCCTGGGAAGAATTTGGAGAAAAGCTAGAAAAAGATGCACAAGAAAACCAGAAATTGTTCTATAAGACCCTAAAGAACATGAGGAAGGAAAAACAATGCCCTCTCAAATTTATAAAGGACAAGCAAAGCAAATTGCTTACTGCCCCGAAGGAAGTAATGGAAAGATGGAAAGAATATTTCTCAGAACTCCTTGATGGTGAGCAAGGTCAAACATCAGAAATGATAACCACTAGCACAGAAGAGGAAACCAATGGTGATGAAAATGACATAAAGATGGAAGAACTGAAGGCAGCACTGGAGAAAATCAAGATGGGCAAAGCAGCAGGGCATGATGGTATAACACCAGAAATGGTTAAGTACATGGGAGCATCAGGCGACCTGTTACTCTTAAGGGTCCTACAGGCAGCATGGTGCAACAAGACCATACCAAAGGACTGGGAGATTGCCATCATAACACCAATTTTCAAAAAGGGTGACAATCGACAGTGTGGAAACCATAGAGGCATATCCCTTCTCAGTGTCCCTGGAAAAATCTACTCTAGAATCCTAGAGCAGAGACTCCAACGCCTAGCTGAGCCACAATTGGATGAGGTCCAGTGCGGATTCCGAGCAAACCGAAGTACTCAAGACCTAATCTTCACACTCAGACAGCTGAGTGAAAAGGCCCTTGAGTATAAGAGTGAGATGCATCTTTGTTTCATAGATCTGGAAAAGGCGTTTGACAGGGTCCCTTGGAGCAAACTTTGGGACTGTTTGGCAAGGAAGAATATTCCAGCACCTCTGATTCATGCTATACCGAGCTTCTACAAGTCTTGCAGAAATTATGTGAGGACAGCAAACCATAAGTCAGAAGAGTTCAGGACCACCACTGGTGTAAGACAAGGTGATATCCTATCACCTTACCTCTTCATACTCCTTATGGACGATGTCATCAAGGCATGTAAGGAGAGAACAAGAAAGTATTCAGTGGGGTACTGGAAGATGAGACAGGTCTATATTTCAGAGCTGGCATTTGCTGATGATGTTGCCCTGATTGCTAAATCAGAGGCACATCTCCAATCCAACCTGCAAGTCTGGAAGGAAGAGCTGGAGAAGAGAGGGATGGTCATAAGCAGCTCTAAAACAAAATCCATGGTGATATCACGAGAAGAAAGAAGACATCAGATTAAGCTGGGAGAACAGGTCCTGGAGCAGGTCGACCACTTTAAATACCTCGGAGCTATTATAGACCGAAAGGGAGGCATCAAAGAAGAGTTGGCCACTCGAAAAGCAGCAGCTGGGAGACTTTTTCAGGCCATAAATCGAGGATTCCTCAGCAAGAGAGAGGTTGGTAAGAAAACGAAGATGGCTGTATATCGCTCCACCTATGTCCCAGTCTTGACATATGGATGCGAGTCATGGGCAATGACTACAACCCATAAAAGCCAGATCCAAACCGTAGAAATGAGGTATCTGAGGAAGGTGGTTGAAGTAACAAGAAGAGACATGGTACGCAACCAGACGATACGTCAAGGCCTAAAATGCCACCCCCTACAGACCCAAGTAGAACAGTCCCAACTAAGATGGTTTGGCCATGTCTGCAGAATGGGAGAAGATCGGCTACCACGACAAGCATGGGAAACAAAGAGCCAAGGATCCAGACCCAGAGGACGACCCAGAGTCCGCTGGGAGGACAACATTAGACAATCTTTGAAGGACCGAGGACTAGAATGGAACCAGGCCAGGAGGAAGACAGCCGATAGAATAGTCTGGCGCTCTCTCTTCCAAACCTCTACACCTCACGGTAGAAGGGGAACGACTAAGTAAGTAAGTAATATTTTCTGTCTAACAGAAGCTGGAAAACTGACAACTGGAACGTGCCACAATCAACACTTGTATGGAAATATCCTCTGGTAAAAACCTTTATATAATATGTATACAAATTACAGCCTCTCAGCTCTTCTTGCCTAGATGAGCGTCCTATTGCCAGAGTGGTTAGAACGCTGGTCTCTTGCAGCAAACGTGCCAAGTTCAAATCATGATATCGTCACGCTCCAGTCTACCCAGCAGTAAATGGGTACCTGACTCTGCTCTTGAGTTAGAGAAGGGAACTGGCTACCCCACCTCTTGATGCTGCACCTACTATAGTAAGTCTCTAACACTTCACTCCACTCTGGCAGTATTAGCTGTGGGACTACTTTTACCTTTTCTTTTACATTTTTTTTAAACATTAGCTGCATTTTAAATACTAGTTACTTCTCTGTCACTGATAAATGGTTGAATGTGTTACTTATTTTTTTATCTTCTTTAACTTTATGCAGGTCTCTACATTCAATTTTTATTCATTCATTCATTACCTTTCAGCTCCCTGTGGAACACAGGCCTTCAAGAAATTCAGACCAAGCCTTTCTTGTACTGTGTCATCTGTTCAAGACCTTACTAAGTCTTCATTATGCCTTCCTTGTTTGTCTGGAATTCCCTTCTTTGCGTTTTTTGTAAAAATCTCCCTCGTATTTCTTTTACTCTGAGGATTCCAGAATAAGGACATGCCTTTGTTATGCCATCGGCTGGTTTCACATCGCGTGTCTTACTAATCACCAGCATCATCTTCTCATTCCCCCATTCCGGTGACATCCATCTGATGCTTGTCATCAGTTCCACATTGGTGGATCTTGTCATATCAATGCAATCCTCTTGGACACAAGCACCGTTTATGAAAGTCTGTAACTTCTTGGTTGTCTTTTTCATTGTTCTCTATGTTTCAGAACCATACAATAGGATTGCCGTGACAACTGAGTTAAAGGTTCTTATTTTGTGTTGGATTTGATTTACTTTGACTTCCGTTTATTTCTAAATCCAATGAAAGCAAATATTCCCAAATGCAATGGTAGCTCATCATGCCTTTTGTATTCTTATTTTGATTCCACTTTCTCCAACTGCCAAGATATATGTAAAAGTCCACATCTTGTACTGATGTTTCTCTAAATACAGCCTGGCTACCTCAGCTGCATTTATTCTCACAATCTTTATCTTTTCCTGAACATTTTCAGACACGACTGCCGTGACCACATTTTCTAACTTTTTCTTGCATCTGGTCATGGTAATGGGACAGAAAAGCCATTGGCAAAACCTAGTAGTCCTTTGTCAGAAACCCTGAATTCCATTTCTGTTGGTTGATGTCACTTTTTTAATAATCCAGTCTACAGACAGAACAGAAACCGTGATAAGGGGCATCCCTAACATACTCTAATTCTTGTCTCAATGTGTTCTGTAACTCATCCTTCAAGAAGAATTCTGCATTTCATGTCTTCATACTTTAAAGTCCAATACAGAGATTTTCCTAGCAGAAAAAAGGTTAGTCTGCAGTCTGGATTCCCTTCAGCTTTATCTAAGCTGCATCATAAACCGTCCTAATAAAGAACTTCTTCCATCTTGAATGGCCGAGTTGAGTTACCTAATTTACTTGTTCTGGATGACTTGTTCGTGTTGTTGAAGTTTATTTGGCTTTAAGCTTCTGCGGTTTGGGGTAACTGACCCACGGCCAAACCCTTCTTAGTCACCACTATGACATATTTGTGCTCCTTAAGAAGCATGGAGCAAACATTGCAGTTGGCCAACTTGCTGGAAGCCTACAATAAGCAATCACATGCTCTTGAAGTGGTGGTTTCTGTGGCAAATTGTGCTTAACATGATGAGGTTGCCAGCCTCATGCACAAGCTCATATTAGTTGCCTTGTACAGCATGCCTGAGGGTAGAATACTGCTCTTCTTTCTTTGCCTCTTCAGAAACCCCCAAGAACTGCACAGGGCAATTCACTGATCTACCTTCATAAAATCATTGATCTGACTCGTTTATTGGACACTATCATCGGAGTTGTTAGAGCTTCTTTTCTCTGTTATTTTATTTTGAAAGCTTTCTGTATTGTAAACCGCTGTTTCTTTCTTTGTAGTTCATTTATTCCTGTATTATTTTGTTGCATTATTTAGTGTTTTTTTTTTTTAATTAAGATGTTTTGTTACCCATTTCTGTTTTTCTACTGTGTGGTTTGTCCTGATGCAGTTTTATTTTTAAAATGTGACAACTGTTGTGGAGTTTCTGTAAAATGGATCTACATCAGTGCAGTGAGATGCACCATTTCACTTCCACTGTTTGTGCTGGCCGTGTACGTAATTCTCAAGGCAGCTTGAGAATAGTAAGAGGTTCAGAACTCAGTGGAGACTGTTACATGTCACCACTTAAGGCATTCATGGATGTCACAATGATTAATTATTATCTTAGATTTTTTAAATGCCTGAAAATGTTGTAACTCCTAGACTGAGCATCTAGTGTAAATTGAGTTTCATGCCTAGAGGTCAAGAAACCTATCAACCAAGAAAGGGAGAAGATCAGAAGTCTTGCTAAAATATCAAACTAAAGTATCACTACCATCAATGAAGAACCCTTAAAAAGCCTTGGCAGGACATAAGAAGCCTCTATAAAGAATGCAAAAGCAGTACAGCAAATAAAACAGATGGTGGCCAACCACAAATCTTGAAGCAGACTCATTGAAAAGTTCAAAATATGGTGCTATCAGTATATACTGACCCCTAACTATAGATAGGAATTTTACTGCAAGATACAGACTTGTACTCCATTTCAAGTCATCTGTGAGTGAACAGAAAGCTGGAAAGGAAGATTTGCTTGGGTAAAACCCAAAGACAGCCTAGGATAGAAAGTTTTTGCACTGATTTGTAATCATTTAGTGACTGAATCACATTCACTGTACATATGCCATCTGTGTTACAAATACCGTCGAGTTAAAGGTTAGCACCAGCTGGTGTTTTTTTAAAACCTAAAGTTAAAATCATAACCATATTCTCTTTACATAAATATTTAATAGTACTCTTAATTTACTACAATGCCACAATACACACCTGTGTATTACCAGGGCCCGAAATGGGGAGAAAATAGTAGTGATACTGTACTCTACCATGTATGTCGAAGGAAGCAACTAAGGAGAATTTGGCATGGGGCTGCTACCCCATCCTATAGAAACTTTTGTTGAAATTAACAACAGTGGGTATGTTCTATGATGTCATACAAATAAGTCGCCAACGTCGTTAAAGTTAGGATTAAGGCTAGGTTTCCTAAACCTAACCCTTACCCCTCATTACTGAGGCTCTTAAGTTTTTTGTGAGGTCAACTGCCCATTTTTGTTCATTTCAATCAAAACTTTAAGCCAAAAAACTTCAGCAAAGCATGAATCCAAATTGGACAAGCAACACTTGTTCAAGTGGCCAAGTATAATGATCTAGTCATGGACTTGAGACAGTACTGTTGAGGTAGGTACAAGAGGTCTAATGGCTGCCTCAATATATGATCTACTGAAACTGTTGGGTTTGAAAGGACAGTCAAGATCAAGGGCATTTAAGAGACTCAGTGAAACTGCAGAAAGGGTGTTGTGCTGGATGTTGAACAACTGGAACAGGCTATGGAATTCAGGACAGTAATTTATTTTCAACACAAGGTAATTTATTTTCACAATTGCCTCTAACTGGCAGAAAAACAGGAGTGAAGTTGAAAACTGCAACCAAGGTGGAGTGGGTTAAATTATCTGCGCATGACAACAGAAGCTGACACTTGAGAGTCATGGCCCAAATGGGCCCGCCCCACTTAATGTAAAGGAGATTAAGGGACCAAAACATATGATCGACGGGGGGACTGCTTCTGATGATCATATTGCCTCCTGTTGTATGGCTCTATATAGAGTTTCCTATCATAACTACATTGACAATCGGGAAAAGACCGATTGACTTCTGGAAAAAAAATGACACGGAATGACTAAAAACTGGCTGCCGGGATGGCACCCAGTAAGCTGTAAAGAATTGCTATATCACCAACAAAAGATAAATGCCCTCAGGATTCACAAAGGGGGGGGGGGGGGGAATGATTAATCCACAGGTGATTTATTGCAATTGACAGGACCATACACAGACTTTGAGTTCTGACTAACAGCTGGAATTTCCATGTGCCTGTGGTAGGAAATTCTCTACTCAGAGAGACATGAAAATCCATAGAACGAAAAAGGAGTGTGGGAGCTTATCAGTGGTAGACCAACAGAGCTCTATCTCAACAGATAAGACGTTAGAAGATCTCAGTCAGGAGTCAATCCACAGTGCTGAGAATATTCAAGCTGATCTGCATCATGATGATCTCACGCACTTGTTGGACGGGAAAAGATATGCCATCAAGTTTCCACCTGCCAGTGAAAAGGGGGAATGGGAACAGCTGGACGAGCCTTGTTGAAAGAGTTGGATAACAACTTCAAGCAGATATCTTTTAAAAAAAGCTGGGAATCTTCGGCGACATAATATATCTTCACCGTCGCTATGAGTTTCGGATCAGGGAGGCAATGAAAAGTAACCTACCACACAAAAAAAGTAGAAGACAAATGAAAATAGAAGAGATCAGGCTGACACTTAGGAGTCATGACCCCTTAGAGTGTAAAGTTGATTAAGGGGCCGATGATCAGATTGCCTCCTATTGTATCGCTCTGAATAGTTTCCTATCATCTGTATATGTCAACTAAATCTAATATAAGTGCAGTCCTATAGACAAATGCCACTGGAACAAGAGGTAAGAAGAAGATACCATTCCGAGACAGTTCATGTTCTAGAATCCTAAAGGTAAAAGTGGTAGGGCGTGATAGAAAAACACATAGTGAAGGGAATTAGAAACAGACAGGAAAGTGATAGAGACAGGCAGGAAATGGATAAAGACGTCATGGAAAGATCTTGAATGGATGGCAAAGGACAAGAAGGGTTATGCTCCTTAAAGAGCTGAAGGATTAATCAAACAATCCAGACAAAGATAAACGGTGCAATCTCATCTATTAGGAATCTTAGAGGAGGGTTTACCACAAGGCTCATCCTTAAGCTGCACTCTCTTTCTACAATAAATGACTTAGCTGACAAAATCAAAGCTGAAAAAGCTCTTTATGTCGATGATCTGGCAATATGGCAGAGCCATGAGAATGTTGAATGTGGAACTCAGAGGCTAAATGGAGACCTAAGAAGACCGAATGAATACTGCCAAACATGGAAACTAAAGATCTATCAACTATACAAAGACTGTGCACACTATCTTTACGAAAAGCCATAAAGTGGCCAAGAAGAATATCAGCCTGAGGCTAGACAAACACCAACTGACAAAAGATCTTGGAGTATTTTGGAGTCACACTTGATCGACAGCTCAGCCTCAAAAACCTTATTGAGAATTTAAAGAATAAAGCGCTGAGGCGATAACAACTATTGAAGAGGCTTACTGGCACAACATGGGGATCAGACAAGGATACTCTGAGGGGTTTGTGCCTTGGCTACGCCTGCTCTGCAACAAAACAAATCTAGAGTCCCTCGACAGAGTGCAAGGCAATACCTTATGACTAATTAGCAGAGCAATGAAATCAACTCCAACTGCTGCATGTGAAACACATACAAATGTGGAACCCCTTAGATCACAGAGGGATAAAGCTGCTTTAGAAGTCTATGAAAGGAGCAAGAGAATGAACCGAAACCACCCCAATAGACACCTTGTAGAAAACTGAGAACATAAGCAGAGAATAAAACACAAGTCACGTCTTGCACAATGTCCATGAAATCCAAGACAGATACCACCTCCCAGAAAAAAAGACAAGATTTATGGAAAGTTGTAAAGATTTTACCACCACATACTAACTTAAAAACACCAGAAGTTCAAATAAAATTAGTAGATGGAACAACCAAACATTCTGACCCAGTCTTATGAATGCATCTCAGTGAACCATTGATGTCTACCCTGAAGAATGGTTACATGTCTAGACTGCTGGATCATTAAGGCCACCATCAAAGAGGGTTACGGAGTACACATATGTTATCCAGATGGACTATCAATTGAGCTGTCTGATGCGTGCTGGGAATTTTGCTTCAACTATGAAGTTGAAATCATTGCACTGGAAACAGCCTTATACAGTATGAAGGTTGTATTTGATGCCGTTCCCTCAGTCCCAAAACATCATATTTACTCACTCAGTCCCTGCCCTTTAAGCTCTAGAAGGCAGTGGACATTGTAGAACTGAATTAATCCTCGATGCCAATCAGCTTATCACTTCCTTCATCACCAGAATAGTTATGCAGTGAATCCCTGGACATTCAAACGAATCTGGTAATGACAGAGCAGACAAATTTGCAAAAAAGGGAACAAGACAAGAACAATCACTCACCGCAACAATTCTCCAAACAGCCAAACAGCTCATGCAAACAAAGAAACTTGGCTGATCAGATTGGCTATGGGAAACACCGGGAGAGAGGTTTACAGACATATGGCAAGTCTTGGCCCTAATGACAACATCAGCCATCTTACAATGAGGGATCAATGCACCATTTTTCGGTTCCAAACACAACGTATACCACTCAACAATCACTTGAAGAGAATCAAACCACAACACACTCCAGAGTGTTAGCTATGTACCTACTACTATGAAAATGTTTACCACCACCTCATCGAGTGGCCAGCACTCGATGTTAGGAAAATGCTCCTTCCTCTAATGCCAGATAAGTGGTACATTTTATATGGAGCTAAAGAACAATTTGCTAACACACGCATGTACCACTGCGTGGCACTGGGCCGAAAGCCCAAACGCCGCTGGATCAGTAACAACAACAACGAGCTGAAGGGTGATGAATGAATGCATGCACGCATGAATGAATCACAAATTGCAGACGACATTTAACAAACATAAATAAATAACGTTAATCCAAGTCTGACCCTATTTGCGACAAAGATTGCATACGTAGGCCTACAGTGAGCTGTGATTCAGCCCTTTTATTTTTAACTAGAACAGCTGAACCATTCATTTTAGTGTTATTGAGTTTTTATCTCATTCAATCTCAGTGATAAGATCTCATCCTTTATATGATTAATATAAGGCCCACGCATTACTATTATAAATGTAAAACTTTGCGCGCATTTGCTGGTCGCTTCGCCTGTTAAAAACTAAAATGAAAAACTAACCTGAGATACAAAATACTCAACAATACTTCTGGCCTTCTGTACAAAAGGCGTAAGTTAGCAAAAGCTCTCACAATTTTCAAAGTTTAGTTGTATTCCCGCGTACAGGTCCACAGGACAAACTTGTTCCTGTTACGTCGGTGACGTCAATAGCGGTGCCTACACGTCATAAACAATAAATGAGCGTTCAAGACTAGCACAAATTCGTGCTTAACTTTTCCCTTATCTGGTGCTCATCAGAAGTACACTACGATTTAGCGTGGGTTGTCTGAAGTTTAAATATGTAAGCCCATGTGAATTATCTTTATTTCAGTTTTAAGAGTGGGAGCAAAGCCGGCCCAAGGGGGGTTTTCAAGGTGGTGAGAGGCCTGTTGATGACGCTCCTTACCCACCTGTTCAGTTATGTATGTACCCCCCTTCTGTACTGTGTGTACTCTTACGAGACATGATTTGAGTTAGACTGCAAAGTATTTTATATTTGCACATGCACCCTAACATAACCGACAGACCGTGTGCCTAGATTGAACGTGGCGCGCCTCACAAAACGAGGCGAAATTTTATTGAAATGTAAAAATAAAAATCTTTGAGTTAGATCACAGTTATTGTTATTGTTGATCAGAATCGACGTCATTGCACCCCGGGCAAGCCCATTGGTGTTCAGTCTCCCTCCGCCAATGTCGAAGGGTATGAATGCTAATTGTTCCTGTTGCTCTCTGGTTTTAAACACGACGGATATATCCTCTCATACGTCCATTTCTGCTGGTCTTACGTTTGATGCCAAACTCCAGCAGTCTTAGCCTTGATGATTCATTGATTACAGCACCATTCTCTAAAAGCCGGTCATTAATTGCCCTAAGTTTCTGTCCCTTATCAATACCCAGTGCACCTTCTATGGGTGCTCTTGAAACTAGTCTGTTAGCTCCTTCATTACTGCGTACCCCTGCATGACCAGGGCAGTAGATCCACACCAATTCCTGAAGATGTGAGGCTTCTTTGGAGGGTGCTTTCATGCCGGAACCATCCACTTGGACCTCACGAAGCCTGGATTGTGAGTCTGATGCAATAACTGCCCTTGTTAATGAAGTTTCAGACAGCCATCTCAAGGCTGCAGTAGCTTCCTTTACCTCCATTCTCACAGATCACACGGTACTTCCCGCAAGTGATGTTCACTGTAGCATTTTACAAAAACTTAATAAACTTATGTGCTTGTAAAATCTTACTGGAGGTAATTTATTTCTTTACTTGTTTTGAATTACAGAAGGAGGCTCTGTGCGCTATTTTTGTAAAAAGGAAAAATATAGATATTTAAGAAAAAGATCAGTTTCATATATGCAGATAATTTTTTAACTTTGAACTTTTCTGTTTAAATTTTCTTGTTCTTTTAAGATTGTAATGTGTGTGTGTGTGTGTGTGTGTGTTTTTTTTAATACATTTCGGCGCCTCCCTCATGCCCGGTGTGGCCGAACTGCCAAAGAGCCGGCCCTGAGTTATAGTCACGGCTATCTCATGATATAATCCTGAATATAAGCTATATCATATATTGTTCCAAAGGTTGTCATAGCCGGGAGTTGTAGTGAGGATAAGCTCTCACTGCAGATAAATTGATTCTTTGGCACGCGCCTCAAATGCCTCTGACAACCAAGCCCAGCTCCCGGCCTTCATGTGTGGCTCAATTTGAGCCCGGCGGAACTGTTTCCACTGACGGGAGAAGGGGCGAAGGCGAGTCACTGGCGCCTTAAAACCAGTAACTTCGGGCAGTTAGGGCTCGTGATCCTTTTTTTTTTTATTTAATGTGTTTGCTACTTTTCTTTGTAGCACGCCCCTTTCAACCATCTACCATGTACATGGAGTTGTTGGTTATATCAGGACGTGTTTCCTTTATTGTAATATGTTTTTGTTTGTATTTATTTTATACTATATTATCTCTAGTCGGTATTTTTCCTTTTGTAGTTATAGTTCAACATGGTTTTTAAAAGAAATTCCAAAATATGCTATTTTCTAAGTTAGTATGTTTTTAATTTTCACTGGATGGTTTCTTTGGTTAATCTGTATGTATCTGGGGCGAGTCTTTCACACGAGTTTGGACTACTGACTCAAATCCTTATTTGTTTTTTATATGTTAGCTTTAGTTTTTGTAATATAGTGTTTTATTAACTTTTGCATTTCTGAAGGGGTCTTTGTGCCTATGAGATTTTCTACCCTCATTTCTACATTGTGGTTACTACAGTATGTCTTAATGTTTTGCCTCTGTTGGTCATATTTCTTGCAGTTCACCAGAAAGTGTCTAATTGTGTTTGGTTCTTGGCACTCTTCACATGTGGGTTCCTCAATCATGAAATATCCAGTTCCAAGCTTGAGCCTCAGCAATTTTTTATTAATTGGTATTTTTAGTTCATCTTTTATTTGACATTTTTTGCTTGGTTTTTTAAGGATTTTATATGAGTGTCTTGCTTTTTTACTTTGGTCCCATGCTGTTATCCACTCTTTAGTTATTGCTTGAGCAATTAAGCTCTTAATTTCAAACTTCCCTAAGCCTACTTCAATTTTGTTATGGCTAGCTCTCCCCCCCTTTGGCTTCTTTGTCTGCAAGCTCATTTCCTGCTATCCCCACATGTGATGGTATCCATGTTAGTGTTGCACTGCATCCTATAGTTTGTAGATATGTATTAACCTGTAGTATTTCCTCTATAATATCTGGCCTGCTACATTCATTTCTGTTTCTGATAGCTAATACTGATGATAGGGAATCTGTGAGAATGGTTACTTTTTTTGGTGGATTTTCTGCAGCTATTTCTAAAGCTTTTAGGATTGCCACTAATTCTGCTGTAAAGATGGATGTATTACCTGTTATTTTGTATCTTTTATAAATTTTTAATTTTGGTATTGCTATTCCTGCTCCTAATTGTCCTTCTTCATCTTTTGACCCATCTGTATATATAGTTAGGCTATTATTTATATACCGTTCTATGTACTCTAGTGTTTTACTTTTTGCTGAGATTATGTCGTTAGATTTATTTATGATCTTTGTTAAGTGGGAGTCAGTTTCTGGCACTTTTAATTCCCATGGTGGGATCTTTGCTTTATACAGAGCACTACTGTTTATCGCATTAAATAGGTCTGGGTATTGATCCACTTCATACATTGTTTTCCACCCTGACGGGTATCTATTATGGTTTAATGGAATGTGGCCTATGTACTGGTTACCCCTATCAAAGGTTTTATGTGCTGGGTGAGTTGGATCTTTTACCACTCTTGCCCAGTAGCTGAATCTCAGTTCTTTTCTCCTTAGCTCCAGGGGTATAATGCCTAGCGCTACTTCTAGTGCCTCTGCTGATGTTCCCTTTGAGGCACCTGCTATTATTGACAGTGCCTGGTTTTGGACTGTGTCTAGTTTTTTCTTATTGCTTGGGGCGGCTGGTGCATAGACAACACTGGCATAGTCAAGTTTGCCCCTAATAAATGATTTATAGAAGGTTAACATGGTCTTATTGCAGGCGCCCCTACCACTTCCTTTCATATATCTTAGCATGTTAATAAGTCCCCTACTGCTTTGCACTAATTGGTCTATGTGTTTGTTCCAGTTTAGTTGCTGGTCTAATACCATACCAAGAAACCTAGTTGATTTTGCTGTGCATACTTTTTGCTCATTAATGCTTATGTCAATTATATTGTTTTTAATTACACGCCCTCTACTGAAGATCATTCCTATGGTTTTTTTAACGTTTAGCTTAAATCCCCACTTGTTCATCCAGTCAGATACTTTATCCATTTGCCTTTGTACTGTTTTATAGAGGAATGGGAGATTTCTTCCCGTTCTCCATATCGCAGCGTCATCTGCAAACTGGGATAAGTTGTTTTTTAAGTCTTTAAACTCGTCGCCTAGGTCTTTGACCATAATCGTAAAGATAGATGGTGATATTACTGATCCCTGGGGAATTCCATTCTGTTGCTCATACACCTCAGATCTATCATTGTTTATTTGTACCGTGAAGTATCTATCCTGCAGGAAGTTTTCTAGATAATTGTAGGTTCTGCCTACTATACCTAATTTCCTGATTTTGTGTAGTGCACCCTCCCTCCAACACTCATCATATGCTCTTGTTACATCAAGGAATATTGCTACTGTCTTTTCATTCCTTTTGAAGCCTGTTTTAACATCATGTTCCAGCCTCAACAGTTGCTCTATTGTACTATGTTGGCTTCTAAAGCCTGCCTGGGTTGGACTGTACAAATTATGCTTTTCTAGATGAAATTTTAGTCTGCTGTTGACTATTGTTTCTAGAATTTTTCCTAGATGCGATGTTAACGATATTGGCCTGTACGAGCTGACATCATGTGTTTCCTTATCTGGCTTTAGTATGGGGATGACTACTGCTGTCTTCCATGAACACGGTATTTTTCCCGTGTGCCAGATTTTGTTGTAGAGGGATGCAATCACTCTTAGAGTTGTATTTGGTACCTCGTGATCCTTGGTTAGTAGACTGACTATTTATGAGAAGGTGAAACTGAATTCAAATCACCGCTGCCTTGCGGGAATACCCGTTTATGGGAAAGGCTTCGGAAGTAAACCCTTAGGAAAAAAACTCGGAGTCGGGAGTCCCTAAGGCAGTCTAATGTTGATAGGTATAGGTAGAGGAGCCTCTAGGTATAGGTATAGGTTTTTGAACCCCGCACTTGAAAACTTTTTTATTATTTTATGATTGACACTATGCAGCTTGGAATTCCATAAGCCCTCAGTATTTTCCAGACAACAGAGGGCAATCCAAGAGGAATAAGATGGACTACATTTTCTACATTGGAAGATCTGGAATATGCAGATGACATTGCACTGCTAGCACATTCACATCAACACATCCAGGAAAAAACGGATAGACTTAATAAGTATAGCCAGCAGGTGGGCTTGAACATCAACCTAAAGAAGACAGAGGTTGTAGCAAAATATGCGAGAATAAACGCTCAATTCAGTACGATTTAGGCATAAAACGATAATAAATACATTAGCCCGCATGTGTCTGACGGTTGGCATCTTCGAAGCCAGCAGCGCTGCTTTTTGCACAGTGCTAAGCCTATAGAACGATTTCACGGAAAAAGTCTGACACGCTTTAGTTTCGTTTTCGAGAAACACTACTAATATTTAACTTTTGCCCAATCTGCTGATTACACTTTGTAATCTAGCCTTACAATTAACTATTGGCGGAAGAATGCCGCAATAGGCCTATAGCTATCTGAAGTAACACTTTCTGTCAACTTTGTAGCAAAATCAGTAGTAATCCTTACATTTTTTGGTAGTATTACACGATACAATGCTAACTAGTAACGCAAATTATTAACCCGCCCCGTCTACACCCCGCTTCGCTGACACAGTCTGCAACGCATATATTCACACTGCGGAAAAGCCAGCCAAGGCATAACCACGCAGACAATTTTATTTCCTCCTAGTGGTAGCATTTCTGATGTAACTAAAACAAGTAGTTATTTGAAGAAAAATGCATGCTCGCTAGACGAAGGAGAGGAAAGATGGCGGACTTGTGTAACATTTTATTTGACGATGGACGATGACAAAAATTGGAAATTTTAAACCATTATGAAGTTCCCCATAAGAATTATATGATAGTATGACGTAAAGTTAGCTGAGTAAGAATGTACTTTAAAATATATGATAGTCCCAGTATTAGAGAAGTTATTGAAGAAATACTAATATCTAGGAACACACGACCTGACACACTGGCGTTCCTGCTCATGTTTTTTTTGGTAACGTTAGGGGGACGCGAGCTTGGGAGAGGCAGGGAGGTACATTCAAATTCGCTTGGGGTGAACAGAGTATGAATGGGAAAGGGGAGCGGTGGGAGAAATGTAATCCTAAACGTAATATCTTTTTGTATTGGGCATGACTAGAGCAGACTAGCCAATCGACCACCAGTTATTCAAAATTATTTTGGGTTTTTCATTCAAACTGCATTTGAATTCAAGTAGTAGAACGTTACGATTGGCTAGTGCTGGTAGATATTAGCAAAAGGCTTTGACTATTCATTGCCAGTTGAACTAAAATTTGTATACAGATACGCTGAAAAACAGCTGTGTTAATTTTAAACTTAAATAAAGAATAAATTCACAGTCTGTGCAGTTCGGAGGAACCTGAGGCCATTTCTTCACCAAATCAGCGTCATTTGTTTATATATTTCTTGATTGTGGTAAGGATATTTTATGAAATTTAATATGTTTGGTCCAACTACAAAGTTAGATACTGCTATTGGGGGAAAAGTGAAGGACATGTCGGAAGCAGACATTGTTGAGTTCACACATTAAACGGTATCTGACTGATGTATGTTATGATTATGTTGACATATTATTGTATTAAAATAGTTTAGCAAGCCTCTGTGTTCAATGAACACTGTTTACACGCCTGAAGCAAATATAAGTGTAAAGAAAAGAAGAGAAGATCATATCATAGGAAATGTGGTTACTCCACATTATTGTATGGAGGAAAAGTATGTGAACGTACAGTGGCGTATCTACTATAAGGACTTGAGGTGTGGTCACAACCAGGTGGGAGTCCTGTACAATTTGGGGCGAGTGCATTTGTAAGGCACGCGAGGCTGACCCCATACCCACGTAGGAAATTAAGTGTTAGAATAAATGATCAGAGATAAAAGGCCAGGGTGTCCTTTTGTTGCAGAGGGTCTATGTTCCTGTTGCCGGCTGGTGACAGGAAACCTGCTGAGTGCTTATAAACGCCAACCAGTCTCCAACCAGACTTATATGCTGTTGAATATCCAGTAGGAGCTTTGGCGAGTGTTGAACTTGAAATTTTTGCAACTACCCATTGAATTATCTTACAACAAGGACTCCCAGGTGAAGAATAAAACATCTGGGGCATCTCTGACATTTTCTTGTGTTTCAAAAATATTACACAGGAATATTATGGGGGTAGGATGAACTACAGCCCTCATATACAGTGACTCTCCCGGTAAATAACTAAAGTGAACTCTGTAATATTTCATCCAGGAAGGACATTTATAAATGTGGTGAGTTGGGGTTATATAAATATTTATAGAGGACTTAGTGTACTGACTGAGATCAGCTGTGAAGGTCTCTGTATCTAATAAGGTGGGTGTGTTACAGAGAACCTTGCTTGCTACCACATTTCGACCTCAATCAGACTTATTCTTGAATTGTATGATGACTTCGTTTAATGTCTAGGGTTATGATAGTGATGAAGTGTAAGTTCACAACAACCAACAGACAGATAAACACCTAAGTTAAGATTCACAACAATTTACAACAATATGACAATCACAAACACATAACACTCTAAAGATTTATCTTAAGTAAGTCAAGTGTTAAATTTTATACAATGTATTAGCTTTTTCAATACATAGATATCCTGATCCTACTACAATGTGAATCAGGAATCACAATCAAATGTAAGCACAATGTTTATGTACAAAAATTTATACAAAAGATCTTTGTCCAGACATATAATAGTATTGTAATATAAGTGTAGTGTTGTGATGTATTATTATGAGGTAATACTGGCTTTTAGTGCTAGGTTGTTGTTTGTCATCACGACTTCATGTGTTTGTTACTGGTGGGAATAATATTAAAGGATTCACAGATTTTGTTTCTTTACAATTTCTGTCCCTTTTGTCTTTTTAATAAAGTTCACTTCAGGGGTATTTGATTCAAGGTTGGGCTTTACGTGCTGACGTGCTCTTATCTCATAAGGCAGCTGCAGGAAACCTGTATCCTCTGCTCGCTTGCTTCTCAGTTTGATAATATGATAGGCAATGGCCGCTATCTTGTGCATGGAGTCTGCTGCCAACTTTCTGGATCACGCAGTACTCAGACCGGACGATGCAATATCACCATCTATACCACGGTCCCTGAAAGTGAAGGTTATGCATCCTTCTTACTAACTAGTATACAATATTATTCCACACTGAAGTACATGACAGTACAAACAAACATAAAGTTCAGCGCTTTAGGCCAACTGCTAGCTTTTCATGTGACAATATACACCAGTATTCCTCTCCCTAATGGTTACAACGCCTCTGCAATTCCAGCTGTAATCCCTTCCATGCAATAGGATAGGTGTTATGTTACTATATGGCAATCTAATATATATATATATGCAGTTATACTCCTCTCTGACGATCTTTTACATAGTGGAGCAATATCTAGGCTTTGCCTCATGTTTGCTACTGAACCGCACACATACAGACATAATTTATCATTTCACATTCAATTTTCATATAAAATACAGATCAAAAATGTCTAGCTTACCACAATTCGTAAGGAAACACACTAAAGATGACTCGCACAGTTTGATCTGCGGTATGTCCAAGCTGTTATCATATATTTAATTTTGGATAACACTGCCTGCTCTCATCTCTCAAATGTGTAACGATATGGCGTCCCCTCTAAGATTTCTTCTGCCAATATCCAGTGTATTGGCCAATCGTTTTGAATATATTCAAAAGAGTACCCAGTCATTCCAACATTTTCATTCACTTCTACTCCGTTTCTAGGCATTTATTTGTTATTCATAGGTCACCCAATCCAATTTCTTTTTACTTCAAAGTTCAGCCAATGGCCTCCCACGTACTATCTTAGACTTTCTGTCACTACTATGTTTCAACAAAAATCAGGGATTTCCATCCCGAGCAGATATGACCAAACTTGACAGTATCTCTGTTCTCTATATGTTTTATTACCAATATCTACTTATCTAATGGATTTTTTAGATAATTTATTACATATTCCTAGTCCACTAGCCTTCCTGTACACGAATATATGATTTTCAAGGGGCTAAGTGGTGTAGTTAAGAATACGATCTTTTTTCGATGTTAAGTGTTTAATTTCAACTACCACCTGTTCAGTCCTTTACGACTGTACTATCAGTATAAAGTCAGGAGCACTACGTAAAAAAATCAGGTTTCCTAATAAGAATTAAACCTGTTTTCAAAACCCAACATCGTATCATTAGTTTTTTTCATCACTGTTTATTTGAAAAAATTAGGCCATGCACACTGCGAGTTGGTTTATTTTTAGACACACAGCGAGTGACTTGCGCTACTGTGTTACATGGTCCGTCTACCTCTCTCTGCTTTTTTTTTCTTCTAAGCCCGTCTGTCTTTCCAAGGCTAACCTTGTGCGTGATTTTGCACTAGTGTTAGTTTTTAAAATCAAGGTCGTTCAAAAGATTTTACTACACATTCTATTTTTAGAACTACGGTTATCGCCGTATTGTTAGGCTTGAGCATTTTATTTAGGAACGAACGAATTAGGACAAGTAGAAATCTTGTGTTAGCCATTACGGCGTTATACAACTAAGGCGTTATCTATACTGAGAAAGCACTGGTCTTTCTCTATTCTTCTTCCTATCGTATTATTTCGTTCTGCTTTACATTTATGTTCTAATTTATATATGGGTATTAGAATTTTTCACTACAATAAATTAGATAACTAAAGTGAACTAATTTAATATTTCATACAGGAAGGACATTTATAACTACATAATAACTTTTAGTTATTGGGCAGATTGTCCCAACATTTTTAAATTGTTCTATTCTGTAAACTATCTTATCCTTATTTTCAAAGACCTGTCCACAAGCTATGAATGGACAGGCAAAATAAATTGTAAATATTTGTTCAAAGAAAACTTAACTGCTAGTTATTATTTTCGTTAATAAAAACTTAAAGTGTTTGATTGTTGTGTACCATCATTCATTTCTCCCCTAGACACTAGGTACACCATACACCATACACTAGAGCCAGAAGATTGACCGTGTGAGACCTAGGGAGGTAGCGTTAGGTTCTCAGCTCATAATTCATCATCATCATCTATAGAGTCAGAGACCTACATTTGCTTGACCTCACAGGGTTATAGCAGACACCTTTTCATTCTTTTTAGGATACCATCATAACCTCCCCAGCAAAATCAACTTTGCTACAGAGGTCATGACGCTCAATGTGAGCAACCCTGAGCCCATATCAGTAAGGAATCAGCAACTGGAACAGACAGATGCCTTCACATACCTAGGATGCATAGTAACACCAGACGGAGGAGCAAGCAAAGACATCAACAACAGAATGAACAAAGCAAGAACAGCCTTTTTTAGTCTAAACAACATCTGGAAGTCCTCTCAGTACAGCACAAGCACAAAATTAGGATTATATCAGAAACTGTGCGCTTTCTGTGTTTCTCTATGGCGCGGAGAGCTGGAGAGTTACAGAGAAGGAAATGTCGAAATTGTCCTCTTTTCACACAACATGCCTAAGAAAAATTCTCCGAATCTTTTGGCCGAATACCATCACTAACCAAGATCTGCTTACTCGGAGCAAGCAAGAGGACATGCACATCATCATAGCTGGCAGACGCTGGAGCTGGGTTGGCCATGTCCTCAGAAGAGACCCCGATGCCATCACAAGAACAGCTATGCTATGGACCCCTGAAGGAAAACAAAAGAGAGGCCGACCAAAAACAACTTGGCGGAAGACTGTGGAGGCTGAGATGCAAAAAATGAATCAGAGTTGGGGCACTGTACGAAGGATGGCCGCCGACCGAGCAAAGTGGAATCAATTTGTTGTTTCCCTACAAGACGTCACCAGGCGTAATGGCCACTGACTGCTTTGACGGTCGGCGGCTAAGGATCAAATAAGTAGAAGACTTGAAAACTGGTGTTTTTTGTGTGCAAGGGATACCCGGTTCAACCCCATGTGGGTTATAATTTGGGTATATAGTGTTTATCTTTCCATATAGTGTATTACTTTGCTGTTTGTCTTATGTGTTGGCTCTTCCAGGCTGTAATTTATCTGCCGTTTGCTGTGGCAATGTTTAATGTCTATGGTGCCTGTCAGGGCCGTAGATAGGACTTATTAAGGGGGGGGGGGGTGTTTAATTAAAAAAATATTTTTATGGCACTATTTTGGTACCGGTACAGTATAATTTCCCCCTCGGGGTGGGGGGGGGGGGGTGGTTTTGGAAACCCCCCCTCCCCCCTGTATCTACGGTCCTGGTGCCTGTAATGTTTCTTCTTCCATGATACCATATTGCTCTCTCTCGCTATTGACATATTTTTTTCTGCTGGGCTTTTGTTGGTTTTGGATTGGTGGTTTTTGTTTGTTTGTTGGTTTTTTTTATATATACTGAAACACATTAAAAACGCACCACTATTATATATACTGATGCCGAGAAGCTGGAAAAAAAAAGTGTGGGAATGGATTTTCCCCGTATTTGTCATGAGGTAGAGAGCGAATGGCTGCTGGAATGGAAAGTGCATGATTCAACCCACGGGTTTGTGTACAGACTACATGAAAACAATGAAAGTTACACGTGCAACACGATTCCCAACAGCTATTACCCTGAAAATGTGTACGCGTTGTGGCAGTATACTCGGTATAAAAAGGCCGTTGAGACAAAACACCCAGTACATGTGCTTGAAATTCCACGACTATCTGAAAACGACCGCCAACGAGCCATTGGTATGTTAGAGACCGGAATGAGCTCGCGGGCCATTGCCAGAAGGATGAATTGCCACCACAGCACTATTGTACGTCTCAATGAACGTTACGGAACCACTGGCAGTGCCCGGGATAGACTTCGGAGTGGCCAACCACGAGTTACTATCCCTGCGCAAGATCGTCATATTGTGCTGAGTCACCTAAGGAATCGTTCTCTCCCGGCAAGTCATACAGCAAGAGCAATAGTGGGTAGACGTGGGCAAGTCTCTCGAATGACAGTCATACGACGACTCAGAGATACAGGCCTTACTGCAAGACGACCTTATGGTGGGTCAAACTTGACTCACATACATTGTCAGCAGCGCCTGCAATGGGCAGAGCAACATGTCAGATGGACTAGACTGCAGTGGAATGCTGTCCTATTCACAGACGTGAGCAGATTCAACATATCATTTGCTGATGGACGTATGCGGATTTGGCGATGGTGTGGAGAGCGCTTTGCAGATTGCTGTGTTCGTCAGCACAACCGATTTGGAGATGTCAGTATTCACATTTGGGGAGGATTCAGTTTTCACCATCGCTTGCCTCTTCACGTCTTCCGTGGAAATGTTAATGCTGTGACATATTGAGATGAGGTTCTCGATGCATTGGTTGCTCCTGCGTTCACAAATTATCCAGACTTGCAGCTTCTCCAGCAGGATAACGCACGTGCGCACACCGCATGCATTACGCAGCAATATCTACAGCAGCAGAACATTGTGACGACTGATTGGCCTGCCCTATCACCAGACATGTCCCCCATAGAACATCTGTGGGACGAGCTTGGACGCAGAGTCTACAGGCAAGGTTCTCCAGCTAATCTGCAACAGCTCGAAGCTGCTCTTACACGTGAATGGAACTTGATTCCCCTGAATTTCCTTCAGAGACTTGTGCATTCCATGCGGAACCGCTGCAAAGCTTGTTTGCAAGCACACGGTGGACATACCAGATGTCGTATATTTTTGATAGGGTAATTAAGATCAATTTGGCCCAGCTTGAATAGGACTAGAACATGTGATAGCTCAGTGAGAGATCAGGTAAAGAAATAGATTTTTCACAAGTGAAATGATGCAAGGTAAAAATCTGTCCCTGGAGTTGAGAGATAATCAATCCAGCCTATCGAATACGTCTGAGATTCTTAGATCAGAAGACCTTCCTGTAAATATATATATATATATATATTGATATATTCACCCACTCACATCTACACACACACAGATACATGACGACACTTAGATTCACAGACGTGAAAACTATATCTATGGAAATATGGATTTGTTTGGACGAGCTGACCGACACAGGTGAATAAAGTTTATGTAAATTTTATTTATCTTAAGAATTTCACAACAGCAAATAAGTTGACTATCAAATCACATACAAATAAACATACGTTAATGAATTAATAAAAGAATAGACCCATAGGTGTAATCATTTCCCCCTCTGTTGAGCCCACGATCCCGTTAAAAGAAGTTATTAGCCCCCAAAGATTCACAGATTTATACGCTATGGTCTAGGATTTCCCTCTACACTAAAGAACAAGGGTTCTCCGATAATCTATTCTGAAATAGACAGCATAGGTAATATTTAAGAAGAAAAAACAATCAATGAGTATGTTGGTTATAAAATCACAGAATTATTATCCCTGCATTTTCTCTCGCGCTGACACACTTGTGATCACAAGCATTCAACCTTACCTAACAGTTGCATTCACCACAACTGGAACAATCATTTAGGTACACATACACACAGTCCATCCAATGTTGTGTTTTTGGCGAAGACAAGCCCCAGTTTCTCCAAGGCTAATGAATTCAAGTCTTGGGAAACGCTTGCTTCGCTACTGTAAGTAGGATGCTGATAAATGTCACTTCAATTCCTGTCCAGGTAGGAAACTACTTATGAGATCTAATGTTCACAAGGGTACAGTAGCTTGGAATAATCGATCGTTACATAGAGTGTCAGGTAAAATAATCTGGTCAGGATAGATCTTCTTCACAACACAGTGGTTGTTATTCAAGTAATGTCAGAAGTTAAATTATGTCAAATGGTTTTTTGATTTAGTCGCCACCACGGGCCGACTGAAACTTTGATATATGGAAAGAACTCTAGATCTATATGCCAGTTACAGTATAAATTACAACAATTGTTCTTTCGTCTTGTTATTTCTCTGATATACATACACAGAAGCCGCTGGTAGTTTTAGGGTATGACCCAGATACTGTGTAAAAGGAAGAGAAAGATACAAAATACTTAACCTTAACAGTATTCACAATCCTATCCTACCTCGCGTAAAATAATATATATATATATATCCACTTCGGTTATTTAACTTAAATTATAAACTGCAAGCTTAAAGCTTGTCTTATCGTTTAAACTCCCGTGAAATAAATTCTGGTCATTTTAAAAAACTGATCATCATGAATTAGAAATATCTACATATTCCGTCATGATGAATCAGCGCATTTACTTAGTTGGTTAAAATATTCTCTGACTGGTTATTAGCAGTTAATAAAATTCATTTATGACTGGAAGAATTTAGTTAGAAATATTTATTTGTTCTGCTATCCACTGTAACACAGTAAAACTTTAGAGAAATAATATAACGGACCTAACTTAGTAAATCACTCTGCACAGAAAATAACTAGTAAAATATAATTGACGATTAAAAAGATTAAATCACTCAAACTACTAGTATTCGTATTAACCTCAACACAGAACTACTAAGACTATTCTCCAAAGAAACTGAGAACTCTACTTGATACAGTGGTTCTAGAACGAAACTAGCGTCTAGAGAAACTGCGTGGTACTGAATACTGAATCTAAAACGTAGGGGTTTAAATATTAGAAATGAAATAAATAGCCCAGACTTAATACATTTTGCACCTACGCCCAGATTTACATATTCCCTTGTTCATTCTGCGAATCAAACGAATTCTTCACACTGAAACCGAAACCAGACTCAGGCAAATCGAGCGAACAGTCTCTCCTAGATCTTGTGTAACATGATTTACCAGACCGTGCGAGATTTTCTTCGCTCGAGAATTCACACTATTTTCCATTTGCAGATATGGCCATAAAACGAAATATAGCGAGCCCGTCTATTGATATGGCGGTTTGCACCGTGAATAATTAACTTACAGGCGAAACAGATCAGGGAAAGGTAATAGACAATTGTCTCCCTTTGTTATCCCTATCTGAATCAAATTACCCCGATTACGATCTCTGCCGTTCAAAATTAAATGAAACCGGCTCACGTATGCTAATCAGGTCTGCTGGAAATCGTATATCAAAGGAATAGCGACCAGCAATTAAATGCTCGTTAAATTTTGTCAAAGAGAGACAGATTCTGAATATGAGAGGGTTTTGAGTGAACAAAAGTAAGAAGTTGAAAGTTTGGTAAAAGAGAATGTAGATGAGGAAATAGATAATGTGAAATCTATTTATCATAATCTGCCACACCAGATACTGAGGATAGTGTGAATGAATTTTTTTATCGGTTGCATTTTTGGTTTTCTCCCTTGCCTGCACAGAATGCAATGAATTTCATAACAATCAAATGTACAAATTAATGACCAGCATGGATTCATAGGAAAATGAATAAAGATTCCAAATATGTAAACTTGTAAACACTTATATTTACATTTCACACTCTGTTCCTGGATTATACAGGTGGTGCGTTTTTAATGTGCTTCAGTATATAATTCTTCTACTGGAATTGAATGGACTTATTGGTTGGTTGTTTTTTTTTTTTCCTTGTCATTCTAATTTGTTCTAGCTGCTATATGTTGGTTCTTGTTTTGGTAATATAACATTTTATTATGTTGTGTAGCTCCCTGGGTAGGTCAACTTTCAGTACATTTTCCAGTGACAGTGATGTAGAGTTTTGGGTTCTCGTGTATTCCTGTCGCGAAATTGGTTTCAAGTCATTGCAAATGAGTTCAGTTAGATTTATAAACCCATCTACGATCGAGTGACCGCTTTCAAAATGGCGGCGTATCAGCGAAATGTGTATCGGACAGAGGAAATCGCCAACGATAAAATAAAACGAAGGGAATCCGTATGAAAAGGATTTTACATTTCAGTACAGGGAAGGATGGTGTATAACTGCATATAAGAAGGAACGGTAGGAAGTTCTCATTTACGGAGATATATGCGTATTTCGGCTGCCCACAGTTACGCTAAAAGCATGTAAACCCACTTCTGTTCTAAATATTAAAATCAACAAATAACAGTTTGGGAATTTACATGGATAGGAAGATAGAGTTTTATCAGCTGTATAAAACTAGATAAGATGGAACAATATGGATATTATATATGCCGAGAATGATAAAGGCAAAATTTCAGTAGACGCACAGATCGGCCGAAATCACTGTTCGGGAAGGATTTTTCAGGTTAGGTTTAAGCTGTGACGTCGGTACTCTCCGATACGTCCGCGCTTTGCGTATAAGTAGCGGATCGGTAAACTGAGAGAGATACACAACGAAAGAGGTTTGAGCCAGACTGGAGACAGAGTTTCGCCACTATCCATGAATTGTGAGCGGATCGCCAGAAACATTTTTAAGTCCAGTATCTGAAGTCTGAGGGTTCCATGAAATAACTCAAACCAGACTGTCCAGTATCAGAAGCCGGTGCAGTTCATCCGAGGCAATCCCACAAAAGTGCAGGACCCCAAAGAGTGAACTTCAACTGGTCATTGGCATCCCTACTGTTGGGCCTACCAAGTCTGATATCAGCAAAGGACAGTTTCAGCAGTACCAAGTTGGAAAGATAAGTGTCCTGTTTGACACTGACCACCTATACATGTGAAACAGCCAATAGTTCAAAACAATAATTAACCATACAGAAACTCAGTCAACTGATGACAGTTATCCTTAAATTCAAAGGACTAATAACAGTGATTTCAGTAACTTTATTATTTAAGATCTTGAAGTCTAAACAGACAATAATAGTAATTGTGTGAATATTTTTATATATATGTGTATACTCTTTTCCAACTAGTAGAAATAGAATATTAGTGTAATTATTAAACTATTTTAACTGTACCTGAGGATTTATTCACTTCTTCCATTTGTGGTTTCAGTGAATGTTCATTTTATTATCCCCTAGCATATAAGTAATCATAAGATAGTCATAGGGAGGAGACACCTTAAATCCTGGTACTACTTCTTACCAACTGGACCAGGGTTTTCACAGTCTGACTATTTTTATGATAACAATACACCAATGCTTATTTCTAAGACTGGGGTATTACTTGTAAGGTCAGAACTCTTTACTGGCATACTCTTACATAATAAATAATTTTAAATAACCTCCCGCTACAGTGGGGGCTCGTCTGCGGGATATATCTTTGATATTCCTGAGCCAACTTTCTATTTCTGCTGTGTAGAAAATTTTTTTTTTCTTTTTTGAAAATTTTTGGAAAGAGTTAACATAGTAGGAAATATATAATTTTTTAGGAGTACCATTGAGTACAGATAAAGAAAGCTGTTTCATATATGGTGAAGTCAGTTTAATTAACTTTAATTTTAAATAAGTTAATTATATTGTAGTAAATTAGTTTGAGTAAGATCGCTTGCCCTACTAGACTACAGATACATCATGGCTGACTTGGTCAAATTTAGGTCTGCTACACTGCAGGTGGGAAAAGAGCTTGGCATGGATGGTGACGTTCTGATCCGGTATGTCACGACGGAATGTGAAAAGTACACCGAGAGAGAAGCAAAGCAATTGGAAGCAGAAAGAGAAGCCAAGAAATTGGAAGCAGAAAGAGAAGCCAAGAAATTGGAAGCAGAAAGAGAAGCCAAGAAATTGGAAGCAGAAAGAGAAGCCAAGAAATTGGATGCAGAAAGAGAAGCCAAGAAATTAGAATTAGAAGCAGAGAGAGAAGCCAAGAAATTAGAAGCTGAGAGAGAAGAAAGGAGGTTACAAGCAGAGAGAGACCATGAGCTGAAAATGAGACAGCTTGATCTTGAACTTCAGGCTGGGACTATCACCCATGGTAATAGCTCACCTCATTCTGCGAATAGCTCTTTTCAGAACACAGCAAATGGGGCCATGAACTTCCACCTAGATCCATTTGTTGAAAAGGAGGACGCAATTGAGTCGTACCTGGATAGGTATGAAAGGCTAGCCTCTACATATGGACTGGAAAAGGAAAAATGGAGTCTAAAGTTATCCCAGGGATTGAGAGGTATTGCATATGATGTGTTTCTGAAACTCCCCAAAGAAGATCAGGAAAATTATGAAATACTAAAGCAAGCCTTACTGATCCGGTATGAAAAGAACTCTGAGGCATATAGGAAGAAATTTAGAACTTCTAAACCTCTACCTGGAGAAACATATAACCAGTTCTCAGCTAGGCTAAAAACGTATTTGTTGAAATGGAGTAGTTTAGGTAAGTATCAGAAAACCTACGAGGATCTGAAAGAAATGGTTATGTTAGAGCAAGTGAAAGATTCCATGTCTCAAGAAATGAGGAAATTCCTTATGGAACAAGGAGCAGAGAGGCTGGAAGACATTTTGAAATGTGCAGAGAGATACCAAGCAGCTCAAGCTGAATTGGTAGGAACAAAAAGGAAGCAGGTAGAAGGATATAAGCCACCACCGCAGAATACCGATTTTGACCAGATGGATCAACCATACAGATACAAGCAAAGATTTGATAATAAGGACAAGAACCCTCAGACTCAGGAAAATAAACCCTACAAACAGGGAGCTAAGTGGTGCAAATTTTGTAAGATGAGCAACCACAACACTGATGAATGTGGGAGGAAAAAACCCCTTCATCATGCTGCATGTCTACGGTGAGGACTTCTGTTAGGAAGGAACTGACTGTGAGTCAGAATAGCCTCCATCACCCACCTACCCAGGAGATAGTGACTGTGAATGGCAAACAAGTCACAGGAATGTATGACACAGGTTTGTCCTATGACGCAGTCGTGTGTGCATCTCTGGTGAGCCCTGAACAAATCACCACAGAAACAGTAGACATTCAAGGGCCACTAAAAGGAACATCACCCCTTACTTTACCCATAGCAAAGATTCATGTCAGTTGTCGCTATGTGGAAGGGGAGATAAATGCAGCTGTGATAGATGATCCCTTTTACCCCCTAATGTTGGGGCGTAAATATGTTTTCTTGGGAGACCCTGTAAAACCTATGGTTATGGCAGAAATCCAGACCAGGTCTGACTCCAGGAACATAGAGAGGGACACCAACTTAAAATTTCATTCGACTGAAATGAAACGGGCTCAAGAAGCAGACAGCACATTGAAGCCTTGTTTTGGCAAATTGTCAAAGACACATAACACACCAAGGAAAGGACACTTCTATAGGGAACATGGACTCTTGTACAGGAAAGCTGGCAGAGGGACGAAAAGTCATGGTCAAATTGTTGTACCATCCACCTATAGGAATAAGGTTATAGGCTGGGGACACATATCAACTTTGAGTGAACACCTGGGTAATGGTGCCACAAAACAAAGAATAGCCACCCAGTTCTACTGGCCAGGTATTACGGAAGACATAAATCAGTATGTAAATTCCTGTCCAGAGTGCACCTATGTAGATTCAGAAAGTCGACGGAAGAGTCTTCATCAAAAATCTACACGCAAACCAGCAATCAGGGGTACTCCCGAGATTTGCACGGGAGGGGAAAGGAAACATCCCACACAGGTTCAATTGCAGTCTGAACCCCATGCGCTGGAAAAAAGGAACAAATCACGTAGCGAAAATCAAACACCTACGGATTTGCGAGGGAAAACCACATCCAACTATCAACGAAAAGAGGGCGGTAAACTTCATGGGAAACCTACCGACCCCGTTTCACCAGCAGTAAGAGCCTGGATGAAAAGCCGAACAGGAAGGAGAGAGATAGTAAAGGATGGATATATTCCGGGAAAACAGAATGTGGGCGCAGATTTTCTTAGTCGTCATCCCACAGAGCTTGAGGAGGATAGAAGGAAGGAAAACTAACCTCGGAATGGTCGATTTGCAATTGTCTTGTACCCAATAGTTAAGCTAGATATCATCCAGCTTAAAATATGGGGGAGCTATGTCGCGAAATTGGTTTCAAGTCATTGCAAATGAGTTCAGTTAGATTTATAAACCCATCTACGATCGAGTGACCGCTTTCAAAATGGCGGCGTATCAGCGAAATGTGTATCGGACAGAGGAAATCGCCAACGATAAAAAATAAACGAAGGGAATCCGTATGAAAAGGATTTTACATTTCAGTACAGGGAAGGATGGTGTATAACTGCATATAAGATGGAACGGTAGGAAGTTCTCATTTACGGAGATATATGCGTATTTCGGCTGCCCACAGTTACGCTAAAAGCATGTAAACCCACTTCTGTTCTAAATATTAAAATCAACAAATAACAGTTTGGGAATTTACATGGATAGGAAGATAGAGTTTTATCAGCTGTATAAAACTAGATAAGATGGAACAATATGGATATTATATATGCCGAGAATGATAAAGGCAAAATTTCAGTCGACGCACAGATCGGCCGAAATCACTGTTCGGGAAGGATTTTTTCAGGTTAGGTTTAGCTGTGACGTCGGTACTCTCCGATACGTCCGCGCTTTGCGTATAAGTAGCGGATCGGTAAACTGAGAGAGATACACAACGAAAGAGGTTTGAGCCAGACTGGAGACAGAGTTTCGCCACTATCCATGAATTGTGAGCGGATCGCCAGAAACATTTTTAAGTCCAGTATCTGAAGTCTGAGGGTTCCATGAAATAACTCAAACCAGACTGTCCAGTATCAGAAGCCGGTGCAGTTCATCCGAGGCAATCCCACAAAAGTGCAGGACCCCAAAGAGTGAACTTCAACTGGTCATTGGCATCCCTACTGTTGGGCCTACCAAGTCTGATATCAGCAAAGGACAGTTTCAGCAGTACCAAGTTGGAAAGATAAGTGTCCTGTTTGACACTGACCACCTATACATGTGAAACAGCCAATAGTTCAAAACAATAATTAACCATACAGAAACTCAGTCAACTGATGACAGTTATCCTTAAATTCAAAGGACTAATAACAGTGATTTCAGTAACTTTATTATTTAAGATCTTGAAGTCTAAACAGACAATAATAGTAATTGTGTGAATATTTTTATATATATGTGTATACTCTTTTCCAACTAGTAGAAATAGAATATTAGTGTAATTATTAAACTATTTTAACTGTACCTGAGGATTTATTCACTTCTTCCATTTGTGGTTTCAGTGAATGTTCATTTTATTATCCCCTAGCATATAAGTAATCATAAGATAGTCATAGGGAGGAGACACCTTAAATCCTGGTACTACTTCTTACCAACTGGACCAGGGTTTTCACAGTCTGACTATTTTTATGATAACAATACACCAGTGCTTATTTCTAAGACTGGGGTATTACTTGTAAGGTCAGAACTCTTTACTGGCATACTCTTACATAATAAATAATTTTAAATAACCTCCCGCTACAATTCCATTAGTGGTTTTCTGTGCTGTTCGTATTTTTTTGCATTTTAACACATAATGTGCTATGGTGTTTTTCTCCAGACATGTTGCACAGAAGGATTCCTCCACCATGAAATAGCCTGTTGCTAGTTGAAGTCTAATTAGTTTTCTGTTCTCTGTTGCATGGTATTTTTGGTTCTCTAGATATCTGACATGTCCGGGTTGGATCTTTTAGCAGTTTATTCGCGTGTCTGCCGTTCTGGCTTTCTTTCCAGTTTTCTTTTCATTCCTTTGTTATAATATTTCTAAGTGTACTTTGATCTATGTTGTGCCTAAACCTGAGTTTATGTGGTTTTGGCTGGTTCTTCCTGTTTTTGCTTCCCTGTCGGCCACCTCGTTTCCTTCTATTTCCACGTGAGAGGGTATCCATACTAATAATACTGAGCAGCCCCTATTATTTAGGTGTGTCCTAAGTTGCAACAATAAGTCTAAAGAAAACGAATGTGCTGAGTCAGGATGTGGGTGCTGCACCAGTTATCACTATCGATAACTATGAATTGGCAGTGGTGCACCACTTCACATACCTAGGGTCTACCATCAATGACAAACTCTCACTAGATACAGAAATCGACAGCCGCATTGGCAAAGCTGCAGCTACCTTTGCCCGCCTCACATCGCGTGTTTGGGGAAACTCCAAACTCACAATGAAGACCAAAGCTGCGGTATATAATGCCTGCGTCACCAGCACACTCCTATATGGCAGCGAGACCTGGACGACCTATGCTAAGCAAGAAAGAAGGCTCAATACCTTCCATTTGCGGTGTCTACGCCGCATCCTCGGCATCTCGTGGAAAGATAAAGTGACGAATGTCGAGGTGTTGTCACGTGCTGGCCTTCAAAGTATGTATACGCTTCTTAGACAGCGCAGACTTCGCTGGCTTGGCCATGTTCGCCGCATGGATGATGGTGCATCCCAAAAGATATCTTTTACGGACAATTAGCAGATGGCAAGAGAACAGTTGGGCGACCACAGCTGAGGTTCAAAGATGTGTGCAAGAGAGATATGAGGGCACTGGACATGGATCCAGCAACATGGGAGGATGAAGCTGCCGATCGCACTAAGTGGCGATGCTATTTACGGCGCCACCTCAGATTGGGCGAAGAGAGGCTCACACAAGAAGCAGAGGTGAGGAGAAAACGTCGAAAGGAGCACCAGGAAAATAAGCAGCTGAGGGCTGTCACCTCAGGGGCGCATTCCCATAGTCAGTTATGACTGAAGGGGCTATTATTATTATTATAAGTTGCAACACTTCTTCTGGTATGTCTGGGCGGTTACATTCAGGAGGGTTTCTTAGTGCTTGAACAGCTGACAGGGAGTCAGTTAGGATTGTTAGCTTTTTTTTTTTTGGGGGGGGGGGGGGGGGGGGGGGGGGGGGCTTGTCAGTAATTAATTCAAGTGCTGTTGTTATTGCCACCATGACTGCCGTGAATGTCGATGCGTTGTCAGTTAAACTAAAACTTGTCTTCATCTTCCAGGCTGGTGGTATGTGTATTCCTATTCCAAGTTCTTCATTGTCTATCTTAGATCCATCAGTGTATACTTTCAAGCTACCCTTAGTTATCTGTTCTATATATTCTCTGGTTATGATTTTAATGTCGTCTTTTCCTGCTTTTTTATTTATTATATCTGAAAGATGAGAGTCAATATTTGGTTTCTTGAGCTCCCAAGGAGGAATCCCTGGTGTGTATTTACTACTACATTTTATTACATTTGCTATAATACTGTTATCTTCTATTTCCTCCATGCACTTCCATCCTATTGGGTATCTTGTGGGTTCCAGAGGGGTATCCCAGGTCATTGGGAAATTTTTCACACTCCCCATCCACTGCCTTTTAGGTATCTCGTCATATTAGTGAGTCCTCTGCAGCTCTCTGCCAGCTTGTCTATATGTTTTTTCCAGTTTAGTTGTTGCTCTAAAGTCATGCCTAAATATTTGGTTGTTTCTACTGTTTTAATTTTGTGCCCTTGGATTTTTATGTCAATTGTTTTTTTTAATAAATCTACCTCTACTGAATATCATTCCGACTGTCTTTTTAGCGTTTAGTTGGAAGCTCCATTTAGCCATCCATTCTGCTATCTTGTTAATTTGGACTTGCATATCTGTTTATAATCTGGGAAGGATTTTCCCCGTCCTCCAAATAGCTGCATCATCTGCAAATTGTGACAGTTTGTTTCTTCTGTTGCTCAATTCCTCTCCTAAGTCATTAACCATAATAGAAAATAGGGAAGGAGATAATACTGCGCCTTGAGGGATGCCGTTCTGTTGCTCGTATAGCTCTGATTTGTCATTATTTACTTGTACTGTAAAGTATCTGTCCTCCGCGAAGTTTTCTATGAAGTTGTATATGTTTCCAGTTATGCCCATCTTGTTAATCTTCCACATTAATCTGGCAACTCCTGCGACGTGGCTGGTACCAAACTGTATCGGCTACTGCCGTTCCTTTGGACCTGCCGGCTGCGTGGAGAGGGGGAACATGCTGCGTGAGCAACAACTTGATCTCCATATAACTGTTCCCAAGCTCGCGCCCTGGAGAGGACACTCCTGCTTCACCCAATAGGTGTCGGCAAAACACGGGAAGTAGCAGTTACCGGTTATAAGCATTTTACCCAATTGGCGTAGAGCATGGCGCCAGGGGCTACTTCCGACAGTGGGAAAGGTTCTAGGATCTCACTGGACAGCTACCGCCCGCTTCAAGCTGGGCAGCTACCAGTCAATTAGGTGGTGTCCGCCACTGTCTGCTTTCCCCATTGGGTGCATGGGGATTAGGGTCAACCCCGAACTGTGGACAGAACATTTTGCACCAAGCAATTATCACAAAACAAGAAGTAATTGAAATAAACAAACTATCAGATTTGGATGCTGGAACGTCCGGACTATGTTGACTGGACTATCCGAAAACCTACATGTCATAAACGATGTAAGGAAGACAGCCGTAGTCAATGACGAGCTTAAACGACTTCAGGTGAATTTAGCTTCAGAAAACGCGCCTGACACGCTCTGGAATGGTGAGCGAGAAGGACTACACATTTTATTGGCAAGGGAAAGACCTTAATAAAACTAGAGAATACGGAGTAGGTTTTGCGGTCAAAAATCGCTAACTAAAATAGTTGAACCAGGTGAGAATGGATCAGACCGCGCAGGTCCCATCACCCTTGTCAGTATGTATGCTCCTACTCTGAACTCTGCCTCAGAATCTAAAGACGAGTTCTACGAGAATCTAACGGCAGTCATCAAAAGCACGCCTAGGCAAGAACAGCTTGTTCTCCTTGGTGACTTTAACGCTAGAGTGGGTGCCGATAATGTTTCATGGCCTTCATGTCTGGGCAGGTTTGGTAATGGCAAGATGAATGAAAATGGACAAAGGTTCTTGGAGTTGTGTTTCCATCATGACTTCGGCGTGACCAACACCTACTTTCTGACAAAACCCCAGCATAAGGTGTCATGGAGACACCCACGATCCAAGCACTGGCATCAACTGGATCTGATTCTCGTCAGAAGGCCACTTCTCCGGTCTTTGCTCTCTACGCGCTCGTACCATAGTGCAGACTGTGATACAGATCACTCCTTGGTTTGCTGCAAATCAAGAGCACAATCAAGAACATTCCATCATGTCAGACATGAAGGGAAATCAAGCATCGATACCAGCAAGATGTCAGACCCTGTCACGATCGCTCAATTTACCGCGACCTTCAAGAAAGTGCTCAGTAGCCCACAGCATGGTGATACTGTTACAGAGAACTGGGAGCACCTGCGGAACACCATTCAAAGTACTGCACTTTCCATCTTTGGTAAGAAGACAGCGAAGTCAAATGACTGGTTTGATGCTTCATCAGATGTGATGACACCTGCCACTGAAGCTAGACGCTGTGCTTCGATTGAATACAAAGGTTCACCGAGTGACAGAACCATACAGATCCTGAAGGCTACGAGAAGCAAAGTCCAACAAACTGCTCGACGTTGTGCAAATGACTATTGGCTCCAGCTCAGTGAGAGCATCGAGACCGTAGCGCAAACAGGCAACACTAGACAAATGCGTGACGGTATAAAGAAAGTTCTTTGTTCACAAAAAAGTAAGATGGCACCGCTAAAAACCATCAGCGGAGAGAAGCTAAACAATTGGCCTATACTGCAGGATAGAGAAACAACAGAAGTGATTGCGTCATTAATAAGCTGAACTGCCCATGGTGGACTTCCGGTGTCGTGTATTGCACATGGCTAGGTGGGGTTGTCGCACGGAAGGTCCAGTGTTCAAATCCTGGGTAAGCCACTCATGTCTGTTGTTTTTCTGTTGTCTGGTGTTCTACTTCTTTATTTCCTGCGAGTGCCTGATAACATACCTTTATATTTGTTTCATACTAATTTAAGATAAAGGTAAGCAGATGGAGAGGTGGGTCGAGCACTACTCTGAGCTTTACGCTAGAGAAAATACCGTCACGCTAGCAGCCCTTGATGCTGTCAAATGTCTGCCAACTATGGAGGAGCTGGATGCTGAACCAACGTTGGAAGAACTCAGCAAGGCGATTGATAGCTTGGCCTCTTGCAAAGCACCAGGCAGTGATGGGATTCCTCCCGATTTAATCAAATGCTGTAAGAGCACCATATTACATCCGCTGCATAAGGTGTGTATTCACGTTGCGCCATGTAATTAGACCAGCCAGCCGATTATACGTTATCATATAATAAGCCGGCTGACCCTTTAAACGTGACGGTCCAACATTTGACGCCAGGTGGATAGCGACCATCCCTGTGTTTGCACAAGACGGGAGTGCGAGATAGACTTAAAGAAAGCCACATTGTCTGTGCTGCGACCTTGTTTGGTGGACAGACGAAAACACAAGTAATAAATATGTAATTCGCTTCCGCTGGTCCCTGTCTGTATCAAGATTACAGATAACCCAGACTGAACGAACGAACGAACGAACTTTATTTTCGAAGGGTTGAGAATTGGGCGCGCAGGCCCGTCTAACATTCTGCCCTTTCACTCTCATTTATCTTGCATACTATATCCTTTTATTCCCACATATTACTTTAAGCATTAATTTAAAGGCATGCAACATTATAAAGTTAACATAATAGCATTCATTTACAGTATACAATCATAATAAAAAATGAGTAGCCTAGGTTTTTTCTTTTTTTTTTTTTTTTTTTTTTTTTTGTTTTTTTTTTTTTTTTTTAAATAAACAAGATAGTGACTGAAGAAAAATAATAATAATAAAAAATAAAATAATATAAACAAAACAATAAATAAATAAGTTATGTATACCGACACTCACTTATGCGGTCAAAACGTCTAATCTGTAGTATTTTTGAATGTGTCATCAATCCTCAATACAAGAATTACAAAAACACATTCTCGCTTACATCCATACATTCTTGGCGGAAATTGAAATAATAATAATAACACTTTCTTGCGCACTTCTGTAACAGAAAAAGTCTTTCAGCAGTTTAAAAAAAAAAAAAAATAATTATATCTGCATGTACATCACCCATTTAAGCAAACGGAAACATTCACATCTCTAAAGTACAGTGGTATGCAGGTACATTCTCACATACATTACATTATATAATAGTATTACATGGATATAAAACAAATTATTCCCATTAAAAACGAGCGGAAGAGGAAAAGAAATGTTGACCTATGGATGAGATGTTGACAGGCGGAGGTACTGAGGGAACTGAAGGACCATACACGGAGTCAGAGAGGGAATCTATTGTTAAAACAACGACACCCCAGACGCATTTAAGAGGCCGATTCAAGTGTCTTTTATTCATCTGAGCAAAAAGTATGTGAGCCAGGACTGGTGTAAGTTGTCATTTTACATTCTATATTTTATTACTAACATGTGAACTAACATATATATATATATATATATATATATATATATATATATATATATATATATATATATATATATATATATATATATATATATATATATATATATATATGTGTGTGTGTGTGTGTGTGTGTGTGTGTGTGTGTATTGCCTTGTGAATTTTAATGTGTGAAAATCGCTCGGGGATGTCAAAGTCATTTGAGGCTGGCAACCTCAGCGCATAGAATGATGATTTCATGAACCACCACTGCCAAGGGCTGGTGATTGCTTTATCGCTAGTTTCGTAAAGAGAACTAAAAGCACAAAGTAGTCCCAGGTTCCATATGGAGCAGGGAGGAAAAGATGAAAGAAATGATATACATTCTAAGTATAATACTTACAGTTTCAAACCAGTGTAAATGTCAATGTGAAAATATTCATTTTAAAATTAATGGAAGTTTCAAACTTTTCAAATCCGTGTAAATATAAATGAAAACATATTCAATTTATATTGTGAACACTTTTCAAACAGTGGAAATGTAAATGTAAACATATTCTATCTGTATTATTAACCTTTGCATTTAAATATAATGTAAAGCGAAAGCTATTCAATTCCAATGTAAATAAAGTTTTATCCCGAGGGATAAAATGTAATTCTCATCGAGGGTAAATTCTGAATTAAATGGGATGGTGGTATGGTAAGATAGGAACCCTAACACATAACCACCTAAATAAATACCTCTCCCCTTCACAAGCTACGCACACGCGATAAAATATATTCCTACACAAGGGTCAACTAATTTACCATCACCTTCCCGCCCCAACTTACTATCTGACTGTTACGTGAACTCCCAGACACAGGCTGAACTAACTGATGCGCGAGTCTTGCCTAAGCCGTCAAAACATTTAGCTTCGATGAAGCGAAACGTTCCTTGGTATAAGTTCCCCGGCCCTACTTTTCTATTAAAGACTGACCCGGGAAAGTTATCAATTAACACAATATAAACGCACTGACGCTACACCAACTCAGTAATATTAATTACATCCCTTACACCCCTGTCTCCTGCCTACCAACAAATTAATACACAATTAAATAAAGTACACAAATACGCTCGCGTATTTACACTGCAAATTATCATAATCAAATTGCGATTTTCACAACTTACTACTACATATTACTGAGCGCCCGTGTATCTAAGCGCTTATCCTCACACAGTTAATATCTCAAAGCCGCTACACAAATCAAAGATACTACTAGCTTATCTCCAAGAAAATTATAGACACTACTACACTAAGCATAAGTAAGCAATTGATGGCACTTCTGCTTAGTAAAATTAAATTAACTCCCAGAAGAAAAAATTTACTTTAACATGCTAAGATCTATTATGAAACGAACTATCTACTCGCTAATAAGTTAAAGACATACCCAAATTATCGAATTTCTCACAAAAAGCAGGCGATATGACGTTGTCTTTCACGGCAGTAAATTATGAAACCAGAGAGACCGCTAATGGCTACAACGCTGTTATCATAGAAAACCGACGCTATAACCCACGCCATGAGTCATCGCATGGCGTCCCTCTGGGCCGACTTTAAACCAATAAAATTGCTGCATTTAAATAAACTCGTACCTCCGCCAATGATATCGTAAACTAAGTCATGTTTATTCTGCTTACGCGCAACTAATTGCGTCACGTCAGATAATCCTACTGACCGTTTTCGTTACTAGAATAATTATGATTGGTTCTAGCGGTAAACCTGGGTCGTTTCTTGTCTCCCCCCTCCCCACCCCACCCCCATACCGTTTAAACGGGTGGGTGTCTCTAACACCGGAAAATTTTACCCAGCCTAATAATATAAGAGAGAAGAGCAAAATTGAAATTAAAACCCACAGTAACTCCTCATAAATAAAACGCAAATAATAGCCTACACAGAGAAGAAAAAGGGGGCCCGTTGAAAATAAAATCACAGTAAATCCTCACAGGCAGCCTTAACCTTTTTATCATGGAAGAACCCTTGAAATCATTTTCATTTCTCGGGGAACCCCTACAAAAAAATTATTATATCTACAGCACACGGTACCGTTAGAGTGATCAGTAAGTTGTAACAATAGTAATCCAATAATAATTTGTAAGTGCTCTTTTCAGTAGAGGATGCTTTTTTTCTGTAGATGTAGTAGATCTCACAAATTAAAACTGAGAATCATAAAGTGTTATATATATTCTGCATGGTGCAGAAACATGGACGATGAATAAGCATTTGGAAGAAAGAATTGAGGCTCTTGAAATGTGGATATATAGAAGAATGGGGCGTATCTCATGGAAAGAGATGAAAACAAATAAGGAGGTCCTAGAAAATCTAGGTATGAAAAGAGAACTAATGAGGGAGGTCAAAGTTCGGCAGCTAAAATACTTTGGCCACATAAAAAGGCATAACACCTTGCAGAAGACCATAACAGAAGGGAGAGTTGAAGGCAAACGTGCAAGGGGAAGACAGCGCTATAAGTGGGAAGATAACATCAAAAGATGGACAGGAAAGAGTCTATCAGAGTGCACCACCAAGACAAGAGACAGAAGACGTTGGAGATCCATTACAGCCAACCTTCGTTGTGGAGATGGCAACTGATGATGATGAGTAGATCTGTTTATTTTGACCCACCTTATTAGCCTACTCTTTTTGTGTGTGGTTCCCCCTCCCAACAAGGGATATCAACGCTAATGCAAAGTGTAGGCAGAACAAACTTCAGTCTCTCCTTTTTGTTTTGTTTTTTTAAATTTCCTACTTGATTTTTGAAAACCTCATCCAAGTAAGTCTAAAAGTCTTTTCACAAATTTCTACTCAAAAAGTTGCTAATGAAATATTTTATGTGCAAGAGTGAACAGAGTCCTATTGCGCATTGCCATACAGGGCTGCCCATCAATGTGAGCGTTAACATCGCTCGGCGCCAAAGGTAAAAAAAAAAACACGGCGTTTATTTATCATAAATTTTTGTGTGTGTGCAATCACTACCTCTCCCGGAACCTTAAGGTAGTAGACTACCTTGTAGGGTAAAAAACTCAAATTTTCCTTTCAGAATCAAACAACCATGGGTATAGTGTTAGTATGGACTTAACATTTTTGTCCACATAATGACCTCATTAATTATGCAAATTAGCTATCCAATATGGCCGCCGTAGTGAATAAATTATACACCTTTTTTAAAACATCATAACTATGTTATTTTTACAAGGATCTGACTGAAACTTGGCAAATTGAATTAGTATATATAGCTTGAGGTTTTGACCTAAAATAACAGATATTGACCGAAAGGTTGATTTGTAATGAATTTTCAAAATTTATATTTCTTGAATGTTTGATATTTGTGCCTCATTATATATGCATGATGGTCATAAAACTAAAATTTTGAATTCAATTGTATCCATTTTAGGTCATAATCTGTGAGATTATATGATAACCAACTGTGTTAATTTTCATGTCAATTGAATGTACAGATCCAGAGATATCTTGTTTCAAAGATCACCAATTATGCTAAAAAGACAATTCCGAGAAAACAAAGAAAAACAGAAAAAGAACTCACAAAATGAAGTTTAATGAGCTCCTGTTGAATAAAGGTCTCCTTCTACTGCAGCTGCAGTGTCTATGAATCCCCTTTTCAGTGCTCTCAGGGTCTTTCCATTGCAATGTCCTTACTTGCTGAATAGATCCTGTGCAGCGTTCTCCTGTATGCTTTCTTTGCCATGCGTTGACTTGTGTTCATGTATATCGAAAAATTCTGCAATGCACTGTGGCCTTTCCCAATAGAACGCACAAATGCCACCATTCGCACATTTACTTCTTTGTTTGTGAGTAGCTGAAGATGAAACATCAGAAGTATTGAAATTGGCAGTCCATTCGCCACTGTTTGTGCGCTTGATACTGATTTCATGACAAAAGCCATTCCGAGTCTCTTCGACGATCTCACAGGTCAGTGAGTACTGATAACATTTGTCACATCTAAAGTTAGCGCATAAAAACCCAAACAGTAGTTTTACATCCATAAGGATAAACCCATTTCCTTTGTTGTAATTTTTAGCTTGTCCTTCACTTTCTTGGACCTTTATGACCTTTATTTTCTTTGCTGAGGAGCACAGAGGTTTTATAGCGTCACTATCGACAATAGGTGTCTCATTTTCAGGCAACGGTTTGTTGGTGTACACGCCTCCCAGTCTTTGTCTTATTTCTCATTGTGAACAAAAGAAGCTCTGCTAACTACTATTATACAGAATCAGTATAAAACTAGCAATAAATAGAGTTGATGTTGGTGAAAATGCACTATGCATGTAACAAATGTTGAAATTTACGATCAAAGCTTTCTAGACACACACTTTTGAAAAATTCACAAGAAATCATTGAGTGATTCCCCGTGGAAAAGTTATAAATATCTTTTTCCTGTTGCCTATGTATAATTATAATTTCGCAGTTTTACAATTACGCACCTTCTTGTTGGGTCATTATTCACATGGTAACCAACTATAAACATTGGTTGCTATGCAAATCACTCAAGGGGGCGTGTGTAGAAAAACACTGATTCCTATCAAACCAGAGTATCTCTAAGCTTCTATGAATTATTTTTAGTTCAAGAACATGTTGACGATGATTTAAAGCATGAAAATGAAAATTGTTGGATTTTTATTTTTTTTTACGCTTTTCTGGGTATACTTCTACCTTAAGGTTCGGTGAAACCCTGGTTTATCCTCTTCCGCGGCCCTAGGCTATATACCCTGTTGCAATTTGAGTGGTTTGTAGGTTTTGTTTTACTGTATCTTCCTATCCTTTTTTTTTAAACTACAATTGACATTATCTTAATTCTATAGACATAAAAAAAAATGTATTCTTTATATCCCAGATTTATAAATTCAAACGTATACCTTTTTTGTTTTTAAATTTTGTTGCGGCTTCTCGACGTCATTAGAAATGTGTTTGCCTTCATAATTAACATCCACAAAGACAATGTTGCCAGTGTACCTACGATGTTGTGTAGCCCCCTGGAAATTGAACGACAACGGGAGCTACAAATCATAATTAAATGTTACATTACCAAAACAAAAATTAACATATAACCAGAAAAAAATTAGAACGTTAAAGGAAGAACAAAAACTAATTTTCCCCACACAACATCACTATGAGAAGTAACATACAAATACAAAAAACACTAAGAAATGTTCAGTAGATACATTTAAGATAATGTAAGTAGGCCTATCAGGCCACTGCCCTGGAAAATTTAAAAATTAGAAACCTACCCACCCCAAAATACTTTATAGAATGTGTGATTCAGGCAATCAAGGTGGCAAATGAGAAACTTTTGAACACCAATCTCGGTCCACGGCCTGTAGTATTCCTGACAGATGCAAGATCAGCACTCCAAGCACTTCAGTCCAGAAAATTGCCAGGTATACAAGCCCTACTTTCTGAACTGTGCAACCAGCGCAGGGTCGTCATGCAGTGGATACCATCTTATTGTGGAATACCAGGAAACGAGAGAGCGGACCTACTGGCTGAAGAAGGTGCTGCAGACGAGCAACCGGATGTACCAGTTACGTACCATCAGAAGAAAAAGATGATCAAATCAACCAGAAAGCCATCAACACCAACACAGGATGACTACCAAGGTATGAACAGATCAGAAGAAATTGTCATTCTGCGCCTCAGAACAGGACACAACCGACTCCGCAGCCACATGTATACAAAATTCAAGATTGGCAATTCAGCCATGTGTACAGGCACCCCAGACTGCGGAGCACGTACTTCAAGATTGCCCCGAGTATGATATATTGAGACAAACCCACTGGCCCAGAGAAACAACACTGGAAGCAAAACTATGCGGACCTCTGTATGAACTACAAAAGACAGTGAAGTTTATATAAGAAACAACATTGCAGATATAGACAATATATTTCAAGCGAACGAAAGAAGAAGAAGTGTGATTCTAACCGGTGCGATGGAGTTCGTGCACTGTGCTGAGATCCTCCTTGTGTGATCTAAGGGAGGAGATCGGAGCACTGATGGAGTTGTCCGTGTGCAATGAAGATAGTCCTTCAAACCAAACCAAGATAATGTCAAATGCATTAAAAAGATACAGTAAAATACAACTTACAAACCACTCAAACCTCAACAGGATAAAGAGACATTAATCTAAGAACACGGAAGGCGATAGAAAACTCTAGACAGAGCGATACATAATGAGACAATCTGATCATCAGAAATGTTAATTTGCTCTATTTACAATAATTTCACAGGAGATATGATACTACGTTCGCATATCGGCAATTGAACATACTACATGACAATAGAGACACTTTATATCCTAATTATAACCCTTCAGGGATTGAACGGGATATTTGTCATCAGTTAAAAAAAATCCCTTTTTAAATCTAGGCATTTGTGATTCTGTGGTTTAATTTGTTTTAAAGACCATCTTTATTGCCCACAGACAATAACACATTCTATAAATATTTTTGTGGTGTGTAGGTTTCCTAATTTTTAAATGTTGCCAGGGCAGCGGTCGTATGGCCTACTCTTTACAATTTCCAACTGCTGAGGGATTTTTAATGCGCGCAACTTGCACACGGAACCTATTTTTTCAACCACATCCGAGAAGGCTTGACGTCCGATCTCATTACCCAGGAGATCAGGGGGGAGTATGACATCATTAGGAACCACTCTGAGCCAACCCGTTACCTTTAAAATTAGAGGCGGATGCCATACCTCTTAGCCACTCTTACCCCAATAATTCTTTACTCTGGCAGTCCCCCCCCCCCAAGTTAGCAGTTTTTCAAAAGAATTATTTCAATCTTTTACATATTTTGTAATCAGCTATTTTGAAATTTGTGTTCTTTATCGCCGATTATTATTTGCCGGGATCCTTTTCTAAAGATGTTCTCTCACATTCATATAAAGTTACTACTTTAGGGGCTCACATAATAAGCGTATTGAGTTCTAAAATTAATGTAGTGGACTACTGGTGCCCAGTAATGTTTATGAAAGATGTTCCCTCACATTCATGTAAAGTTACTATTTTTGGGGGCTCACATGTAAAGCCTGTTGAGTTCTAGAATTAATGTAGTGGACTACCGGTGCCCAGTAATGTTTAATGAAAAATGTTCCCACACATTCATGTCTTCTTCTTCTTCCGTCCTTAGCCACCGACCGTCAAAGCAGTCAGTGGCCATTACGCCTAGTGGCGTCTTAGGGCAACAGCAGATAGATTTTCTTTGCCATTGTTTCCCATCACGCCTAGTGGCGTCTTTAGGGCAACGGCAAATCAACCCATTTGCTGTTGTTTCCGTAATCGAAGTGACTGGCAAACGGGTGATCAGCCCGTAGCCAACACATTCATGTAAAGTTACTATTTTTGAGGGCTCACATGTAAAGCCTGTTGAGTTCTAGAATTAATGTAGTGGACTACTGGTGCCCAGTAATGTTTATGAAAAATGTTCCCTCACATTCATGTAAAGTTACTATTTTGGGGGGCTCACATGTAAGCCTGTTGAGTTCTAGAATTAATGTAGTGGACTACTGGTGCCCAGTAATATTTATGAAAAATGTTCCCTCACGATCATGTAAAGTTACTATTTTTGGGGGCTCACATGTAAAGCCTGTTGAGTTCTAGAATTAATGTAGTGGACTACTGGTGCCCAGTAATGTTTATGAAAAATGTTCCCTCACATTCATGTAAAGTTACTATTTTTGGGGGCTCACATGTAAAGCCTGTTGAGTTCTAGAATTAATGTAGTGGACTACCGGTGCCCAGTAATGTTTATGAAAAATGTTCCCTCACATTCATGTACAGTAAAGTTACTATTTTTGGGGGCTCACATGTAAAGCCTGTCGAGTTCTAGAATTAATGTAGTGGACTACCGGTGCCCAGTAATGTTTATGAAAAATGTTCCCTCACATTCATGTAAAGTTACTATTTTTGGGGCTCACATGTAAGGCTGTTGAGTATTAATGTAGTGGACTACCGGTGCTAATTAATAGTAAGTGGACTACCGGTGCCCAGTAATGTTTATGAAAAATGATCCCACACATTCATGTAAAGTTACTATTTTTGAGGGCTCACATGTAAGGCCTGTTGAGTTCTAGAATTAATGTAGTGGACTACTGGTGCCCAGTAATGTTTATGAAAAATGTTCCCACACATTCATGTAAAGTTACTATTTTGAGGGCTCACATGTAAAGCCTGTTGAGTTCTAGAATTAATGTAGTGGACTACTGGTGCCCAGTAATGTTTATGAAAAGTGTTCCCTCACATTCATGTAAAGTTACTATTTTTGGGGGCCCACATGTAAAGCCTGTTGAGTTCTAGAATTAATGTAGTGGACTACTGGTGCCCAGTAATGTTTATGAAAGATGTCCCCACACATTCATGTAAAGTTACTATTTTTGGGGGCTCACATGTAAAGCCTGTCGAGTTCTAGAATTAATGTAGTGGACTACTGGTGCCCAGTAATGTTTATGAAAAATGTTCCCTCACATTCATGTAAAGTTACTATTTTGGGGGGCTCACATGTAAAGCCTGTTGAGTTCTAGAATTAATGTAGTGGACTACTGGTGCCCAGTAATGTTTATGAAAAATGTTCCCTCACATTCATGTACAGTAAAGTTACTATTTTTGGGGGCTCACATGTAAAGCCTGTTGAGTTCTAGAATTAATGTAGTGGACTACTGGTGCCCAGTAATGTTTATGAAAGATGTCCCCACACATTCATGTAAAGTTACTATTTTTGGGGGCTCACATGTAAAGCCTGTTGAGTTCTAGAATTAATGTAGTGGACTACTGGTGCCCAGTAATGTTTATGAAAGATGTCCCCACACATTCATGTAAAGTTACTATTTTTGGGGGCTCACATGTAAAGCCTGTTGAGTTCTAGAATTAATGTAGTGGACTACTGGTGCCCAGTAATGTTTATGAAAAATGTTCCCACACATTCATGTTGTTGTTATTGATCCAGCGGCGCTTGGGCTCTCACCCTTCGGCTCAATGCCATGTAGTGATATCTGCATGTTTTCACAAGTTGTTTTGTTTCTCCATACAAGGTCTTCCACATATCTGGCCTGGGAGGAAGGAGCCAGATGGATACTGAACAAGTGGGAATGAGTATGCACTACTTCCTGAAGACTGGAACTCATCATAAAGGCACAGAGACTCAGGATGTGATGATCCTATTGCTTTCAACTTTCGGTCACGTCTAGAGCATCACAGAACTTGGCGTAACCAGCAGGCAATTTGGTGGCAGGGAATGAGCACTGTGAGCCGTACCTTGGCTATGTATCTCAGGGAGACGTAGAAACACAACCTTTCAAACTAGAAACAAGCTAGTGCCTTAAATGGCGTAGGATCTTGCAACAAACAAAACTAAAATTTAAAAAAAAAAAAAGAAGATAACATGATCACAGACAGACCTGCTGCAAATGTGCTTCCATTAATCATCATTTACATCCATTAAGGCAGTGTCATCCACATATCTAGGATTCGTATTATGTAAAAATGATCCTTTACATTTATTGGCTACTTTTTAAATCATTCATGCATTAAAAAACATGCATTCTAAACCATTTAGTTGCCAAAAAATAAGTCTCACTGAAAAATAACGCTTTCTTTCATGTTGGCAATTTATAGAAACTGTTAACTATAACTAGATTTTGGTAGCAAAGACCCAATATGTTAATTTCCTCCATTATTTGAATATTTGCACATTTAAATGGATCATGCAGCTGGAAAAAGTTTGAGGTTAAGTGAATTCATACTTGTCATTTATTACCAACTGCAATTTTGTGGTAATCATAGCACGTGATAATTAATTTCTGGTAATTTCCTATCTTTCGTACCTTTTTGCTCCGCAGTGAATATGTATAGTTAGGTGTTGTTTCTTAGCGCTTAGGGTTAGAATTTGGGTTTGTGTTAGGGTTAGTGTTAACCATAATACTATACGAAACAACACCTAACGACATATATTCACTGCGGACCAAAAAGGTACGAAAGATAGGAAATTACCTAATTTCTTGTGTGATATGCAATTTAAATGCTAGTTTAAAATATTCTTAGTAATTTGACACAAAATAGCTATGCATATCGTACATAGGGTTCATTAGCGATAAATAAAAGCATGATGTGTCCTGGCCAACGTCATCACCGTCATTATTTTCCTTTGTGCTCCTTATGGAGCCACCACTGCAGGTTGGTCCCACAGGAAGCTTGCACCAAACAGTGACACACTAATGCAACAGTGGTTTCTATGGCAATATTAGTTTAACATGAGGTTGCCAGCCCTATGCACAACCTCATATTAGTTGCCTAGTACAATAGGCCTGAGGGTGCAGTAGTACTATTCTTGTTTTTGTTGTCTACATGGGCATCCTGGCCAAGGTGCTTCACCGTTTTCTTACATGTGATATAAAAGGTCAAGGATCCCAAAACACGCCCATTGACATATTGGGAATATGGTGTTAGGCCCATATTTTCTTGACCATCGGCACACTAGGGGTGATGTGGTCAGCATCACGCCGGCCGCCTTAACCTTCCCAGAGTTGCTCTGGTACCCAATTTTTTAGGCTGGGTCGACCCTGGAGCCGTTTGACTCACAGTTTGAGGCCTAAAAAAATCCCACCTCAACTGGGGATCGAACCATGGACCACCGAGCTAGGAAGCCTGTGCACTAACCACTGCGCTACCATGGCTCCTATATGTGATATATCACCACAAAAAAAATCATTGTTAAAAATTATTTTTGCGATGGCTTATAAGCCATTGCAAAAAATAATATTTAATAATGATTTTTTTGTTTGTTAGTAAGCTAAAAATATTCTCAACCTTGGCCATGTTTACCGACACAAAAGGCAGCTGTAGTTTTATAGTTATGATTCACGATCATCTGCTAAAAACAGAAGCACATAACTGTGATTTTTTTTCCCCCCTCAATGTCTGTATAATTTCTCTTTTAATGTTTATTACATTATTAAATTTTCAAAATTTTTCAGTTGTGGGTCCCAATCAAAATGATCCACAGTCCATAAAGTGATGATTATAATTGAATCAGAATCATTTCACGAGGCTGATGTGTTCCTCACACTCATTAGTGATGAAACAAATTTATGACAGTGAAGATGCGGATAAAGGAGGAACAGTGGTCTGACATACAAGCAAACTGAACTCTTTCTATCCCATGAGCCGTATGGTGCACCACAACATGGTACATTATTCTCCCAACAGCCACCTGGTACACCCGTGTAGTTTTAATCTGATTTCCTCACGTCTGCACTTAAATTGATATAAAATAAACTTAAAGTGTTGCATTTAAGATTTACAACTGTTCAAATAATATTCCAAAAATAAAAATCTAAAACTGCCTGTGACAGAAAGAGTTAAAAAAAATGGCAGTCCCATAGCAGTTACTGCCAAAGGGGAGTGAAGTGTTAGAGACTGCACTATACTAGGTCCAGCATCGAGAGGTGGGGTGACCAATTCCCTTTCTTGCTGCCTTTTCCTTCCCTAACTCAAGTGCAAAGCCAGGTACCCATTTACAGCTGGGCAGACTGAAGCATGTTGATACTGTGAATTTAACCCAGCACCTTTGTCACAAGAGACCAGCGCTCTAACCACTCTGTCAATCAGACGCTTCGAGAAAGAGTTAAGTAAAGTCAAAAGTTGTCCTAAATCACTTTGACTGCACCATTGAGGATGGGTGAAGACACCAAAGAGGATGAAGATGACACTTTTACAATTCCTGGAACTAAGAACCTGCTGCTGCACAAAGTCAGATCTGCCTTAAGCTCATATTCCTAACTGGAAGGAACCTATACTCCAGCCTTATCTCACTCAGGACATGACACCAATTGAGTAATGGTGCCTTTTTCTTCCATCTAGGCCATGTTGCAAAATGCCTGACTGATTAAAAAGCTCAATAATGGAGTACTATAGAAAATGGACTTTTTGTCTTTTTTGCTAATATGTAGTTACCATTTACCCTGATAAGGCAAGCACTACATACAGCATAGAACAGCACTGAATGTTGTCTAGACAGACAGAAAAGATCACCCCTCTGTGCCATTAAAGACCAAGAAAAGGTGTGGCTTGTGCAGACTTGACACCAAGCAGGGCTGCAGCAAATCTACTGTGAGATGAATAAGCATTGCTTTGTGGAGTTCCACACTGGATGAACATTTTGAAAAATAAAGTGAAAACTTACCTTGCAGTACACATTTTTATTCCAGAGCTGACACTGTATCATGTACCTGTATTCTGTTTTAATACTGTGCTCGGTTTCACTTACAATTTACACACCAATGGAATTTATCAAATTCATTTAGCCTATCTTTTTTGTAAATCTAACTACATTTGACTTCGTCAAATAACTAAATGCACCATTTTCTCTTTACAAACAAATATACTAAGATATCATTCTAATGGCTGTTTCCTGCTAACGTACCCTCTGAGGGTGTAGTATTGTAGATAACTTGAAAAACTGAACAAATTAGTGTCAGAAAAGTAAGTAACTTCCAAAATGATGTATCTACACACAAAAATTATGAGCAAATAACAAATACATAAATTTTGAGAAAATAAAAATTATATCTGGGATTGGTATGGAAAGGGTTAACGCAGAATTTTGCAATGCAGTCAAGTCCATCAAACGTCGACTATGCAATGTTTGCTCTGGCTAAAGATGGTAATGAAATCCAACAATACCAAATAGAACATAAACTTGTCATCCTTCCCTGTTCAAGATAGCTACACAACGACCCACCTAGTCATCTACTTGGAAATCGAACACAGTGTAATTCACTGAGTCAATGTCACAGAGAAGCTGCTAAAAACTTCCAAGACAACTCTCATTTTTTTGCTGCACCAGTTATGCTTTCAGTGGAGAAGCTACAGTGAAACGTTGTTTTCATTAACAACTGCAGGATTTCAATTACAATGCACAGGCTTAACCTACAACAATAATAGTAATGTGTAACAAGGAGACCCATGGTACCATGTTAACGCTATTAGTTGTCATGGAAATGGTTGCCAAATTGGATTTTAATGTGATATTTAATTTTTCTTTTATGTTTTTTTTTTAGCTAGGAACATCACATCTGAGTAATAAACTCATGATGGTTAAATGTTTTATCAGATCAGATTTTGGAGAACTTTTGTAGATTAAGAGATAAAGGAAAAAATAGTAACCAGTTTTGCCAAATTTAACAGCATTATTTGCAATAATTCAAAAATGTTAATAAAATATTAGAATTTTGCTCTGACAATTATTTTAAAAGCTAATGAAGAGTTACTGTGCCAATCTCAAATTAACTGACAATTATATAAGCAAGTTATAAGATGAGGAGTAAACAACATGGTTCTGAGAAATTAAATGTTCAATCTTTATAAGAAGAGCAAAATTCCATACAGAAATACTTTTCTAAGTCAAAATACACTTGTTGAACATGCATTCTGAAAACTTGATATACGGTATTTATAGGGATCCTAAATTATCAGAATGTGGAAAATTCCAGTTTAGGTAATTTTTTTTATGTTTAGCTAAAATCCTCTGCTGCTTCACCCCTTATTATATAAAAGCACATCTTTTGCAAAGCAGCCACTTACTACACCTGGAATGTGAAGAAGTTCACTTGGAAACAGTAAGTTGCACCTATGCCTCATTATTTGGGGGATCCATAAAATCACAGCTCATCGCCGGGTTGCACATTGTGCCCTCACACACCTTAGAGTGGTACATCATGTTCCTTTTTACTCCTAATGGAGCTTCCACTGTAGCTGGTCTCCCTTGAAGGAAGCCTGCACCAAGCATTTACATGCTCTGGCAGTGGTGGTTTTTGGGACCATTAGTTTTACTGATGAGGTTGCCAACTCCCACACACAAACTCATCTTAGTCGCCTTGTACAGCGCAGCAGTCCTATTCTTTATTTATCTCCCCAGTGACTGCTGGGAATGCTACTGTATAAGATTCAAGAATTGACATCGCTAGCTGCATGAAGCTACCAACATTACAGCATGTACCGCCCTTGGCTTGCTGAGTCACAGCAATGACATCCTCATGGATGCAACAGTATCTGACCACCTGCTGTGATGAGGGATTTCATGATTATGCTTGGATTGTTTCATCAATTTCATTTTTAGATTAGTTCTGTTGGTTTCTTTCCCTGGTTAGTTGTCTGATTGTAATGTCTGGTTCATGTTGGTTGTTTAGTTGGCTAATTACGTTGACCTGCTTGTTTGGTTAGTTTTTTTTTGCAAAGTTCATCAGTTTGTTGCTTCGAATGTTGGTAGGCAGCCTGGCTCATGTTGGTTTGTTTGTTTCATTTTGCTGGTGTGCTAGGTTGGGTTGTTGTGACGATTGTTTGCTGTTTGGGATGAATGTAGCATGCCTCATGTTTACCCCTAGTATTTCCCAAGCACTGCTTTAAAACAACTTTTGTATAAACATACAACTCTAGCTGAATACACTGCGATCAGAATTTATGCTAGACTCATGATCCGGAGATGCACATGTACAAGAAAACAAACATAAACCATAAAAATAATATAAACACTGGCTGGCAAATGTATTTTTTTTGGTTCCTCATCGAAAATTTCCTGTTCAACTCCAACAGGTTTTAATTTGTGAACTCTTCAGTGTGGGATTCAAAAGGCTGCTTGATGTAATACCTCTTCTGCCAGTCTGATTTTATTAGCAGCGTTCATACTGGCCTTATTTGCTAATGCAATTTCATCTCAGATATCTAAGCCATTAGAAGAATGATAAAACTGAGAACAAAGTATTTTCCAAATGATATTCATGCAATGCAGTGAAACCTGTCATGGGATATTTACAAATTGCAAGGTATCCTTGATGCTAAATACCTTCAAGTAATTTTTCACTGTGATGTTCTGTTCATTTGTTTGCTTAACCATATCATTTTAAACTCATCGCAGATTTGATCTGAGACAATGTTTGTGTTCAACATTAGTACCATTTGTGAGTTATCTCAGCAGCAATCTTTTTCACAAATTATTTCCCTGCTTGCTCTAAATACCTTCAAGTAATCTATCACTGTGATGTTCTGTTCATTTGTTTGCTTAACCAAATCATTTAAAACTGACCGCGGATATGATCTGAGATGCAGGATTATGGACAATGTTTGCGTGCAACATTTGTACAATCTGTGAGTTATCTCAGCAGCAATCTTGTTCACAAATTATTTCCTTGCTTGCGCTATTTCATATTTATGTAAATCAAGATTAAGTAAATCACACTCGCACTGTATGCTCATCTCTCACTACATCTTACACCACACCAGTCTATGACTGTAAGCCTATTCAACAGTGACAGTAAACAGCCTTAAAAAAGATTTCAGGGGCATTAATTCAGTAATTTATTCATGATAGAAGGGTTAAGTAGTGATAAATTATGTTTTGCTGGTTGGAAAAACAATATTATAGCAGCAAAGACAATCACTGTAAGATCTACTAACACAAAACTGAAGCTTTTGACAATGACCATCCTATTAGGAGAGGTTAGCTTCTCTCTTCACACCCCCCACCCACTTTTTTTCTTTAAGAACAAAAATTCCTAATCACATAGCACATGACACTTGAGGCAGCAACTTTTTAAGCTTCCTTTCTGCAGCCTGAAACAACATTTTGTAGTAAGCATTACATATGTGTGCATAGTTAAACATATTCTGAACAAAGCATCACACATTACCTACAGTTGGTCGTCTATTATGTTCATTAATATTTTGACATTAGTTTGGAAATATTTAAATAATATTTTTATTCAATAGCCATCTCCATTTGCACATGTGGCATGATGTGGAAGATGTTAAAATTTACCAGGGCTTCCTGGTTTAATGGCCAGAACTACAAATTTGTAGCTATTATCAATACTGCCAGTGAAATGATCAGTTTTTATACATCAAAAACATTTCAATATAGTCTACCTGAGGGGTTAAGACAAGTTACCTAGTGTCTTACAAGAAAAAAGTGGGACAAACAACTGACAAAACATGAAAGAACCACCGAGTACACGCTAGGCATTGCTATATATGTTAAAGAAGTCACCAAGCTATTATCCACACTCATAGAAGAGGGTGATCAAGAGGGAATGAGAGAATAAGTGAGGGGAAGTTACAAAAGGTTATGGGAAGGATGAGGAACTTGACAAACAAGTATCAGGTACCCTAGGGAACAACAGAGTTTACAGCACTGCTGACTATAAGTGTATTCACTGACTATAAGTGTATTCACTGATTATAAGTCATTAGAGCCAGAATTAATCAATTGTGCTTCTTAATAAATGCCAGATGGACAAAATCAGTTTGTATGCTAGATTATGATAATCTAAGATACTGTTCTGACAAAGCACCATGCACCGCTTTTGCAGTCTGTAACACACACATTAAGTAATGAATTTACAACTCCTCAATCAATGACATACAGCAACTGCAGCATAAAATGGCACAGATGTTCAATTGCCACTTTGTGACAAACTAACTGTAACGTACAGCAAATACGTTCCGTTTCTCAGAGATGACGGAAACTGTAGAATTATAGAAAATATGCTCAATCCTTAATAAAACTTAAGCCCATATTTTCTTGACCATCAGCAAGGATTGCCCTGCCCCATGATGTGCTCTCAACATTACCCAGCACACTAGGGGTGGTGAAGAAAATATGGGCCTAAACCATATTCCCAATACGCCTCAATGGGCGTGTAATGGGCGTGTAATGGGATCCTTTTATACCTCCTTAATAAAACTGTAACCATTATAAGCCATAATGGCAATCTGTGGTAACATACCACACTTGTTCAATCTATGATACAGTGATATCTGAAGCACACAGCACATTTCAAGCACATATAACACATCTACTTAGATAAACACTACGACGCATATGACGGGAAGTCAACTGTATGGAAAATCTGATCAACATTAGCCATAGCACTTGTGACCTTCTGTGTCGGTGACAATGATGACAGGAATATGCATTTAAAACTTTCCTGAACTTAGACAAATCAGTGAACCCTCAATCTGTAATGCTTACCCATTGCCTAGTGTCTGATTGGCTAGTGGTTAAAGTGCTTTCCTCTTGCAACAGTTACTTGGTTCTCTGATAAAAACCTGACAGTGACATGCTCTGGTCAACCCTGCTGCAAATGGATACCTTACTCTGTTCTTGAGTTAGGGAAGGCAAAGGCAGCGAAGGAGGGAACTTGGCACCCCACCTCATAAAGCTGGACATAGTATAGTGAAATCTCTAACAGTTCACTACCCTATTGCAGTATCTGTTACGGGACTCCTTTTTTTTTGGGTTAACCAACCAACTAAGATCTATTATAGCAGCTGTCACCACTTTAAAAATAAAAAGACTGAAATGTTGTGTTGGAAACAAATGTTTTATCTGAAAGTTTATGTGTTACAAAACATTGTACACAAAATGTAAGAACAGCCTAGCATGTGCAATCACTGATAAGGTTTCTTAGTTCAAGGCCTTTACAATCAATCCTCTCTTCTCAACATTCAAATAAAAAAACACAATAAACAAAGAAAATAAGAAAAATTATACTGAGGAATGATTCAGGAAAGAAACCTCATATTACTTTGATGGTATCTGTATCTGGTGGTACATAATAACACATATCAACAATTTACACAGGATCCTCTAATCCAATTACTACAATAGATTATCATTATGTGAAATGAAGCAGCTCCAATTATAAAGTGAAACAAAGACTTGAATTCTTTCAGCAACGGGAAAATTATTATCTGTACACAAAGATGCTTCGTTTAATCAAACTGCCTTCCATAAAATCTAAAACGAGTCACATTTTTTAACAAAGACCATTTCAAACAAACACAATGACTCAAATATTAGCAGCCCGGACATGTGAGAACAATGGTGGCAATCAAATTCAGTTCAGCCAATTTATGATTGATCAAACCAGTGAAGGCATACCTGGGAGGACAGACACACAAGCACTCACATTCTCTCATCTGCACATGCCTTAAAACCTGGCAGGCAAATATACAACCAGAATTACTAAAAAAGTGTCCTATAGTCAGTTTCTCGCAATTGAGCTGGCACTTGCTGGAGCTAAGGACATCTCGCCTCCCTGCAGACCTTCACGGGGAGGACTCTAAAGAAAGATGAAAATAGTGAAATATAAAAGTATGATTCCAGGAGAGTCAAAATAATATCAGCTGTAGGAACACACATTAAAAAATATATGTTATGGCTCTATTTTGAAGACGTTTAAAATAATAAATAAAACAACTACTCAAGATATGTTGTTGTTGTTGTGTAACTAGGGCAGCTGAGTTTCTTGCTCTTTTGCAGCCGATAGCAAGTTGAAGACTCCTTGTTATTATCTACACTGTAGATCTAGTTTTTTCTATAGCTTTTTTGCCATTCTGAAATACGAGTTGAAGTCATGAGCTCCAGTTTCTCCAGCTTGGCTTGCATTTAAAATGTCATCACATCTGATCCCAAGCCAGGAGGGAGAAGCCATGGCATACTGTGCATTCCCAACCATCCATGGGGGGTCTCCAAATATGCAGAGCTAAAATACTGTGCTATGGTTCTGGGCTCTCCCAAGGAATTGTCACATCCTACACAAAGCCACTGCTCAGCAGCCCTAGCCTATCATGGGTCCATAGTGAGGTCCTCCTGCAGGCAGCCAACCAGGTAAAAGCCAGAGTTGCGTCTGGGGCTCAAGTGACTCCTCCAAGCCTAGTGTACAATGCTGGGCTCTCAACATGTTTCACCAAAGGAGGAATCCCTAGATGTGTGGATGATTTCAAGAGTCAATGAGGGTGTAATTAGCCTCACAGACAGAGGTTCACTTCCACATTTGTATACTATAGCATTGTGCTTAGCTGGTGGTCATTTAATGATGACTCCAGATATGCCTCCATGCATATCACAAGATATAAATGCTATACACTGTGATCCTTCACAAAAATACACCTCGTCTGATTCTAAAATCACAAAAATCTAGTTTTCAGTCACTTTGAGAAGAAGAAGAAGAAAACATGTAAAGAATGTTCTACGTTTCTTGAACTCTTTTAAATGATCAACAAAGGCCGCTACTGGTCATGAATTTTTTGCATCATTATCAATTCCGTTTTTCCTCCTTATGGAGCACGGAGCCACCACTGCAGCTAGCTCTCTTGCAGGAAGCCTGTGCCAAATCATTCACATGTTCTTGCTGCTGTGGTTTCTGAAGCACTTTGTTTTACACAATAAGACCGCTAGCCACATGCACAACCTCATTAGTCACCTCTTACGACATACTTGAAGGAGCAGTGCTCATATTCTTTCTATGCCTCCTCGGAGACCCCCAGGGTCAGAATTATAGAATACGTGAAGCAAAATTTATATATTTTGTTACCTTCACATGTATCTGGCACTTTAAGACAGCTGACCTCAAAATGAGAGCCTAAAAACAAAAAAACCAAAGAAACAATGACAGGCATTTAAAAAAATCAAAGACGATATAAATATTTATTAGCCTTAAAATGCTAAGAGTTTCCACCTGTTTTTGTTCCCCTTTCTTTCTGTATCAAACTATTTCAGATTCAGCATCCTATCTAAAAAAACAACAACAACAAAACACATGAAAATACAACACAAAGTGGTCTACCATCAAAATAAATCTAATCAAAGACCCTGATGTCAAGTAAGAAATGCTACAGAGTGGACTCAAGAATGTGAGAATGAACAAAATCTTTATTTCATCAGGGTAAAGAAATAGGCATTATTGCCTTTTTTATATTTCTGCCCTGCAAAATACAATTCTCAAAGTGCATTTTTTCAAAGTAAAACATTTTTAACTTCAGTAACAAGTACTGTATAAACTCTAGTAAAAGTCGAGAAATTTATTCTTATTTTGGACCTTAAAAAACGTACCCCAACTTTATAGTCGAGTCAACACACAAAAAAACAAAGGGACTTGGGAGATGGAATTTAACAGCTGCGCCCTGTGCTGCAGGTATTATCTTCCAAGAGAGGCAAGCCAGATCGATGCCCTTTAGAAATTTCTTTGCCTCTCTAGAATCATTATGCTAAAATCTTCTAGTGACATTAGTCCAACTGTAGGATGATGCCCCCCTGTAGATCCTAGGGGTATCTGATGAGATAGAGAAAGAACAGGACTGCTGCCCCCTGTGGAATATCATACAAGGCGACTAGTGTGAAGTTGTGCATAAGGCTGGCAACCTCATCACATAAAACAAACTGCTACAGAAACCACCCACCACAACAGCATGTGAATGATAGGTACAGCTTCCTGCAAAGGGGACCAGTGGTAGTAGTAGCTCCACTCTACATGAAGAGTGGAAAGGAAAATGATGTAGGACTATGATTACCATTCATATAGCCCAATCTGTAATTTATTACATAAACTCCGCACATACTAAAACAGGAATGGCACAACTATCTGTTAGTGGAACAACAAAACAGGTATACAATGATATCGTCTCCTTAGCCGCCGACTGTCACAGCAGTCAGTGGCCATCATGCCTGGTGGCATCTTGTAGGGCAGCAACAAACTGCTTCCACTTTGTTCGGTTGGCGGCCACCCCTTCGTACAGTGCCCCAGCTCTGGTTCATTCTTTGCATCTCTGCCTCCACAGTTCTCCGCCAAGTTGTTTTTGGTCAGCATCTCTTTTGCTTTTTTGGGGGTCCACAACATAGCTGTTCTTGTGATGGCATCGGGGTCTCTTTTGAGGATGTGGCCAACCCAACTCCAGCGTTTGCCAGCTATGATCGTGTGCATGTCCTCTTGGTTACTCCAAGTTAGTAGTTCTTGGTTAGTGATAGTATTCGGAGAATTTTCCTTAGGCAGACTGTGTGGAAGGAGGACAATTTCAACATTTCCTTCTCTGCCGCACCATAGAGAAGCACAGAAAGTACACAGCTCTCATATAATCTTAATTTGGTGTTTGTGCTGTACTGGGAAGACTTCCAGATGTTGTTGAGACTAGCAAAAGCTGTTCTTGCATTATTATACAATAATATCCCCATCAAGGCCAGCTCCTTGACGTGGAGATGGGGCTCAAGTACAGCCATCAGCGGCTGAAAAACCAAGACTGGCCAGGCCCTCCTAGACTCGAGCAAGACCACAGTCTGCCCTAGCAAGTCAAGGTGCTGAAGACGGAGGCAACCAGCCAAGAGGCGCACCACAGCAATCAGGATGCCACGCATTAGCGCTATAGGAAGTATGCCTACATCTGCAAAACGTTATGGCACTCGCCCTGTGACGGACACCCAGGCAGGCGCAGTGCCGGGCCCTCTGCCTCGGAAGGGCCCAACCCCTACTACTGGGGGTCCTTCTCAATTGCCCCGGGGAGCCAGGAGGCATGAGAATAGAGCTACTGGCCAAGCAAAGAAAAGACCATTTAAAATAATGCACTGGAATGCTGAAGGCGTCAATAGTAAAAAAAGACGGCTACAGCAAAAAATTAGAGCTCGAAAATATCTTGAATGAAGAGCAAGTAAATGTATGTTGCTTGCAAGAAACCCACCTCAACAAAGACATAGCCTTCAAAATCAGAGGCTACCAGTGCTACCGATCTGACCGAATAGACAGGCGAAAAGGTGGAATACTGACACTCGTGAGGAATAACATCAGTGCATGTCAGCTTGAAACATATATGGAGGGGGCGGAATACCAGATGCTTCATCTCAGGACAGAAAGTTCAGAATTCCACCTGCTCAACTACTACTGTCCGAGCGACCGCCCACTGGCACTAGATACAATCCCAGCAAAAGAAAGACTGATTGTATGCGGAGACTTCAACAGCCACTCACAGAGCTGGGGCTATGATCACATGGACAGGAGAGGTGAGGAGCTTGAAAACTGGCAGGATGACAATGGGCTTATCCTGATTAACCAGCCAATCGACCCACCAACCTTCTACTCGAGATCATGGCACACCACCTCTACACCAGACCTGGCATTCCACTCACCCAGCTTGGAGTGGAACACCACACGCGTTGTAGGGAAACAACTTGGAGGCAGCGACCACCGGCCAGTCTTCCTAATTGTGGAAAATGAACTTGTCAAGGAGAGCAGCACTCTCTCTAGGTGGAACTACAAGAAGGCAGACTGGACAATGTACCAGCACCGTACTAGTATACTGGCTAGAGATCTGACTGTAGACAAAGACATCAATAAGCTAGTTGATGAATTCAGCAGATGCATATTACAGGCTGCTCGTGAAACAATACCTAGAGGGGCTCGTAAGCACTACAAACCATATTGGAATAGTGAACTAGAGCAGCTGCACAACGACGTGGAAACATCTCGAAAGCAGGCAGAGACCAGTCCATGCCAAGAACACCACAATAACTACCAGCAAGCTAAGGCCAAATTTCAAAGGGCCAAGTTGCAGGCCAGGCGAAGAAGCTGGAAGGAGAAAACAGAGTCCTTGAACTTTGAAAGAGATACGAGGAAACTGTGGAAGCTGGTAAAGCAACTTAACGATGAAGGTACAGAGAGAAACTCAAGGATTGCTCTGTACAAAGATGGAAACATCCTCATGGGAAAACAGGCAGCTGATCACTTTGCAGACTCCTTTGCTAAAGACAACAACATCGAAGTTAGCCCAGAGAAGCAACAGGAGACTCGTGAGAAACAAACACGCAGGACGAGATGGAACCATACCTGAAGTTATGGAGGCACCAATCACATTCAGAGAACTGGAGCTTGCAATATCCAAATTGAAAATGAGAAAGTCGCCAGGAGTTGATGGAGTGTCCAATGAAATGATTAAGAACTTGGGAACCGCAGCAAAAACAAAGCTGCTGCAGATCTTCAATATCTGTTGGAACTCAGGCAGAGTTCCACAGACCTGGAGGGAAGCAATCATGATACCACTCCTAAAACCAGGAAAAGACAGTTCCACTGCCTCCAGCTACAGACCAATCAGCCTTACAAGCTGCCTCTGCAAAAACAATGGAACGTATCATCAACCTCAGGCTACAGTGGTACCTTGAAAGTGAAAACCTTCTTGTACCACAGCAGGCGGGCTTTAGGCAGTGTTATTCCACCGAAGATCAGGCAACTTACCTTTGAGATGAGGATGCTTCCAAGATAAAAAGCTGGTACTAGCAGCATTGACAAAGGAAAGCATTTGACAAGGTTTGGAAAGAAGGGCTTCTGAAGAAACTGAGAAATTGTAGAGTGAATGGTAAGATGTACAAATGGGTGAAAGCATACTTGCATAACAGAAGAGCCCGAGTACAACTAGATGGCCTCAAGAGTAAGAAAAATTCTACTGCGTCATGGCGTCCCTCAGGGAGGGGTTCTGTCCCCCACACTTTTCCTAGTCTACATCAATGACCTGGTTGCTGAACTACCACATGGAATGAAAGTGGCAATGTACGCTGATGACCTGGTAATATGGTGCACAGATGAGCATGCAACAGTGGCCACCAAACTGCTACAAAGAGCTATAGATGCCTTAACCTCATGGGCAAATAGATGGTGTGTCAGCATCAACACAGACAAGTGCAGCACTACGCTCTTCACCCTCTCTCCCAAACAAAAAGCTGGTGTCATCAAGATAAACAAAGAGCTCCTGAGAGAAGATAAACAACCCACCTATCTCGGAGTTACATTCGATGATAGGCTGACATGGAAGCAGCACATCAACAAGGCAGCAACAAAGGCCAGGAGGAAGCTAGCCATCCTGAGAAAACTAAGTGGAACCACATGGGGAGCCAGCGGGAAAATACTTAGTAAAGTTTACCAGCAGGGCATACGACCACACCTGGAATATGGGTCAGCTGCGTGGTGTCCAGCATCAAAACACCACATTACAAGAGCTAGATAAGGTGCAAAACCAGGCGCTTAGGGTCATCACGGGGGCAATGAAATCAACGCCTATAGTGGAGATGGAGAAAATGGGGAGGATACAAGCACTGAGAGAACGCAGAGACACGAAAGTGCTAACACAGGCAGAAAAGTTCCTCTGTATGCCGAGCCATCCAATGAAGGACAGATTCCAAAACCTAGCAATGGGGCGACTGAAAAGAAGCAGCTTTATCCACCAGGCCAAACGATTTCGTAGACAAACCTCAGACCTGCCTGAAGTTAACAGCCCTCTAAAGTCTGTGCCAGAACAAACCCCTTGGAGAGAGGAGCATGGACTACCAGTACACATCCACACAAAAGTGAAAGGAATATTCGACAGGGATGAACAGAACAGCGTGCAACGTAGGACAGTCACTCTCAGTTTCCTGGATGATAAATACCCACAGGACCTCTGGGTCCGAGTATACACGGATGGGTCAGCACAGAATGCAGTAAAGAATGGAGGAGCAGGAGTGTACATAGAATACCCAAACAACACTAGGGATACGGTCAGAGTACCAACGGGGAAATTCTGTAACAACTATGATGCAGAAGTCCAGGCAATCAAGGTGGCAACTGAGAAACTACTGAACACCAATCTCGGTCTACAGCCTGTAGTATTCCTGACAGATGCAAGATCAGCACTCCAAGCACTTCAGTCCAGAAAATTGCCAGTTATACAGGCCCTACTTTCTGAACTGTGCAACCAGCGCAGGGTCGCCATGCAGTGGATACCGTCTCATTGTGGAATACCAGGAAACGAGAGAGCAGACGGACTGGCTAAAGAAGGTGCTGCAGACGAACAACCGGATGTACCAGTAACGTACCATCAGAAGAAAAAGATGATCAAATCTATCAGAAAGCCACCAACATCAACGCAGGATGACTACCAAGCTATGAACAGATCAGAACAAATAGTCATTCTGCGCCTCAGAAAAGGACACAACCGCCTCCGCAGCCACATGTATACAAAATTCAAGATTGGCAATTCAGCCATGTGTACATGTGGACAGGCACCCCAGACAGCGGAGCACGTACTGCAAGATTGCCCCGAATATGATATATTGAGGCAAACCCACTGGCCCAGAGAAACAACACTGGAAGCAAAACTATATGGACCCTGTAACTGTCTTTTTTTCCTTGTTGATGTGATCACTGGCCCAAGACAGTATACATGTTGTTAGATGTGTAGTGCGAGCGTATGATGAATTGAGTGTGGGTGCGAATGAAGGCGCGAATGTGTTTAGGCTCGTATAGATGTAGATCCTGCAACCCATACTCTCACATGCAGTAATCAAGGATGCTTTGACACTGCAGGCATGTTTCAAGACATTTATTGACGGGAACACACATAATATCAACAGGAACAGTCAGTGTAACAAGGTCATGCTGACCTGACATCGATAGGTATACATTTGGCATTCAAAAAGGTAAACATCAGAATAGACGTGCATGGTCAATAGCAAAGTTCTTCAATAATGACAGTTCGTAGCGTCGCCCTGGGCGTCTCTGACTAAACGCGTCAGATGCCTTAGTTACTATGACACATAGGTGCAACTTGGCACTCCCCGCCAATTGCACATATCAGGCTGTAGTATAATAGCCGAAAGCACAGGCCTCGTTCTGACGTCGGCCGTGTACTTCTGTTAAATAGGTTATCATCAACCCTGCAGTAATACTTATTGTAGATAGAAGTTCCGCCAATCTGCGGCTCCCACAATATATCTTCGTCACTGGATTTCTGGACAATATAAGACTAACAGTCTTGGATGGCTACCTCGAGCACAAATATATAAGTTCTGAAATGGCGGATCAGTGAGCTGCTGTTCACCCTAGGTAATCCTTTACATGTTCTGCCACCGAAAAGCGTAATAATGCATAAAGGTCGGTATTACCTGGCAAATGAATCCTCAGAACATCACAAGGAATTCTGTCGTCATCCCGACGCACAGAGATTCACTGGGGAAAACTGCCATAGCAGTTACTTCGAAGATTCTCCCCGAAAAACAATGGACTCTTGGTCCCTTCAGAAAAACAGGACCTCCCGGCTTCCCGGAAGTATATCTCACTCCCGCTTAAAAAACCTTCCCATAGGCCTACGCCGAACTGTCAACCTCTGACCCTAAAGGTCAAACACAATGAATGAATAAACAAGGGAAGACAACCCCTAATCAACCTGACATCGCAGGTAAAGACACAATTATACTTATGATACAAACATAAGCAAATAACTTGACAGATGACTCCGTCGAAAATGACAGCAACATTACTACCACCCCCCTGTAAAAAAAAAAAAAATGCAATTTTTTTTTTTTTAATATGTTCATGAGCAAGATAGCACCAGTATCACTTCTGTGCTCATGCAAACAATGAACCTAATATCAGGTACAATAGAAGAGGGTACAAATCATCTCCCAACATAGGAGAAAATATTTCCTTTAAGCCAAACAAACTAAGGGATACCATTCAAGAAACCTAAGTTGCTGGCAATACCAATCATATATCAAACATTACTAAATAATATAACCATAGCAATATACAAATGTCAATGCTATTTTAGCAACATATCACTGATGGATGGACAAAATGAAATTTGTTAAATTATCTAAACATCATCCAAATACATTTGTATTACAACATATTATGATATTAAGGACAGACCTAAGTCTGAAAATATATCAGGAAAAACTAGGACACAAGATTTAACTGGAATCATGTGGGCATCTAGACAATATGTCCGCCATCACATTATCCGAACCACGGATAGCTCGCACCGTGAAATGGAAAGGCTGAAGAGCAATAGCATAACGAGTAGATCTCGAGCTCTTCAAATCCTTACTTTGCATAGCCGTAAGAGCTTTTTGGTCGGTTTCCATAAAGAAATGCGCGCCCAGAAGGAACCTTTGTAGCTTAAGAATGGACCAAACCATAGCCAACAATTCACGGTCCAAAACCGAGTAATTCCTTTCTGCCGCATTTAGCTTCCTAGAAATATACATTACAGGATGCAGAGTTCCTGAATATTCCTGCATTAGTGCCGCTCCAATGCCAGTGGAAGAGGCATCACTACGAAGGACAAAAGTCTTATCAATCGTCGGTAGTCTTAAGATAGGATGAGATGAGAACAAATTCTTAACCTGATCCAATGAAGATTGGCATTCTTGGGACCAACGCACCATATTAGGAGAACCTTTTTTCAATAACGTTGAAAGTGGTGCCATAATGGAGGACAGATTCTCAATGAATCTTCCATAGAATTGTATCAATCCCAAGAGACTACGCACTTGCTTTTTTGTCTTCGGAACCGAGATATTTAATATCTTTGAAATGTTTTGGTCCTCTGTCTTCAACAGACCATGACCAACTCGATGACCTAGGAAGGAAATTTCACTAAACCCAACAAAAGCTTTAGAGGGTTTAGCAGTCAATCTATGCTCACGTAGAGTAGATAGCAATTCCTTTAGACCCACATAGTGTTCTTCCCAAGTATCGCTGAAAAGACAGATGTCGTCTAAATATGCAATGACATCTGCACGATCTGATAGAATTCGTCGCATCATGCGCACGAAAGTCGCTGGGGCATTCATAAGCCCGAAAGGCATAAAATTCCATTGAAACAGACCCCTAGGTGTCGAAAAAGCAGTGAGAGGTTTGGCGTGTTCCGTCAATGGGACTTGCCAATAACCTTTCGACAAGTCTAGTTTAGTAAAGAATTTAGCTTTAGAAAGTCTAATAAGTAGATCATCTAATAACGGCATAGGTTCAGCATCGAACTTCGTAACTTGATTTAATTTGCGATAATCAACGCAAAGACGTATGTTATTGTCTTTCTTTCGAACAATAACTATCGACGAAGAATAAGCTGAAGTGGATGGTTCAATTATTTGTAGTTGAATCATTTCATCCAATTCTTTCTCGACTTGTGCTTGAAAATGAATAGGTATTGGGTATGGTCTTACTCTGATCGGATTACGATCAGTAAGTATGATGTCATGTTCTATGACATCTGTGTGTCCAGGAATGTCGGTAAGGACATCCTGATATGATTGTAACGTAGAGGATACTTGACGCTGTTCCTCAAAAGACAAGTTGGAAGAGATTGTAACGTCTCTCCACGATTCCGTTGAAGTAAGTGGAATCGCAGGAAGAGGTAAGTTCACGTCAGAAAAAATAGTTTCCTCATCCTGTATAACAGACAGGGATGAGATGTGACCATGTTGAACTGGAGAGTCGTCCGTCGCCTGGAAAATAGGCTGTAAATAGTCTGGACGTTCAATAAACTCTGTTAGCATATTTATATGGAAGGTTTTATGCCTTCCATCCACATCGACAATATAGTCGACATCAGAAATTTTCGAGACTATAGTGTATGGACCCTTCCAAGAAATGAGAAGTCTATTCTCTCTTGAGGGCAGTAAGACATATGCTTTGTCTCCAGGACAAAGTTGACGTAGGCGTCTTTTCTTATTAGCAAATCGCCTAGCTTTTTCTTTCGCAAATTCGGAAGATGAAGTTGCTAACCTGCACGATTCGATAATCTTTTCTCTAAGAGCTATAACATATTCATATGACGATTGTGTATCATCGTCAATATTATCGGAAGTTATCAAATCGTGTAACAAGGACATTGGCCCGCGCGGTTGCGCGCCAAAGACAAGTTCGAAAGGAGAAAACCCTGTATGCTCGTTGGGAACCTCTCTATAGGCAAAGAGGACTGCAGGTAAAACCCTGTCCCAATCTTCAGGATGATCCTCCGTTATCTTGCCAAGTAAGTTCTTTAGTGTCCTGTTAAGACGTTCTACCAATCCATTGGACATTGGATGATAAATACTACTGAGAGACCTTTTAATGTCTAGCGTAGCCATTACCTGAGACATAACGTCCGAAATTAACTGAGTGCCGTGATCCGACAGTATTTCTCCGGGGAATCCCAGACGAGAAAATACGAGCCAAAGAGCATCAGCGATATCGACAGTTGATATGCTCTTCAGAGGAATAGCCTCTGGCCAACGCGTGCACATGTCCACGCAAGTGAGGATAAATTGGTGTCCTCTGGCTGACTTAATTTTGAACGGACCAATGATGTCTATAGCCATTTTCTGAAACGGCCGAATCGGAATATCTGCAGCCTGAATAGGAGCAGCATGTCTCGGACCCCTAGACTTGACCTCTTGACAAATTTTGCAAGATCGGCAATAAATTCGGATGTCTTTATTCACGAATGGCCAAAAGAATGACGCAAGGACTCTAGTTTTAGTTCTGGAAAAACCCATGTGTCCCGCACACTGAGAATCGTGTGCATGCCGAAGAATTAAGGCTCTCATACACTTAGGCACCAGAATTTGCGAGTGCATAGACTTGTCCGAGTGTTGTACCATTCGTACCAATATACCATTCTTCATAGTAATATACGATTTGTGATTCGTATTTTGATTGGGATCCCCTTTCTTTGCAAGAAGGAAGTATTTCTTCAAAGAAGGATCCTCTTCTTGACGTTTAACAAACGAGTCATGGGAAATCACCAAGTGCTCGTCTTGGCTATCAACTTCATTACTATTATCAGATGAAGTTGGGGGATTAAGAGCTTGAGCTCTTGTCACCACTGCATTGACCGTTTGAATGTTTTTTTCTTCCCAACTAGAAATTTGTTGCGGGGTGCATTCCTTAACCCCATGAATACGACCGATTATAAGATCCGCAATAGGATTAGGAAGAAGACATGCATGGACATCTCCTGTGAAGAAAGGAGTGTCAATCCTAATAATAGCAGTAGGATAGCTTTCCATAGTACCACCAAATGTAACACATTTGATTGTTTTTCCAGTGGCATAGCAAGGATCTATCAGAGACTCCTTAACCCCGACGGTAGTACATCCCGAATCGAAAAGTACTGAGACTAGCCTATCATTTATTAGACCTTTATGTAAGATGAGAGATCCTCTCCCATCATGCGCAACTGTAGCAGGTAGAGCAGGAAGAGGGTGACCACAACTTAGCGTAGATACAGTTGATGAGTCAAACAATGTTAAGCATTGGGGGCATTCAGTTGCTCTCCCAAAATCGAAAGCACAACCAGTGATAGCCCTAGAGTTACCACTATCATTTACTGTATTACAGGCTCCATCAAACTCTTGTTGTGCAGAGTTTGCCTGTTGGTAAGGTCTTTTCTTGTTAAACCTAGGTCTACCTCGATTATCATTTCCCCTGTAATTATTTCGACTATCATTTCCCCTGTAATTGTTATCATATTGCCTATTGTAATCATCATTCCGGTTTGAATCCCGGTTTCTAAATTCACCATCGTCATAATCTTGACGTCGAGAATGATTACCTCGAAAATTTGAATAGTTATTATTTGGATAGCCTTTGCGAAAGTGTCTCAAATTATTACCACTAAAATTACGAGAACTACCATCTTGTCTCCACTGCATAGACGAAGAACCATCATGTGTTGGATTACTCCGCTTCTGAGTGTAATTTTGATTACTTCCCCTATTCCAATTTTGTTGAGCACCCTGAAATTTTTTTTTGAAATTAGGGCCATATGGTGTTGCCGAAGCAGCTGGCAACCCTTCTTTCACTTTAGAATTGCTAACTGTAGCATGGGGATGTGCTGTGGCATACTGACAACAGTATTCCTCCATTTCTTTTAAGTTTTTAGGCTTACGCTCATGAAGGAATGCAAGAAAAGAATCATTAACAGATGACAAAACCTTATCTCGCAATAATAAGTCCATTAGACCTTCATATGTTTTCTCAATCTGAGACAACTCAACCCATCGTGTAAATGTACGACGTATCTTTGTAACAAAATCAGAGAAATCTACTCCATTTTCTGGCAACATTGTCCTAAAACGAAGACGATAGTCTTCTTGTTTTAGTTGATATTTTTTTAGTAATGCTGCCCTGACAACATCATAATTAGTCCTCTCATGTTCGTCTATTGTCATAAGAGTAGTCACTGTGTCACCTGTAAAAAATGGCATCAGTTGTTCAACATATTTTTCCTTTTTTATGTTATGCGTATCGCACAAAAATTGGAATCTATCTAGATAATCTGCTACGTCATCCTTTAAAGGATTGAAATGAGGCAATTTAATCCTACTAACAAACTCCCTTGTCGTACTCGAAGTTGTTTGCTGAGCACCCGTACTCGCCAATTTCAATTTCTCTAACTCCAAAGTTGCGAGTTTTTCATCAAGTTCCATCTTCTGTTTTCTTTCCTCATGTTCCATTTTTCTAATTTCAGCCTCGGCTTGAGCTTTCCTCTCCTCTGCAGCAGCTTGAGCTTTCCTCTCCTCTGCAGCAGCTTCTTTGTCTAATCTCTTTTGTTCAGCTTCAAATCTCCTTTCCTCCACCTGCATCTGCAATTTCTTTTGTTCAGCAGCCATATCAGCTTCTCTGTCTAGCCTTTTTTGTTCCGCCGCAGCTTCTCTTTCTAATCTTTTCTCTTCTGCAGCTAATGCTTTGTCATACTGAGCAACAGCCCATTGTTCTAACTGTTGACCAGTCTTATCAAGAGCTCTCCCTTGTGTAATAAAGTAGTCCAATGTAGACATCTTGTCTACTGAGATCAGTAACTTGCAGAAGCAAATATATTAAATTATCCCACTTTAATGGGAGACAAGTCTGAAATGCTAGACTTGTATACTCACTTCACTTTATTTTACTGTCTTAGTCTTAGACAAAGACTTTGTATGTTCCTCTTGTTTATAATGTACCCAAAAAAATCACTTGAGTACCTGTGGAAAAAAAAATTCCCTTTATATCCCACTCAATATGGGCACAAGTCTTTTTTCTAAAGAACTTGAATATGTATTTCACCTTGTCTCAATCTTTGTAGATAACAAGTCTTTTATCAAAGAACTTGTATAAATATCTTATATAATATTATTTAACAAACTCTATATGAAGAGTCTACCTTATCAATAATATCAAAACATGACCCAGTATGTGTATGTAGACTGTGCATGACAGTAATGTAGTACAACCAAAAAAAAAATACAAAGACAAAAATACAAAACAATACAAATGGCAACACTGTTTTAACCAAAAATGTGTAGAGAAATACACAAGAAAGGAGAGACCTACAGAATACAAACAAAACAAATCGACAATCAAAACTGAAAAACAGACAAAATATTACAAAAACAACGTTAAGTACAATTACATCACAGCTAACATCAATAGCGACCAATTGTCACTAGCAAATTTCCAAATTAAGAAAATTTGCACCTACAGAACGCTTACAGTAAGCCTCGATCAAGTGGCATATTTACCGTAAGACCCTCCAACCGAAAAACCCGCAGAAAAATACACAAAAACAGTAGAGGTGACATAAACATATAGCAATCAATTTCAATGTGTTGCAGAACAAGTTCAGTCACAGCTGAAACTAAAATAAATTTCTTGCTCCTTGCGAACACAGAAACGAAATGTCAAACGCGCACTGAACGTCAAATCCACTGTAACATAAAGTGGTATTCACGAACCAAAGTTACTATGACCTTCTCAAATTAGGGCTTGCACATTGAATGTTTACTATTTTCACGTACTGTTTACAGACACTTGACCTCCAACAATGTAGCTTGAATGCTCTGACCTAGAAAAGTCTGTTGTTGAATGAAACGTGTAACAACCAGCAGTACTGTTTACAATAGGAACCCGCCTTCTATGCAGTTATGGTCCACGTAGCAAATGCCTAGTAGTTAACTTCAGTACATGTCTTGTTATGCTTTATGTAGCATTATAATATAAATGCTCGTACTGTTTATTTGGGTCAACCGTTGATGACCTATATCTGTCCTGTTGTAGCCAAAACTTGCAAGTGTAGAATTAGCGCTGTGTGTTACGGCTGTCCCGTGTGTAGCTTAGACCCACAGATCAGAAGTGTAATGTGTACTTGTCCTTCTTGTAACTTTCTCGACAAAACTGGAGACATCATACATGTAACAGCCAACCAGGAATGTAAATTTCTGGATCCATAAATGTCAACAATAATGTCAAATGCTCGCTCTGTTCTTTTTAAACCCACAGATCTGGTCCATCAGAAATGTAAGTTTCTAGGCCACATTGGCGACAAGAAGTGTATCATAAGAGCCCACGTAACTGGTCCACCAGAAATGTAACTGTCTTTTTTTCCTTGTTGATGTGATCACTGGCCCAAGACAGTATACATGTTGTTAGATGTGTAGTGCGAGCGTATGATGAATTGAGTGTGGGTGCGAATGAAGGCGCGAATGTGTTTAGGCTCGTATAGATGTAGATCCTGCAACCCATACTCTCACATGCAGTAATCAAGGATGCTTTGACACTGCAGGCATGTTTCAAGACATTTATTGACGGGAACACACATAATATCAACAGGAACAGTCAGTGTAACAAGGTCATGCTGACCTGACATCGATAGGTATACATTTGGCATTCAAAAAGGTAAACATCAGAATAGACGTGCATGGTCAATAGCAAAGTTCTTCAATAATGACAGTTCGTAGCGTCGCCCTGGCGTCTCTGACTAAACGCGTCAGATGCCTTAGTTACTATGACACATAGGTGCAACTTGGCACTCCCCGCCAATTGCACATATCAGGCTGTAGTATAATAGCCGAAAGCACAGGCCTCGTTCTGACGTCGGCCGTGTACTTCTGTTAAATAGGTTATCATCAACCCTGCAGTAATACTTATTGTAGATAGAAGTTCCGCCAATCTGCGGCTCCCACAATATATCTTCGTCACTGGATTTCTGGACAATATAAGACTAACAGTCTTGGATGGCTACCTCGAGCACAAATATATAAGTTCTGAAATGGCGGATCAGTGAGCTGCTGTTCACCCTAGGTAATCCTTTACATGTTCTGCCACCGAAAAGCGTAATAATGCATAAAGGTCGGTATTACCTGGCAAATGAATCCTCAGAACATCACAAGGAATTCTGTCGTCATCCCGACGCACAGAGATTCACTGGGGAAAACTGCCATAGCAGTTACTTCGAAGATTCTCCCCGAAAAACAATGGACTCTTGGTCCCTTCAGAAAAACAGGACCTCCCGGCTTCCCGGAAGTATATCTCACTCCCGCTTAAAAAACCTTCCCATAGGCCTACGCCGAACTGTCAACCTCTGACCCTAAAGGTCAAACACAATGAATGAATAAACAAGGGAAGACAACCCCTAATCAACCTGACATCGCAGGTAAAGACACAATTATACTTATGATACAAACATAAGCAAATAACTTGACAGATGACTCCGTCGAAAATGACAGCAACAGACCCCTGTATGAACTACAAAAGACAGTGAAGTTTATACAAGAAACAACATTGCAGATATAGACAATATAGTTGAAGCGAACGAAAGAAGAAGAAGAAGAAGAAGAATACAATAATATACATGTCACAGAGCAGTTTCATGAGTGTTGATGATGATAGTGATTGGTGTTAATGGTCACTGAAATGTTGTTGTCAATATTTGTTTAAGTTTAACTCATGGATTGAGTTTATGTCTGACTTCATGTCAGCATTGTTTGACTTGTGCGTGCGTCAGCAGAAAGAGGGTTTGATGAACACAAGTTTGTGCGAATAGGGATAGTCTGTGTTTGGCAGCCGAGCTGTGTGCTCGAGTCTGTGATTTTTGGTCGAGCTGTGTGCTCATATTGTGTGACAGTGTGAAACCACAGTTGTGATTGATATAGTGATGATGTTATAGGTGATACCTATTTTTGTATAGGCAATGCATTTCCTGCCTAGGATGGTCCTGGAGGAACTTTGTTAGTGTTCATGAAGTAGATATGGTGGTTATGTTATAGGCGACTCGTTTCCCACCTAGGAGTGTTCCTGGAGGAACTTTGTTAGTGTTCATGAAGTAGATATGGCGGTTATGTTATAGGCGACTCTCTGAAGACAAACTTTAACTCTTCAAAACTGCAATGACTTTGCTCTAGCACTGGTATTCATTTTACCCAGAAGTAGTCTCTGAAGACAAACTTTAACTCTTCAAAACTGCAATGACTTTGCTCCACTGTGGATTTTGGCTTCCTCATTCTATGCTCCCTGCATAATTCTTATCCTTCACTTCAATTTAAAAAAACAAATTGAACCTTATGAGAACCCTATTTCTTGCCAGACTCAGCATACCATATTAACTGTGTACATCTTGTGCTAAACGAGTTCTTGTATATGCATCTTTCCCCCCACAAGAGTTTCAAAACCCTTGCTACTTCCTGTTTTCTTTATAATGTGTCCCTCTCCAACAATCATTTCATTTCTCTTTACCAAGTTAATTATAATTCCTATTAATCAGTAAACTGCACTAATAACTGGTAAAATATTGCAAATTTATTTCAAATGAAAGCCAAGACTATTCCTCTTTATCTTTCTCCTTCAAATAAATGACAGGTCTTTAAAAAAGAACATAGCAAACCAGTAGAAATCAATACCATTTACAATGAAGCAAAATATTTAGAACAAATCTAGTTGTATAATCAAGCAGTTACATATGAAGTCATCTACAGACAACATGCATATAAACAACAAACTATGGAATAAATTTACTTGCAAAGATCACTTTAACCTGTACTGTTTTAGTTCACTGCAAACTGCGTCACTTCTTCACGTTTGTTTGGGGTATTTTTGTGTGTGCTGAATGTTAAAATTAGTTTAAGCAATTCTGTGTTTGTTTGCTATGAGGATTTTGCATAATACGCTTGAAATATGCCTTTGTTCAGTGTGACCACATTTTGCAGCAGTAACCAAATTAATTACGTCCTCACCTTATTGTGTGAATCAATGCGAGCTTTGATCTGTCCATCGAGTATCAACTGCATAAGTTCATCTTCTAAAGCACCAACAGTTGTGTTGAAAGCTTCTGCCATCTTTCTCATATCAGCTGACAGATATGGACTGAAATACTGCAAAAAAGAATTACAAATCCAGTGGTAATTTACTCATGTAAATGCAACCATCTGCTTAATAAGACTGGAACTTCTGACAAGAGTATCTGTGGCACTGGTATAATGAAAGCTCAACATCTGCTGCAGTAGTGCCAAACTATGAGGAATGGATCCAGATCATATGGCTGTTACTGATATCAGTCCAAAACAAGCTCTACAGTGTCAACAACCTCAGGCTGACCATTCACTCATAAAAAATACTCAAGTTGGCACTGGGGGTGTATACAGAAGAAATGCTGATTATAGTATGCTGTGGTCTTCCAATGTCAGCTTATGTGATGCTGTTGAAGAAAGTTGAATTCTATTACCAGCTTTTTTACTATAAAAAGTATGCATGAGTGGCCCTCCCCATCCCGAGGACAGTACAGGGGAAAAAACAGGTAAAAGGATGGACTAAATAATATAACAGGCACGAGATGGACAACACATCATTCATAAAATGTAACTGCTACTGATTATTCCTACGTACCTGACATAATGCTCTATTCCTGATTTGTGTGTACAGTGTATTCACATGGGGTGCTATATACATGTCCAACAACAAGTTATCCTGAAATTCAGCAAACAGATTTAGAAACTGCTTCTTTTGCAAACATATCATAAAAGAAGAAAGCAAGCTAGAATGAATAAAATAACATTTCAGGTCTATAACCTTTTATACAAAGTAATATGAAAATCAAAAGTATCCTTGGGCTACTTTGGGATCACAATTTGGACGATTTTTGACCTTTCTAGGTGAGTTTGGGCTATTTTTTTTAATGGTAACGTGGTTGATTTTTTTTATTTATTGATTTGAGCGACATTTGAAAACTGAAAAAAAATAATCAAATTTCTGAAACAAAGCTGTCTCTGAGGATTTCAGATAAAGGGTTACTGACCTGTATTGCCAGAAGCTCTGAATCCTCAAAAATCTTTAAGTCAATCAATAATTTTCAATACAAGTTACACACATTATTATTCCAGTTTAATGAATAACACAAATAAAAAATGATCAAGTTATAAAACAGAAGGCAATGTTACCTTAATGTCCATCAAGAGTTTTAAACAAGATGCATACTTGGACTCATAAAACTTGCTCATTATGTCTCGAAGCTGGGGCTCCAACTCTAAAAACTGCTTGAATGAACTGATAAAAACCATCAGATTAGGCACTAAGGATTCTGACTTGCACTTCAAAATTGTATTCAATATTGTGGGAGAATAAATATTGCATGCATCATAAAAGTGACAATGAAATAAACAGCAGTACAAAACATAACTTAAAATTAACTATAAATTTTGTTTGTTACATGTTGTTGAGGCTACTTCATGGTGTGATTTTATCGTGGCAACTTATTATTAACACTGGGTTTTTGTCACACCATGTCGTACTTCAACTGAATGCAAGAGAGACAAGAATGCAGTTACTATGTGATGGGTAGCTAGGTAATGACGTAAAAAGGAGAGTTGGATGTGTGACGCCATAGCGTCGAGCTGTGTATTTCTTTATACCGGGATGCCACATTCCCTGATGTCAATGGATTAATATATGTGAATATTTGATGTGCCGGGACGCCATATCCCCCGATGTTAATGGATAAATATATGTGAACCTTTGTTGTGCTGGGACGCCAAATACCCCGATGATAATGCAAAATAATGAATGAAATTATATAGAGGTATATGGAAAAATTGAATGATACTGTAAGAAAGTCGAACTAAGATATAGCAAGACTGTAAAATGGAGAGGGAGCATACATGTCATTATCGTAATTGTGACGTTGAGAATATATACCTACTGTTTATTAAAATTTCACAATATCATCTAAGCCCAGAAGTTTCTCCAGTTAATACAAGTTCGTTCCAGCAGTTGTTAACATTATTTAGTATTTGAATAATTTGAAAGGAGAAAGGTTCAGATACGAAGAGTGGTTACCATAATATTTGACATTGTAAACCAAATCAAAAGTAAGGAGAACCAAGTCAAAATACTTGAATTATCACATCTTTATTAACAACAATGAACCCTAGACCAAGCAAGAATTCGGGCAAATTCTCTATCCCTTAACATATGTCAAACATCAGAAATAGAATTTGGCAGACAACAAAACAGCTTCAAAAAAGATGACTAAGGAGGGGTGGGCATGGGGCAGCCAACAACCCCCTCCCCCCATTTTTTTTAAATAAATGGGTGCTTGCACATAAAAGAAGGACTGAAATAGTCTGACAAGACCACCAATGTGGAACTGATGATGAGAACCAGGGGGGGTTCCAGGACATGGACTGCTTTTTAATGCTATCTACAGGTTTCCTTTTCCTCAATTCGTGTCTTATCCATCGCCAGAGCCTTCTTCTCATCTCTTGTTCAACTGGCACTTGTCTGGTTCTTGTCATTCAGTTCTACATTGATGACCTTGTCGTGCCATTTTAAACCTTCAATTCTATGCAAGCACCCAATTATGAAAGGCTGTAGCTTTTTGGTTGTTGTTTTTGCTGTTCTCCATGGTTCAGAGCCATTCAATAGGACTGACGACATTTGAGTTTAAGATTCTTATTTTTGTGTTGGAAATGATTTCTCTTGATCTCCAGAAGTTAGCAAGAAGACGAAGATGGCTGTATACCACTCCACCTATATTCCAGTCTTGACATATGGATGTGAGTCATGGGTAATGATTACAACCCACAAAAGCCAGCTCCAAACCTGAGAATTGAGGTATCCGAGGAAGGTGGTTGATGTAACAAGAAGAGATATGGTCCGCAACCAGACGATAAGGCAAGGTCTCAAAACCCAGCCACAGCAGACTCAAGTAGAACAGTCCCAACTACAATGGTTTCGCCATGTCTGCAGAATGGAAGAAGATCGGCTACAACGACAAGTATGGGAAACTAAGAGCAAGGGATCCAGACCTCCAGGACAACCCAAAGTCCGCTGGGAGGACAATATTAGGCAATCTCTGAAGGACCAAGGACTAGGTTGGAATCTGGCCAGAAAGAAGACAGCCAATAGGATAGTATGGCGCTCTCTCCTCCAAACCTCAACACCTCATGGTAGAAGAGGGACGACTAAGTAAGTTAGTTGGTGAAAGGTTTTTCCCAAAACATCTCGTGTTTACTGCCTTGTTCCTGTGTAAAACTGACAATGATACTATTTTATACTTTTAAATGATGGATATCTAAAATGAAGAAAAAAATGTAACTGTTACAAATATCAATTTTGAGAATTCTACATTGTAATTACAAATTAGCACCTTGGAGCTATTATAGACCAAAAGGGAGGCATCAAAGAACAGTTGGTCACTCGAAAAGCAGCAGCTGAGAGACTTTTTCAAGCCATAAATTGAGGATTCCTCAGCAAGAGAGAGGTTGGTAAGAAAACGAAGATAGCTGTATACAGCTCCACCTATGTCCCAGTCTTGACATATGGATGCAAGTCATGGGTAATGATTACAACCCACAAAAGCCAGATCCAAAACCTCAGAAATGAGGTATCTGAGGAAGGTGGTTGAAGTAACAAGAGACATGGTCCGCAACCAGACAATAAGTCAAGGCCTAAAATCCCACCCCCTGCAGACCCAAGTAGAACAGTCCCAAGTAAGATGGTTTGGCCATGTCTGCAGAATGAGAGAAGATCGGCTACCACGACAAGCATGGGAAACAAAGAGCCAAGGATCCAGACCCCAGAGTCCGCTGGGAGGACAATGTTAGACAATCTTCGAAGGTCCGAGGACTAGAATGGAACCAGGCCAGGAGGAAGACAGCCGATAGGATAGTCTGGCGCTCTCTCTTCCAAACCTCTACATCTCACGGTAGAAGGGGAACGACTATGTAAGTAAGTAATTACAAATTAGCTTGCACTATAAAAATGAATAAGGCAAAGCATATTATAACGATACTTTATTAATCGTCATCAAATTCTTCTATTTAAATAATTTTTAATAAAACCACTGCAAGGCCTGAGAGACCTTTCTTGTCCTACCTATCTTCATTAAACCTTCAACTCCCCAGGGAGCACAGGCCTTCAATAAATTTATGCCTTGTCTTCCTGTCCCATGCCATCAGCTTCAAGTCTTTCTCATATCATTTTCATTTCTGTCTCCAGTTCTCTTCTCTGTGTTTTTTAGTAATCTTGTAAAAATCTAATTTCTACTGCCACCTGTGCCATTTTCCCTTCTTCATTTAGTGTATGAACATTTCAAGTGCCAATTTTGGGGATTTTCCTAGAAGAAAACAGATGTCAACAACCCCGACTCCACTTGGCTTGCTCTGAGTTGCATTATGAGCCTCCTTACCATATGACAAACTTCTGTTTTGGATGGTTAAATTAAATTATTTTCCACAGTTGACTTGTCCATATTGTTTTGCTGAAGTTTTTTTGTAGCTTAAATTGTCTCAGTATGTGGTAGCTGGTCCCATGGCCAACCCTCCTGTCATTTCTTATGACACACATGGTAGGTTGTGTTACTATTCTTTGCTCCTTTTTTTTTTTGGGTCCCAGTAACACACCAATATCTACATATCTGAAAACAGTGACAAATTACAAACTGTGTGGGTGTAACATCTTAATTATGACAGCCTTATTAATGTGAACGTATAATCACAACCAAGCTATTATTATCACTTACCTGCTAGATATCACATTAATTTGAAGCTCTTTGCGGTCAAAGGTTGCTAGTGCACAAAGAGCACCATAAGTTGCTACATTTGATGGGGACAGAAGCTGAAATTAGGAAAATAATACAATTAAGGAACAACACGACATGAACAACAGTACACTTAATGATATAAGCAGCAGCTGGGGATTCGGCAGCTCAATAGTGCTTTTAAAATGACTCATCATTCTGAAACAGTAACATGTGTGCATATGATGATACACAGAAAAGCAGGGAAGTTGTACATATTAAAATGAAATACAGTTGCTTGGGTATTTCCTCAAACTTACCTCTGGGAAATCACAATAATCAAAGTTGACCTGAAGAAAATATTTTGCAGCTGATTTGTATTTTCTTGTTGCTAAATCGGCTAAACCTGCTGCACATTTGAGTCGACTTGAGATGCTCTGGTTTGCCTCCTTGTTATTCTGAAAAGCATAACATTGGTTATGTTGTGTATTAATTGACTGTAGAATGGCGCTTGACTAAAATAACTTATAAACACAGGAATCAATGTCGAATTTCAACTTGGACACTGTGAGTACACAGCCTGAGTTATACTGTATATAGTGAATTTATTAACCACTTGTAACTAGGCAAACTGAATCAGAATGGCACACAGCAAGTAGTGCAGCCAGATATTAAAGATTTCTCATTAGTTTTGTGATAATGGAATGAGGAAGGCAGACGTAATAGTGAATCAAATTCTAGAGTGATCACTTTCTAGCAGTTTCACGAAAAAGATGTGATGAACCTGGAACAATTTAAATTTTAAAAACGATTGCGTGAAAACATTAATACACAATTTTCATCTATTTGCGCTAACTTTAATAACATAATCAAAAACTAGATAGAACTAAATACATAACATCATATAGCAATAGCGATGTATTTTATATACAGCCAGATAAATCCAGCAGTAAAAAATATTTTTAAATTGCTAGTTTAAAACGCTATCCTTTTTTTCAGATTGCAATGTAAAATTGGTGTGTTCAGCTCTCAGTCACTCAAGTTGAAAATTATATATATATAATTATCTAACATTTGGAAATTACGATCATTGAATATACATACCAAGCTTCGTCTGTTTAATTCAAATGTTATCTCAGTGTTAACATACAGCTGTGAGAGTTGGAAAATAACAAAATCATTGGAGAACAAGCTGAATACATTCGAGAACAAATGTCTTAGAAAACTCATGAACATCAGTTGGAAAGAATTCAAGACTAATCAACAAATAAGAGAAGACTCTAGGCAGAAATATGTCTCCAACTATATAAGGAAAAGACGATGGTCATATATCGGTCATGTCCTACGAATGCAATACAACAGAATACCATTGCAGGCACTCATTTGGGTTCCTGAGGGTAAGAGGAAAAAAGGAAGACCAAAAGAAACACTCAGAAGAACAATAATAAGAGAAGGAAGAACGTTGGGATTAAACAATGTGCAAGAGCTAAGAGGAGTGGCGTCACAACGAACAACGTGGAGAGCACTGGTTTCTGCCTTATGCGCCGTGTTTGGTGCTTAAAGAATTTATTATTATTATAATATATATATATATATATATACACTGGACTTACGTCAGAGGTGTCTGGAGTGGCCTCAGCTTTGTTAACATAACTTTGCACATGTGACCAGTTCTGAAGGTAGACACTGACCTGTTGAGAATATGTCAGTCATAAACTGTGATTATGTGAAATTGGGAGGGATATTTCTGAAGGGAACAGAAAGGACATACAAAAAATATGAAATATTATTCATCTGCAAATAAACAAAAAACATTAAGTTTATATGTGCATTGTATGCCTTTCAGGAAGCAAAAAAAAATAATTTTTGTGTTTAATTCACAATTTACAACTTCTAAAGCTACACTAACAGAAATGCTTATTTCTGCCAAAAGTCATTTTCATGTCAACATTTAATGACAATATTGAAACATTCTAATACTTACCGACACAAAAGTACACTGAAACACACACATCCAAAAATATAGGCTTTGTTCTTAACAACTTACTTACTTACTCGTTCCTCTTCTACCGTGAGGTGTAGAGGTTTGGAAGAGAGAGCACCATACTATCCTATCGGCTGTCTTCCTACTGGCCTGGTTCCATTCTAGTCCTTGGTCCTTCAAAGATTGTCTAATGTTGTCCTCCCAGCAGACTCTGAGTCATCCTGTAGATCTGGATCTTAACAACACTGGGGTAAAACATGAAAATATCCTACAACACACATTCAAACATACATTCATATTTTTACACATCTTAAAATAATAAAATAACAGGGCTGTACTCACTTTGATAACATTGAGGCACATGTTGACAACATGCTTCGGACTGGTGCAGTAGTCTCTGGCTCGTGAGTAGCATTTGAGAGCATTGCTGAGGTCACCACAATCCAGGTAGTGGTCTCCTAGATCATCATGGCCCCGTCTGACAATACAATTATGGATAAGTTTGGAGTCAAACTCAACAATATTAATCAATTACTGCTACACATTAGATGTCACCTCTTGCCCCTGAAAAACTACCAGAAATCTAACCATCAAAAGTTGTGGCCAAACATTCAGTGTAATCAGCGTACTTATAGAAACTTCATATAACTTGGTACCAGTTTTACAGGCAACTTGTAGAAGCGTAATGTACAAGTGTTTTTACAATGATTCAACCCAGTCAGCAAAAATGAAAATTCTTCTCTTAAAATGGTTTTAAAATTGTTAGCTAATGAGTGAACTAATTATAAGTGCCAGGTCCCCTAGGTGACTTAATTATTGTGCCCCCTGGTATTTTCACTATTATTACCTCATAATACTATTTCTACACGTTGGAATGATTTTACACTTACGGTTAAATATTCCATCAAATAAACTGAGGCTTCTACAGTCTCAAGTAAATTTCAATACACTTATGTCTGTTATCACTGAACTACTTAACTGCATTCAAAGCGGCCACTATAACTCTATGTGTGTCACCAGCTCATGAAAGCAAGGGAGTGTGTAAAAAAAAAAAAAGGCAAAGGCTCCCGTTACACGCCCATTGAAGCATATTGGGAACATGATGGTGTTAGGCCCACATTTTCTTGACCATCGGCACACTAGGAGTGAGGTGGCATCAAGCCGGCCACCTTGACCTTCCCAGAAGTTGCCCTGGTACCCAATTCATGAGGCTGGGTCGACCCCGGAGCCGTTTGCGGTCTAAAAAATCCCATCTCAACTAAGGATCGAACCAAGGACCACCGAGCTAGGAAGCCAGTGCACTAACCACTGCGCTACCGCAGCTCCCAAGGGAGTGTGGTGATGGTTTTTTTTTTTTTTCCCTTAACCAGCGGCACTTGGGCTTTCAGCTCTTCGGCCCAATGACATGTCATTGCGAGGCTGGGGAACCTGAGGACTTTCCTTCCAACCCGGTCAGAAGCTTCGCTCCTTCCCATCCACAGAGGGTTTATCACAGGAGCCGTTCAGGTTATTCAGTCAAATTTCCGGCCGTAAACATTTCTTCAAACTGACGCCCGAGTTTGAACCATGAACACCTGGTCGCCAGTACAACGCCGAAGCCATTACACCAGCGCGGCTCCCATGATGATGGTTTAAATGCAGTGTGAAAGAATACTGCAACCAATAATGCTCAATCTTTTTTCTTTTTTTTTATCCAATTAGAAATTGCATGTGTGCCAAGAAATTTCCATTTTTCTAGTTTTGCTTGGCCTAGTTTTGTTTCTTCTTGGCACTATATAACTTTTCTTTATCCATTTTCAAATTCCTTACTGCTGTGTGTACTTTATTATAAACACTAATCTCAAATAGCAAGCAACAAAAACATAGTAAAAAAAAATATACAAACAGATTTACGGGTAAACAGACACTATGAACCGCCCAATGCAGTTGATGATTAATTATAGATAACAGTATGTCTATGCTTCAGTGTTGTCTTTTTTTTTTTTTTTTTTGCACTTGATGGATTGTTAACTTGTAAGATTCAACTGCCCTGAATAAGACAGTTTCTTGTTAGGAGTCAATGTTATTTCTGCTTCTTGAAGTTCTCTCGGGTGTGGTATTTTACCAAGTAGTCCGTGCTGGGGTGCAACTTCTTTCATAAGTTCAGGTGAGTATGGGGAAAACCATGTCGGTATCAACACTCTCCTGCTGAACACAAACATTAAACCACAATCACAGAAGTCGCAGTAAAAACTCAAGATCTATTACAAACTATACAGTTTGCCCTTCATCATTATTACACTTCATCTCCTTGTACAGCATAGGCCCTCAATCACGCCATGCCAAGTTCTCCTGCCCTGGACCATCTGTTTAAACGTGTTCGATGTCTTCTTTATCCTTTTTATGTCTTTAATTTCCTTCCAATGTGTTTTTACGTTTCCTACAATTCTGTTTGTATCAAGTTTATCAGCTACTTGTAGAACTGCAATGCCCAAGTATTCAAACTTAAGAGAAAGAGATAGTAACAAACACAATCTCTTGTGGTGCTCAGTATTAATAATGTTTTCTTGACAATTATCATTCACTGTGAACAATTTCACTGTAATGAACACAGTTCTACAAATTCTTAATGTCTGCCAGCAGGCAAGTCATAATTAAAAATGAAACTGATAATATAGTCTTGAAAAGTGACAAACTATATTTGTTGTGCTGAGAAATAACTATTCAGGGTTATTTTACTTACTTACTTAGTCGTTCCCCTTCTACCGTGAGGTGTAGAGGTTTGGAAGAGAGAGCGCTTGGCTATCCTATCGGCTGTCTTCCTCCTGGCCTGGTTCCATTCTAGTCCTCTGACCTTCAAAGATTGTCTAACGTTGTCCTCCCAGCGGACTCTGGGTTGTCCTGGGGGTCTGGATCCCTGGCTCTTTGTTTCCCATGCTTGTCGTAGTAGCCGATCTTCTCCCATTCTGCAGACATGGCCAAATCATCTTACTTGGGACTGTTCTACTTGGGTCTGCAGGGGGTGAGATTTTAGGCCTTGACGTATCATCTGGTTGCGGACCATGTCTCTTCTTGTTACTTCGACCACCTTCCTCAGATACCTCATTTCTGAGGTTTGGATCTGGCTTTTGTGGGTTGTTGTCATTGCCTATGACTCACATCCATATGTCAAGACTGGGACATAGGTGGAGAGGTATACAGCCATCTTCGTTTTCTTACCAACAGGGTTATTTTACCAAATGAAATGAAAAAAAAAATACTTATAGAACTTACTGAGGATGTGAACAGTTTACCTGATACTTTCCTTTATGCTGTTGCTTTTGTAGTTTTTTAGATCTGTGTCCAACTTTTCCAGCTTCAGGGCAGCCTTTTTGGAAGTCACATCTACCCACTGTGTATCCATTGAATTGACTGGAGCAATGTCTGGAAGGTTGTTAGAGCTGCTGTTGGATCCTGGTCTTGCTCTGTAAATGAACACACTTTTTCATGATTACTCACAACAAACCAAGCTTAGGCAAAGTATAAGCTGGCATTGATAACTACAAAACAGGGAGGAGGGGAGAAAGCTGCAGTTGTAGGATGCAAATATTGTGTGTTGAAGTGTGCAATGTGAAGTTTAACATCTTAAACATGGCATATGTGTGTGGTCGCTAGCCCAAGAAAAAACATCTGGATTGTGCCGAACACTTTCATGGCATTCTGAAATTGCATTACCACAAATTTGTGCGTGGAAACAAAGACCTAGAAGAAATGGGTTCCCATACAGAATATTAATAAAGCTGCTCTGTTAGTTAGTTTTAGTGCAGCACAGCATTAAGTGTACGAGCGCCCAATAGGCTAAATGGTTAGGCAGCTTGCCCCCTCGCTGAGAAGTTACAGGGCATCAGGATCAAAATCTGGTAGCAACACTTCACTCTACCCAGCTATAAATGGGTAACTGACTCTGCTCTTGACTTAGGCAAGGCAAAAGCAGTGAGGAAGGGAACCAATCACTTCACCTAATAAAGCTATACCTAATACAGAGAAGTCTCTAACACAGCACTTCCTTATGGCAGTATCTGCTATGGGAACTACAATTACCTATACCTTTTACCAAACAAAAAATTTACACCCCATGGTTGAGCATTTCTAGGACTGTTTATTGTGAAATGGATCTGGATATTTATATAAATAAAAATAACTGAAGAAGAGATGCCAGCCACCGACACAAAGGAATGGGAAAAAAGTATGGCCTGAGAAATGTTATTCTGTTCACTCGTTACCGAATATCTGAAAAGCAAAATCGAGTCATAAGATAAGATTATTATTTACGGAGCTAGTAAATAAGTTCCATCTATCGTTTTAAAATTTTCTGCAAAATTCTGAAACCATAAGTACTTGAAGCATACACAATAGTTTCCTACGCTCCTGATAAGGAATATCATAATGCAAATATTATTCATCACAGCCCAAATAAATGTACATTACTATTTCTACTTGGAACAGTCCTAAGTCAAGCCACATTGTACAGGATTAAAGCAACAGAAAATCTGAAACTCACAAGCTAGTTTAAGCTAGAACAGGTTATCTGCTGAGCCCAAAGACATGCTGGAAATATCATACAATTAATTACTTACTTAGTGGTTCCCCTTCTTCCGTGAGGTGTAGAGGTTTGGAAGAGAGAGCACCAGACTATCCTATCGGCTGTCTTCCTCCTGACCTGGTTCCATTCCAGTCCTCGGTCCTTCAAAGATTGTCTAATGTTGTCCTTCCAGCGGACTCTGGGTTATCCTGGAGGTCTGGATCCCTGGCTCTTTGTTTCCCATGCTTGTCGTGGTAGCCGATCTTCTCCCATTCTGCAGACATGGCCAAACCATCTTACTTGGGACTGTTCTACTTGGGTCTGCAGGGGGTGGGACTTTAGGCCTTGTCATATCGTCTGGTTGCGGACCATGTCTCTTCTTGTTACTTCAACCTCAGATACCTCATTTCTGAAGTTTGGATCTGGCTTTTGTGGGTTGTAGTCATTGCCCATGACTCGCATACATACGTCAAGACTGGGACATAGGTGGAGTGGTATACAGCCATCTTCGTTTTCTTACAAACCTCTCTATTGCTGAGGAATCCTCGATTTATGGCTTGAAAAAGTCTCCCAGCTGCTGCTTTTCTAGTGGCCAGCTCTTCTTTGATGTCTCCCTTCTGGTCTATAACAGCTCTGAGGTATTTAAAGTGGTCGACTTGCCCCAGGACCTGTTCTCCCAGCTTAATATTATGCCTTCTTTCTTCTCGTGATATCACCATGGATTTTGTTTTAGAGCTGCTTATGACCATCCCTCTCTTCTCCAGCTCTTCCTTCCAGACTTGCAGGTTGGATTGGAGATGTGCCTCTGATTTAGCAATCAGGGCAACATCATCAGCAAATACCAGCTCTGAAATACAGACCTGTCTCATCTTCCAGTACCCCACTGAATACTTTCTTGTTCTCTCCTTACATGCCGTGATGACATCGTCCACAATAAATTTAATTAAATATATTCCTTCACTGACTTTATACTATCAAGAGGATTTCAACAACATAGTTGATATGGCTATTTCACCATACAAAGTGCCAGAGTATTCCATCATTTGAAGTGAAATATATATGGAGATAGGATATGCAGAAATGCATGCCACAGTTGGCAGTTAACCATCACTTTTGAAAAAACAGATGTGACTCAGACGTCTTCTTTCACCCTTCTGCTCTTCTTACTGGACAATGAGAGAGACTACAGAAAGAAAATGGAAGGGCACTCAGTGGAGCTACTAAATGTAAGGAATTATGATGTATCACTGTCAGTGTACACCTTGCTGTAAGCCAGCAAAACTTTATTTCACCATTACACGTTCTTCAAACCACTTTCTCTTACTAAATTGTCTCTAACGCAAGCAGCATAATGTCTCAAATAATACTCATACCCAGAAGTAGCAGCCACTAGTTTGTGATGAATCAGCTGATAAAGACTGGTGTTGTAGGTAGTTTTCATGGTGTAGTTCAAGGCCATCCTCAGAGCTTCTACTTTCAGGGAGTTGCAGTGCTCAGCAATAAAAAGGAGACGGTTAAGCCTGGCTAGGCCTGTGTATTGCGAAGCATAATGATCTAGGTCCTACAGCCAGAAGAAAAAAGCTTTAAATAAAATACTGCTCATCGGATGTATGGTGAGAACTTACTCCAAAAATGGTTTTCTTCCACAAGCAAATCAGTTCTTACAGTTTAAAATTCTGATACGAGTTTACAATAAAAATTTACATTATTTTATTCATTAAAAAAAAAAAACTAACAGTTTCTTGATATAGAATGGTGCAAAACGGGATTATGTGGTATATTTAACCAGCAGGGCGGTTTGATTTCTGATCCACAAGATGAAAAATGGGTTAAAATTATGAAAATAAGCTGCGTTGAGGGCACTTTTCTCTTCATAAATTTCATTTTGTGAATCTCAAGTGAAAAAAACTATTGTAGGAAAATACAGAAAGTACTAAATACAAACATCTCATCAAGCATGCTTGTGAAATTTACTTAAGACTAGTCAAGTTTGTGTGTCTAAATTACTTAATACTAACTGGACCATTATCAAATGAGCACAGTGTTTTTAACAATGCTTTGACCATTAGTAAGCCCTCACCTGCCATTACATATTCCAAAGACGTCACAATTTTTATCAGCTTAGTTATTTTTGGACTTATCTCACCTTACGTTGTTTGTTAACAGATTGTCACGAAATGGATTTAGGACTAGAGACTGTCTACATATAGTGACAAGACAATAGTAAGAAGAAAGACTGAAATGATAGATTCAGATAGAAATATAGTGCAAAATGTGAAAGTTGAGACCATTGGCTCCGAGGTTGAGAACCGAGGTTGATTCTTTCCTCGCCACTTCGGACGGTTAAATTGCTATGGCCTCGAACCACCTCTAACTACCCTAAGGGGATAAGGTTCAAGTATGATTCACATACACCACGATACAGACAACATATAGCTACTGTACTTAAATGAAATGACTGATGCCAGCTACAATTTATACAAGTTTATTATACACCTATAAACAAACAAACATATGCATGTCCCATACATAAAGTGCGAGGATGCACACCTGAAACAAAATCAAGCACAGTTGAAAATGCATCAACCCCAACCCTTCTCCCACAATTTCAACCTGTATGGAGAAAGAAGGTAAGGTTAACTGAAATGAACTACACTGCACTTGATGTCGCCTACACTCCAAACTAGCTGTTCTAAATTCTAACTCTAAGTCCACTGATAGCTGGAACGACTACGAAGTGTCTACACAATCTCTGCACAGACTTCGGTTCTACACAGCCTATCATGAAATCTCCTGAACACAACTAACTGCACCTCTAAACTTCAGCAGCAGTCCTCTGCTATGATTCACCAAAACTATCAGTTCTGCCTATCTGGTCTACTACCTGTAGACTACACTTTCAGCAGCTGTTCTCTGCTCTAAAATCTGTAGAGGGTATTGTGACCCTATTTCCCTCCACCATTCTGAAATTGACGACTAGGTTTAACAGAACCCCACTGGATTCTGGACTGGAACTGTAGCTGGCTTCTCCTACCACCTCTGAGGTTACCTGCCCGATTACCTATGACTGGGCGATGGGGCTTTCGGCTTTATTATGGCCGTGAAGAAGCGAACATAAAATTACCACAACGCTGGCAGCATGCCAAATCTGCGTGTGTAACCGACCGAGCGTCAGAGCTCAGGATTTATCCACAAAAATCCTATTCGCTGGAAAATGTCTTCCCCTGCCTGGGAAAACGTCTTTTCTTTCTCTCCCTCCACCACTGGCAATTAACGCGAGACTTTGGGTGTCTGCAAATGCCACCATTGTGCCGTGGGAGAAATTTTGTAGTATCAAAATTCTGCTCTTCCCCACAAAAGCCGGTACCTGCTGTTCAGACAAAAGCAAAAACAACAGCTAAACAAAACGTTAATACTCTAGTACAAATAACAATTAACTTCCTTACTCTTCAACCTGTAACTCCCCTCTCTCCTCTCTCTCCGAGTCAAAATAAACATCACCCGGTAATACAACACCGCAGACCGTTTGACCCAGGTTCTGCCTGACTAACTACGAGCAACAACAATATTTTCACTGGCCCGTCTGGGCAGACGTACTGTGGCCTACTTCTTACGCTGACACTAATGCCACACTAATGCCGTAATGTTTAACACAAAAATACTCTTATCTCTAGGAACTCCTAAACTTCCCGTCAATAATGATAATCACATTCAAAATGTAATACAAAATAATTCCCTTTAAAATTTCTTCTCCCATCTTCTGAATTCACAGAACAATAATGCACAATCAATAACATATAACCCTGTTAGATGCTAGCATATATATGCCGTCAAAAGTTATACATAATGGTTATCAATTAAATCTCAGTAGTTACAAACACGTGGTTACAATTTTATGACCACGTGCTTCTCTCCCCCTCGTCCCTCTGAACATCGTATCAATAAATATACCGTAACCAACGCGCCCACGTGCTTTACAAATTCCACCTCTTCTCCCCTCGTCCACCTATAGAAGTGTACTATAATAAAAATAACTTGCAGCATTACATTCTCAATAAAATCACAAATACACAGACTCCCGCTACTCTGTAATTAAATATGATCCGCAGATGCGGGTTTCTCTCCCGACCTACTTTGCAATAAATACAAAGCACGTCCGTGGCATCTAACTTTCTAATCATCTTAAATAACGTTATTCCTGCAGTAAGGAAGTAAATGGACCTCTTAAGTTTCTCAAGTCTATCACTAAGATAGTATTTGATGGCTCTGGCGATAAGAATTAAATTAAACTAAAACTTCCCAAGAAACTTTACTGATCGGCCTAGGCTTAGACAAAATTAAATAAAGTTACCACGAAAATTCTGCTTACCAAATTTCGAATTTCCCCTGAAAGGCAATCGACTTTGAATCAGGAACGCGGCTTGGCAATTAATTTTTTTTTTAGAGACCGAACTTATGAAATTCGGGCCTATTTATTATCAAGACCCCCAAGCGCCGACTTCATGACGTCATATGCGCGGCGTGGTTCTAAACCAATGGGAGCTCTGCATTTCAACTGCAGTTAGCTCTCAGCCAATCAGAACCTTAGATCATTCTGATGCAACCAGTTTCTGCTAGACAAAGAACCGGGAATTAGTCCTAGCCCTATACTGCGGAAATGAAGCAAAAATGGCCGCAAATAATTTAACTCCCGAAAATGCGTCTATGAGCATGCAATATCTTTAACAAGACTATACTGGTGCAAATCCTGATCTAGAATCTAAAATCTTAATCTAGAATAAAACTGCACCAATCTTCCTACACCCATACTCTAAACACATAAAGAAGAACCATAAAGCAGATGAGATCAAACTCTATCGTGATCTCATCTTGAAAAAACGTAAATAATAGAAGGAGAAGAAACATGGAGAAGGATTGCCTGTAATCCCTCCTAAAAATAGTAAACAAATTGCAAGGAGAAAAAGACATGGGCCATTTGAAAGACAGAATCTCAGTACTTTCGTCACATCACTCCCCCCTTTCAAAGATTGAGCAACGATCTCCTTACTGAAATCTCTGTGTTTCACACTGGCCCTTAACTCTGTCTACAAGGCTGTCTGTCCTTACCCCTCCTATTCAGTGTTCTTCGACCTTCCTCTTTTGCGTTTCCTCCTTCTTCCTCTCCTAGAATGAGCTCCTATGCTGCGTTGGGAGAGTTGATCTCTCTTCAGACCTGTGCCGTCTACCGGTGGGTCTGAACTTTCGCTTGTTATGACCGTCAAAAGGCTGCCTTGGTCAGCTGATGTGACCGGCGGGCGCTGTGGCGACCTGGCGATGGCGACTTCCTCGCTGCGCGTCAGCAGGTTTGTGATCGCTGGTACAGTGCGAGAACGATGCAACGTCTCGGGTTCCTCTGGTGTAGCGCCTCCGATTTCTTGCTGGGTTTCTATTGAATCCTCACTGATCTCAATAGCTTCTACCTTTGGAGAAAGGTAGGTAAGATCTGCCCCTGGCAGTGGTTCTGGACTCGCTCTTCCCCTACCAACATGAAGCGGGACAGAGCTCTCCAAAGTAGCTCCTTGCAAATGCGTAAGGTCGCTTTTCTCACTCTTTTCTGGCCTGAAAAGTTGGTGAGATGAAAATGTAGACCACGGGAGCTCTCCGTCTAACACCCTGGTTCTACCTTCAACCTTGCCCTCCCCTGTGAGAGTTACTGGCGTCAGTTGGAATGTGTCCTGCAGTGACACTTGACGGTTTAAGATCCCGTTAGATCGCGGAGAATCTGAGATAAAGCTCTCAGGGACTGGTTCCAATGTTCCTTGAAACGAATTGGAAAAGATAGCCCATTTTTCAGGCTCCTCGTTACAAGAGTCGTTTCCTGTAAACGAGATACTAGAGTTGTGGGGCCCACCTCCGTCTATAGGCAAACGGATACTCAGATCACTGTCCTCCTCCGTTTGAGTAACGTGCTGGTCGGATGGGGCTCCAGGGCTGGTTGGAACTATATGCTCGCTCAGACCGCTATCTTGTGCCCTATGAAGATGGCGCTGGTCGTTGACATATGTAATACCGCTCTTGTCAGTATGTCCCTCACTTGAAGGAGCTAATACCATCGGGGACCTAATTCCCGAAAACAAAGAGTCTTCTTCTTCTTCCGTCCTTAGCCAAAGACCGACCAAGCAGTCAGAGGCCATCACACCTTGTGGCGTCTTAAGGGCAACAGCAGATTGATTTTCTCTGTTGTAGTTTCCCATCACGCCTAGCGGCGTCTTTAGGGCAACAACAAATAGATCCATTTGCCGTTGTTTCCGTAATCTCACAACAAAGAGTGTACTTCCTGAATCAGAGGCGTCGTCACCACTGTTTGGCCGGTTGGCTGAACAGGGCTGGCAGGCGAATTTGCCTCTGCAATTAACATATCACTGTCGTCAGAGGCGTTGCACCTCTCCTTGGCACGACAGCTATGTTTGAGCTCGCTCGGGGCTCCGTGAATTAGGGGTTCTCCTTTTTCACTTATCTGGCCTGCAGTAGGCCTCCTTGCATCAGCAAGGATCGGTGTGGTCGGGTTCCCCAAAACTAAATATGGGTTACCGAGAATGAAGTCATAGGCTGGCTCAGACGTTACAGCTGCCTTGATCGTGCCAGACACAAACTTACATTTCACTTCAATGTTGGCGACCGGAAAGCACTGTGAGGTCCCTTTCCTTAAAACTCCACCAATATTCACTTTTTCTCTGGTCATCTGCCAGGGCTTCACCAGATGTCGGGCGACTATGCTGGGGTATGTAAGCCCGCTGTCAAATAAACAGGTTGTCTCCGTCCCGTTCACTTCGGCTGGTCCGCTGTTGGAAAACAACTTCTCTGACTGGAAGGGTTTCCACTTCTTCCCTTGTTTCACCCTCACAGGCCTTAAACAAGCCACCTGATGAGCGGGTTGTTTGTTTGGGCACCGTGTTGTCCAATGAGAAGTAGTCCGACAGAACCTACAATATCTCTCATTATCTCCCCGGTTCCTGACGGGTTCATGAGAAGTCGGCCCCTGTGTTCTGTTATGCGGCTGGGAGCGCAGATTATGACTGGGAGGGGGCTCCTTGCGAGACGGCCCTTGCTGCTGGTGAGCTGAAGAGGAAGGCGAATGCGATGAAGATGCTTCTCTGTCCGGGGCTGGCAGGTCAGGGTGTTTTCTTTTCTGTCCCAGTACTTCGGCCTGTGCCGACTGGAACCTTTCAGCAAATAGAATAATCTGGTCCAGTTGCTGGGCGCCCTGCTCCGCCAGGTACTTCCTTAAGTCTGGAGACATGTTGGCCTTTATCTGTTCGCACAGAACTAATTCTTCCAATCCTTCAAAAGATTTAGCCAAACCCGACAACTCTCTCCAGCGAGTGAGGTAATTCCTCAGCCTCTCTGCGAACTGGGGAAAACTTTCTCCTTTCTCCAGACGACTTTCCCGAAACATTGTTTGGCACTTCCGGGGAGTCCATTGGAATCGCTGTAACAGGGCGTTCCGCAGTGCCTCAAAGTTATTCTGGTCATCCACTAGCATCTTGCTATAGACCTCATACCCATGTCCTCTTAGAGATTGAGATAATTTGAGACACCAAAGACTATCATCCAGCCCGTATGCCTTTGCCATCCATTCAAATTTTTCTAAAAATACCTCAATTTTCTCATTTCCGTTAGGGAAAGAGTCCATCGGAAAATTCATGGCTGCCATCCGGGGCCCTCCGTTTCCTGAGGTGTCTGTCGCCCCTGCTCCGGGAGAATCTCCGTTAGCCGAACTGCCTTCCGAAGATCGGTACTGCAGTTCCAGTGAACGCAGGGCAAGTTCATGCTGTCTCTCTGCTGCCTTCTCTGCTGCTTCCCTTTCTGCTTTTCTCTCCTCTGCCTGTCGAGCCTTCTCTTCTTTGCTTCCAATTTACGCAGGTCTTTCTCCGCTTCCAATTTACGCAGGTCTTTCTCCGCTTCCCTTTTCTCTCTCTCCGTCTGCCGGTCCTGTTCCCTCATAATGTAAGCCCTAGTCTCGGCCTCATTCATCCCCATGCTTTTAGCTGCATCCTTCCATGCAGTAAGTAGCTTGACCAATTCAGCCATCTTACCTGACAAATAAGCAGTAACTCACCACAAGGGGAAATGACAAAAAAAAGGAACCAGAAAAATTTACTGTTACCTACTAGGAATATGCTGTCGCAAAAACCCGCACTCAGACTAGCACCAAGTCTGACTAATAACTTCCTGAAAAAAATTCAAGTTATCCCGCTACCCAAAACCCGAATTTACTTTCCTGTCAAGAAAAAATTCGATTGGCCGTCAATTACTTCTAAGTCATAAACAACCTTACTACAACTAACATCTAAACTGACTACAACCTGTGGAAAAAAACTTATAGCTGGATCAGTCTTAATATAGCTCAAGTCTAGGGGATTGTATAAAGAAAATCTATTTTTCAGAACTTCCTACAGAGACAATCTATGAATCTAGAATTGATCCCAACAAAGATGATCCCAAGGACGACGCCACCCACTTTGTCACGAAATGGATTTAGGACTAGAGACTGTCTACGTATAGTGACAAGACAATAGTAAGAAGAAAGACTGAAATGATAGATTCAGATAGAAATATAGTGCAAAATGTGAAAGTTGAGACCATTGGCTCCGAGGTTGAGAACCGAGGTTGATTCTTTCCTCGCCACTTCGGACGGTTAAATTGCTATGGCCTCGAACCACCTCTAACTACCCTAAGGGGATAAGGTTCAAGTATGATTCACATACACCACGATACAGACAACATATAGCTACTGTACTTAAATGAAATGACTGATGCCAGCTACAATTTATACAAGTTTATTATACACCTATAAACAAACAAACATATGCATGTCCCATACATAAAGTGCGAGGATGCACACCTGAAACAAAATCAAGCACAGTTGAAAATGCATCAACCCCAACCCTTCTCCCACAATTTCAACCTGTATGGAGAAAGAAGGTAAGGTTAACTGAAATGAACTACACTGCACTTGATGTCGCCTACACTCCAAACTAGCTGTTCTAAATTCTAACTCTAACTCTAAGTCCACTGATAGCTGGAACGACTACGAAGTGTCTACACAATCTCTGCACAGACTTCGGTTCTACACAGCCTATCATGAAATCTCCTGAACACAACTAACTGCACCTCTAAACTTCAGCAGCAGTCCTCTGCTATGATTCACCAAAACTATCAGTTCTGCCTATCTGGTCTACTACCTGTAGACTACACTTTCAGCAGCTGTTCTCTGCTCTAAAATCTGTAGAGGGTATTGTGACCCTATTTCCCTCTACCATTCTGAAATTGACGACTAGGTTTAACAGAACCCCACTGGATTCTGGACTGGAACTGTAGCTGGCTTCTCCTACCACCTCTGAGGTTACCTGCCCGATTACCTATGACTGGGCGATGGGGCTTTCGGCTTTATTATGGCCGTGAAGAAGCGAACATAAAATTACCACAACGCTGGCAGCATGCCAAATCTGCGTGTGTAACCGACCGAGCATCAGAGCTCAGGATTTATCCACAAAAATCCTATTCGCTGGAAAATGTCTTCCCCTGCCTGGGAAAACGTCTTTTCTTTCTCTCCCTCCACCACTGGCAATTAACGCGAGACTTTGGGTGTCTGCGAATGCCACCACTGTGCCGTGGGAGAAATTTTGTAGTATCAAAATTCTGCTCTTCCCCACAAAAGCCGGTACCTGCTGTTCAGACAAAAGCAAAAACAACAGCTAAACAAAACGTTAATACTCTAGTACAAATAACAATTAACTTCCTTACTCTTCAACCCGTAACTCCCCTCTCTCCTTTCTCTCCGAGTCAAAATAAACATCACCCGGTAATACAACACCGCAGACCGTCTGACCCAGGTTCTGCCTGACTAACTACGAGCAACAACAATATTTTCACTGGCCCGTCTGGGCAGACGTACTGTGGCCTACTTCTTACGCTGACACTAATGCCACACTAATGCCGTAATGTTTAACACAAAAATACTCTTATCTCTAGGAACTCCTAAACTTCCCGTCAATAATGATAATCACATTCAAAATGTAATACAAAATAATTCCCTTTAAAATTTCTTCTCCCATCTTCTGAATTCACAGAACAATAATGCACAATCAATAACATATAACCCTGTTAGATGCTAGCATATATATGCCATCAAAAGTTATACATAATGGTTATCAATTAAATCTCAGTAGTTACAAACACGTGGTTACAATTTTATGACCACGTGCTTCTCTCCCCCTCGTCCCTCTGAACATCGTATCAATAAATATACCGTAACCAACGCGCCCACGTGCTTTACAAATTCCACCTCTTCTCCCCTCGTCCACCTATAGAAGTGTACTATAATAAAAATAACTTGTAGCATTACATTCTCAATAAAATCACAAATACACAGACTCCCGCTACTCTGTAATTAAATATGATCCGCAGATGCGGGTTTCTCTCCCGACCTACTTTGCAATAAATACAAAGAACGTCCGTGGCATCTAACTTTCTAATCATCTTAAATAACGTTATTCCTGCAGTAAGGAAGTAAATGGACCTCTTAAGTTTCTCAAGTCTATCACTAAGATAGTATTTGATGGCTCTGGCGATAAGAATTAAATTAAACTAAAACTTCCCAAGAAACTTTATTGATCGGCCTAGGCTTAGACAAAATTAAATAAAGTTACCACGAAAATTCTGCTTACCAAATTTCGAATTTCCCCTGAAAGGCAATCGACTTTGAATCAGGAATGCGGCTTGGCAATTACATTTTTTTTTTAGAGACCGAACTTATGAAATTCGGGCCTATTTATTATCAAGACCCCCAAGCGCCGACTTCATGACGTCATATGCGCGGCGTGGTTCTAAACCAATGGGAGCTCTGCATTTCAACTGCAGTTAGCTCTCAGCCAATCAGAACCTTAGATCATTCTGATGCAACCAGTTTCTGCTAGACAAAGAACCGGGAATTAGTCCTAGCCCTATACTGCGGAAATGAAGCAAAAATGGCCGCAAATAATTTAACTCCCGAAAATGCGTCTATGAGCACGCAATATCTTTAACAAGACTACACTGGTGCAAATCCTGATCTAGAATCTAAAATCTTAATCTAGAATAATACTGCACCAATCTTCCTACACCCATACTCTAAATACATAAAGAAGAACCATAAAGCAGATGAGATCAAACTCTATCGTGATCTCATCTTGAAAAAACGTAAATAATAGAAGGAGAAGAAACATGGAGAAGGATTGCCTGTAATCCCTCCTAAAAATAGTAAAAAAATTGCAAGGAGAAAAAGACATGGGCCATTTGAAAGACAGAATCTCAGTACTTTCGTCACACAGATCATTTTAACAAAGACACAAGATCAATTAACACTCACTTTCAGTGATCAGCGCTCACTATCACACATCTTGCATGTGACAGTACTATCCCAGAATAATACAGTAATGTGAGAAAACATTTTATTTCTTCTTCTTCTTGCGATCGCATCTTTGATGTTTACACCGTCAGACGAGTTCTCATGATGAATTCGACTGTTGTCTGAAGTTCCTCTTTAGCTCCATACAGCTTTGAGTTTAGGGTTGAGTCATTGGGCCAGTATAACTTTCTTAACTGGTCGTACAGAGGACAATCCTGTAGAACATGCTCAGCAGTTTGTTCGTTTAATCCACATGTGCACAGTGGTGAAGCAGACAATTGTAGCTTGTGCATGTGTTTATTCAGTTTATTATGCCCTGTCCTGAGGCGAAAAATGGTGATCTGTCCCTGCCGGTCAAGAGTGTGGTAGTCGTCGTTGGGTTGATTCTGTTCTCTTCTGATAGTCTGGATAGCTCTCTTTTTCTCAAAGTATGTGATTTCATTATCTTCTTGTTCACATTATTTTATTTCTATATATTATCTATGTATTTCATTATAATAGTCTTGTTCTGATGCACAGCAATCACATTCTTATAACTAACTCACTGGGCTAGCAATTATTTTTCTGTCTGTTACATTTTTGTGCTTTTTATTTGGATATTTACCTGAGGGCAAATGTCACAAGCTGGTTAAATACAGTTTTTTGCTTTATTGTGTCAACATCTTCTTATACCCACCTCTATTTTATCTTGCATAATTAATAACTTTTGACTGAAAGCATTTAAACACTAAGCACATCAGCAATAAAAAAACATTCATTTTCATGTATAACAACAGAAGTATTTATGTACGTGAACATCACAAAAATATATCCCCTAATAACCACTATTAACACACACTAGGGTGGCTATTTTTGCTTGGGCCAAACGTGCATTTTTGTGTAGTACTGAACGAGTTAAACCGCCCAGTATTTCGTGTCTCTGTCACCCTCTATATCCTTTTGCTTCAATTTTTTCCTCATCACAATATATCCCAGTTTCCCCTGCTCGCAACATGCCCAAAACGTTGATCCTGTTCGTCTAACCTGAGCAATAAACTTTCTTTACATCCTTGTCTCTTTGAGGATGTATCTATCCTTGCTTGTTGTCCATGGTATTCTTAACATTCATCTGTAAAACCTCAACTCTGGGACTCAAAAATGAGTTTGTTTAGCCACTATCTTCAACTCAATTCCACATGACAGGACTTACTATATGTGACACTGAGCTCTATTATTGTAATTCCACTGACAAAGATTTCTTGCATACAATACTTTTCATTTTATAAAATTTTGCTTTTGCTCAGGCTTTGCAACTCTTCACCTCTAGGATGCTCTTCCACATTAAATTATTTATGAGCCCAAGTATCTGAGTCCACTGACTTGTTCCCAGTGTTCTGTGTATTTTGAGGGAGCATCCGCAAGAAGCCCTTTTCTCTGAGATGATCATTACTTCTGTCTTTTTTGCTATTTAGGCTGAGGCCTTTTACTTTTACAATGATTAATACTGTCTTTAAATCAACTTTGTTTTATCTGAGTCAAATGTGAACAAGTGACGAAAAATGCACAAGAAATGTTAAACCTGTGAAATAAAATATCTAGGAAAAGTTGACAAAAAAAACATCATGACATGTGATACTGCTGAAGATCAACCACGTAATGAAAACAATGGCAAATGACAAATTAAATAATTCTGCCACCAGGTTCACAATGTAGTCAGTCTAATAAATCCTCTGTCATAGAATTATTGGTTTCTCTCCTGCAGTATTTATACTGTTCAAAAAAAGAAACGCATAGCTACTGAAGGCACACACATAGCCATAATTTTGACTTTCAATAACTTTTTTAATTTAATGAGTTAATTGTTCAAATTGCGCACAAGAATACCTTAGGGTTCAACCAATCAATTGACAGTTGCCCCATCGAGGCCAGCTCCTTGACGTGGAGATGGGGCTCAAGTACAGCCATCAGCGGCTGAAAAACCAAGACTGGCCAGGCCCTCCTACACTCGAGCAAGACCACAGTCTGCCCTAGCAAGTCAAGGTGCTGAAGACGGAGGCAACCAGCCAAGAGGCGCACCACAGCAATCAGGATGCCACGCACATGCGCTATGGAAGTATGCCTATATCTGCAAAATGTTATGGCGCTCGCCCTGTGACGGACACCCAGGCAGGTGCAGTGCCGGGCCCTCTGCCTTGGAAGGGCCCAACCCCTACTACTGGGGGTCCTTCTCAATTGCCCCGCGGAGCCAGGGGGCATGAGAATAGAGCTACTGGCCAAGCAAAGAAAAGACCATTTAAAATAATGCACTGGAATGCTGAAGGCGTCAATAGTAAAAAAGACGGCTACAGCAAAAATTAGAGCTCGAAAATATCTTGAATGAAGAGCAAGTAAATGTATGTTGCTTGCAAGAAACCCACCTCAACAAGGACATAGCCTTCAAAATCAGAGGCTACCAGTGCTACCGATCTGACCGAATAGACAGGCGAAAGCGTGGAATACTGACACTCGTGAGGAATAACATCAGTGCATGTCAGCTTGAAACATATATGGAGGGGGCGGAATACCAGATGCTTCATCTCAGGACAGAAAGTTCAGAATTCCACCTGCTCAACTACTACTGTCTGAGCGACCACCCACTGGCACTAGATACAATCCCAGCAAAAGAAAGACTGATTGTATGTGGAGACTTCAACAGCCACTCACAGAGCTGGGGCTATGATCACATGGACAGGAGAGGTGAGGAGCTTGAAAACTGGCAGGATGACAATGGGCTTATCCTGATTAACCAGCCAATCGACCCACCAACCTTCTACTCGAGATCATGGCACACCACCTTTACACCAGACCTGGCATTCCACTCACCCGGCCTGGAGTGGAACACCACACGCGTTGTAGGGAAACAACTTGGAGGCAGCGACCACCGGCCATTCTTCCTAATTGTGGAAAATGAACTTGTCAAGGAGAGCAGCACTCTCTCTAGGTGGAACTACAAGAAGGCAGACTGGACAATGTACCAGCATCGTACTAGTATACTGGCTAGAGATCTGACTGCAGACAAAGACATCAATAAGCTAGTCGATGAATTCAGCAGATGCATATTACAGGCTGCTCGTGAAACAATACCTAGAGGGGCTCGTAAGCACTACAAACCATATTGGAATAGTGAACCAGAGCAGCTGCACAACGACGTGGAAACATCTCGAAAGCAGGCAGAGACCAGTCCTTGCCAAGAACACCATAATAACTACCAGCAAGCTAAGGCCAAATTTCAAAGGGCCAAGTTGCAGGCCAGGCGAAGAAGCTGGAAGGAGAAAACAGAGTCCTTGAACTTCGAAAGAGATACGAGGAAACTGTGGAAGCTGGTAAAACAACTTAACGATGAAGGTACAGGGAGAAACTCAAGGATTGCTCTGTACAAAGATGGAAACATCCTCATGGGAAAACAGGCAGCTGATCACTTTGCAGACTCCTTTGCTAAAGACAACAACATCGAAGTTAGCCCAGAGAAGCAACAGGAGACTCGTGAGAAACAACAATACACAGGGCGAGATGGAACCATACCTGAAGTTATGGAGGCACCAATTACATTCAGAGAACTGGAGCTTGCAATATCCAAATTGAAAATGAGAAAGTCACCAGGAGTTGATGGAGTGTCCAATGAAATGATTAAGAACTTGGGAACCGCAGCAAAAACAAAGCTGCTGCAGATCTTCAATATCTGTTGGAACTCAGGCGGAGTTCCACAGACCTGGAGGGAAGCAATCATGATACCACTCCTAAAACCAGGAAAAGACAGTTCCACTGCCTCCAGCTACAGACCAATCAGCCTTACAAGCTGCCTCTGCAAAACAATGGAACGTATCATCAACCTCAGGCTACAGTGGTACCTTGAAAGTGAAAACCTTCTTGTACCACAGCAGGCGGGCTTTAGGCAGTGTTATTCCACCGAAGATCAGGCAACTTACCTTTCCCAAGAGATTGAGGATGCGTTCCAAGATAAGAAACTGGTACTAGCAGCATGGATAGATCTAAGGAAAGCATTTGACAAGGTTTGGAAAGAAGGGCTTCTGAAGAAACTGAGAAATTGTAGAGTGAATGGTAAGATGTACAAATGGGTGAAAGCATACTTGCATAACAGAAGAGCCCGAGTACAACTAAATGGCCTCAAGAGTAAGAAAATTCTACTGCGTCATGGCGTCCCTCAGGGAGGGGTTCTGTCCCCCACACTTTTCCTAGTCTACATCAATGACCTGGTTGCTGAACTACCACATGGAATGAAAGTGGCAATGTACGCTGATGACCTGGTAATATGGTGCACAGATGAGCATGCAACAGTGGCCACCAAACTGCTACAAAGAGCTATAGATGCCTTAACCTCATGGGCAAATAGATGGTGTGTCAGCATCAACACAGACAAGTGCAGCACTACGCTCTTCACCCTCTCTCCTAAACAAAAAGCTGGTGTCATCAAGATAAACGAAGAGCTCCTGAGAGAAGATAAACAACCTACCTATCTCGGAGTTACATTCGATGATAGGCTGACATGGAAGCAGCACATCAACAAGGCAGCAACAAAGGCCAGGAGGAAGTTAGCCATCCTGAGAAAACTAAGTGGAACCACATGGGGAGCCAGCGGGAAAATACTTAGTAAAGTTTACCAGCAGGGCATATGACCACACCTGGAATATGGGTCAGCTGCGTGGTGTCCAGCATCAAACACCACATTACAAGAGCTAGATAAGGTGCAAAACCAGGCGCTTAGGGTCATCACGGGGGCAATGAAATCAAGGCCTATAGTGGAGATGGAGAAAATGGGGAGGATACAAGCACTGAGAGAACGCAGAGACACGAAAGTGCTAACACAGGCAGAAAAGTTCCTCTGTATACCGAACCATCCAATGAAGGACAGATTCCAAAACCTAGCAATGGGGCGACTGAAAAGAAGCAGCTTTATCCACCAGGCCAAACGATTTCGTAGACAAACCTCAGACCTGCCTGAAGTTAACAGCCCCCTAAAGTCTGTGCCAGAACAAACCCCTTGGAGAGAGGAGCATGGACTACCAGTACACATCCACACAAAAGTGAAAGGAATATTCGACAGGGATGAACAGAACAGCGTGCAACGTAGGACAGTCACTCTCAGTTTCCTGGATGATGAATACCCACAGGACCTCTGGGTCCGAGTATATACGGACGGATCAGCACAAAATGCAGTAAAGAATGGAGGAGCAGGGGTGTACATAGAATACCCAAACAACACTAGGGATACGGTCAGAGTACCAACGGGGAAATTCTGTAACAACTATGATGCAGAAATCCAGGCAATCAAGGTGGCAACTGAGAAACTACTGAACACCAATCTTGGTCCACAGCCTGTAGTATTCCTGACAGATGCAAGATCAGCCCTCCAAGCACTTCAGTCCAGAAAATTGCCTGGCATACAAGCCCTACTTTCTGAACTGTGCAACCAGCGCAGGGTCGCCATGCAGTGGATACCGTCTCATTGTGGAATACCAGGAAACGAGAGAGCAGACGGACTGGCTAAAGAAGGTGCTGCAGAGGAGCAACCGGATGTACCAGTTACGTACCATCAGAAGAAAAAGATGATCAAATCTATCAGAAAGCCACCAACACCAACGCAGGATGACTACCTAGCTATGAACAGATCAGAACAAATAGTCATTCTGCGCCTCAGAACAGGACACAACCGCCTCCGCAGCCACATGTATACAAAATTCAAGATTGGCAATTCAGCCATGTGTACATGTGGACAGGCACCCCAGACTGCGGAGCACGTACTTCAAGATTGCCCCGAATATGATATATTGAGGCAAACCCACTGGCCCAGAGAAACAACACTGGAAGCAAAACTATATGGACCTCTGTATGAACTACAAAAGACAGTGAAGTTTATACAAGAAACAACATTGCAGATATAGACAATATAGTTCAAGCGAACGAAAGAAGGAGAAGAAGAAGAAGAATTGACAGTTGTTTTGCATCTGGGTCACGAGAGTTTTTTGGCGTACGGGCTTTCCCGTTAGTATGGTGTGTGGCCTGATCTTGCATCGATCAGCGAATGGCATCTCCTGGGCATGGATGCGATCAGACGTCTGACGTGGGTCTGTGGGATGGCTGCCCACTCTTCCTGGAGTGCCTGGAACAGATCACGACAATTGGCTGGAGCAACGTCTCGGCGACAAACACGTCTATGCAGCTCATCCCACAGGTGCTCAATCGGACTCATGTCTGGAGACAGGGATGGCCAGGGAAGGGTGAGAATGTTGTTGGCAGTCAGGAACTGCGTGGTCAAACCGTGCACAATGGGGTCTGGCTTTGTCCTGTTGAAACACAGACCTTTGGGCAGCTAAAAGTGGAAGGACATGGGGTCGAAGAATTTCATTGACATATCGTTGCGCATTCAAGCCTCCTTCAATGTGCACCAATTGACTCTTTCCGTTGTAACTGATCATTCCCCACACCATTGCACCTCCACCACCATGCAGCGGAGCTTCATCAACGCAATTTTGGGCAAAACGTTCATTTCGCCTACGGTAGACCCTACACCGTCTATCATGATGCTGCAACAAAAAGAAAGATTCGTCACTAAACCAGACACGTCTCCATTGATTGTCAGCTGCCCAGGAACGATGCTGGTTGGCCCAAAGAAGTCGATTTTGGCGATGGCGGCGCGTAAGGACAGGTCCTCGGTGAGGTCGTTGAGCCCAAAGTCCAGCGTCATGCAGTCTATTCCGGACAGTTTGATCAGACACATGACGTCCTGCAGGCAATGACTGGGCAGTTGAGGAAGCTGTTGTAAACCTGTCTCTGAGGTGACGAAGCCGAATAAAGCGATCCGCCGCTGCTGTTGTCACTCTGGGTCGTCCACTGCGATGCCTGTCTTCAACTGAGCCAGTGGCTTGGAACCGGTGCCAAAGTCGACTGATGGTACTCTGATGCACGTTTAGATGCCTGGCAACCTGACTTTGACTTTCGCCTGCATGCATTCGGCCAATAGCAATGTTCCTTAAATTTATCGACAGAGACGCCATAAATGTCTGCTTGAAAACGAACTGAATTTTTGTGTGTGTAGCGTTATCCTTTTATAGGGTTTCAGTTGCATAGTCAGTGAGTAGTGTTCACCCCGAATTTTGTTGCTTTCACGTGCGCGCAACATGAGCTGTGGTCAAAAATTACATCATAAACACTATTGACCACTGCGTTGTAACGATTACAAAAACGAACGCAATTCAGGTCAACACGTGCATTTGACACTGTAAAGAACATTTGAGGCTGGTTTTTATATACCCTAGCACCAAATTTTACTTACAAACTCATAAAAACGCGCCCTCGGATAGCTATGCGTTTCTTTTTTTGAACAGTATAGTTACATTTTTAGTGTGTCCTAAATTACTTGCCCTTTTCTTTCTCTGCTATCAAGCAGATATTTTGTATTTTCAAATCATCTTACACTCCTCTCAGTGATAAGTCATCATGTCTGTTTGTTTACCTGTTCATCCCTGCTGGAAAAGGAGACGGAGGAGATAATATCAACCGACAATCATGTTGGAAAACTTCGGGTGTGCCCAACATCAGGCTACGGATTAGCACTAAAATCGGCCAGCGAATTTGTTTAATCGCTGATAAGGCTGATGTGCCTTCTTCGACCAGATAGGTAAATGAAGAATTTTATTTGCGCAAGCAACGGGTAGTTAGATTATTCGCCTGCGCGACACATTTCTGGACAGACAAGAATTACATAATCGTTTCCGGTACAAAGACAGTACTTTATATGAAAGTAATATGTTGTATCTGAGAAAAACATTGGCGAGAGGATCGGATGTTTTCATTCCATGTTTGGGAAACATGACCTATGCAGTCACGCGCATAAATTTTCAAGAGGAAATAATCTGAATTACCCCACAAAACATGCATGTTTGAAACGATTGGCAGACATTCGGAATGAAGGCACAAAACCCATTCCGATTCGAGCCCTGCTTAACATTGTAAACAAATGCGGGGAAATAGGCAATATAACCTGACACTTTAGCCAGGTTAGAGCACTGTGAAAATTAACTCGCACCAAGACAACCAGACCGTGCCAGAGTTAAGAATAGTACCAGACCGGACTTTGTTGGAACATATTGAGGACTTAAGAGCCCAGGACATTGCTACCATTTAAACATGGAAAACCGGAATCTGAGGGAACTGAAACACAAGTCAAAGTGGGAACTTACTGCTAAAGTAACAACACCCCAGACCAAGTGTAAGAGGCCTCTACAAGTGCCTTTATTTCTCTGAGCCAGCAGTCTGTGAGCCTAAAGATTGGCGTAAGTTGTTCATTTTGAATTCTATATTTTTTCATTATTAACATGTGAACTAATACAAATATATTGACATGTAAATATTAATATGTGAAAATTGCTAGTGGATGTCCAAGTCATATGAGGCTGTATCCGTATGTCTCAGACAATTTCTTAAATACACTCAATCAGAGCTACTAACTAATAATAATAGGAAATTTGCTGAATTAACTCAGCTGGGGGCATGAACGAGTTAACGAATTATAAGATAACCCTATCCTTCACAAAAGTTGTCAGCAGATCATAGAGTTCATGTGCTCAATGCAGCATTGTTCTCGCTTTTCTGAATATCTTGTGAATACTCCCTGGAGGTAGAAGCATCATTATCCTTCTACCTACAACTCTGCCAAGAGTAATCTTGTTCGAAGGTAGACACCTTTGAAGACCCACATCAGTTACTCTTGAGTTTTGGCCACTGTTGGACCACTATTGCAGAGCTAAGGGGAGGCAAAATGTGGCATCCTCTACGCTAGGAACTTGGAATGGAAGCATAAATGCACAGAATAATAATAAATGCAACAACATTACCAAAACATTGGCAAGCTTATGGAAGAGATAAATTCATGGAAAAGCTGAAACATGAAAGATTACAGGCTCGCCCATCACCCTGGCCACCTGACACAGAAAAACACATCCTAATCCTTAACAGTAAGCATTTTTACTATTGCTAAATAGAAAATGCAAAGTAAACTATGAAATAAGTTTCTGCAGATTTAACAAAATTAAACTAACAATTATGCTGGGAAAATACAAACAAGAAAGCTGGAAGTCCCCTTTTGGCCCAGAGAAGTTTCTAAACCTGCAAATAATGGACATGATGGAAAAGGTGTTAGAAATGTGGTTAGAAGACCAAAGGAGAATTCACTTAGACATGCTATCATCTGTAATGTTGGTTTTTTCCTATAGTTGCACATGTACGTGATTTCTCACCTTCACCCCAATCTTCAAACAATGAAGCATCACAATTATAACTTACTATAGAAGCATTTTCAACAACATAGTGTTGCTCTTCTTCAACATTCTGGTTTTCCTCCACCACATCTACTTGCATAGGCTCCAGCGCAGTAGCCTGGTGGAATAAATGGAAGGAAAATATCTAGTGACCATATTTTCACAATTGTTCTCATGTATAAAAGGAATAACAAGAGATGAGAAGAAGACGATGGCGATGGATAGGACACACACTGAGGAAACCTGTTGATAGCATTACAAGGCAGTCCTTGTTCTGGAACCCCTAGGGCAAGAGAGGCTGAGGTAGACCAAGAAGCACATGGAGAAGAGAGCTGGAAACAGAGGTGAAAATGATGAGAACGTGGAAAGAACTTGAGATGATGGCACGTGACAGGAGGACTTGGCATGTGTTGTTGAAGGCCTATGCTCCTTTGGGAGTGGAGGGTTATGAATGAATGAATAAAAGAATAAAGCAGAGAGCAGAATAGCTCAGGCAAAAACAGCATTCTGTAAAATGATGAGTATTTTATGCAACAATTCTTTAATATTGGAAGTAAGAAAGAGTTCTTCAGTGTTATATAGAACCAACCCTGACATATGGGAGTGAGTCATGGACAATTAGTAAACAAGTAGGGAAGGTACTAGAGACCACAGAGATGTGGTTTTACAGAAGAATGTTAAAAATACCATGAACAGCCAAAAAGAGTAATGAGGATGTCCTGAAAAGAGGCCAATGCGCAAAGGAAACTTATGTCACAAGTTAGAAAGAAGCAATCCACTTTTTTGGGGCATGTTATGAGAACAGGAAAGCTGGAATATATCATTACAATGGGTACAACTGATGGAAAAAGAGATGGGGGAAGACAAAGAGAGCAAATAATGGACAGTTTTTCGTGGCATGGAAAGAAGTCAACAACAGAATTGATAAATTGTACTGGAGACACGAAGTTGTGGAGAGACATGATCTCCTACACCACTAAGCATGGTAACTGAAGAGGAAGAAGAAAGCGGACACTGCCAAGCTCTACTGCTTTTCATTAGCTTTAAATTTATCCAGCATGACAGAACACCCATCACAGCCCTTAAATCTACTGGCTATAAATATCATCATCATCATCTTTCTTTTTTTGTTCCCTATGGAGCATGTAGTCACTACTGCACAGTTGGTCCCTTTGCAGGAACCTGCACCAAGCATTCACACGGCAGTTTCTGTTGCAATGTGTTTTACATAATGAGGTTGTCAGCCTCACATTAGTGGCCTTGTACGACAGGCCTGAGGGAGCAGTTGTCGTATTCTTTCTTCGTCTCATCAGATACCCCTGGGAACTACACGGGGTCATAAAATATGATTAATGACAAATGTTCATGCATTAGTACTAAGCACAACTTTGAGAAAATTAACCCGTATAGTAACTATCACAGTGGGAATAAGTTGGGAAAATAAGTTTTAGTTTGTGTAATTTATTTAAGTTGTAGCTGCTACATCTTTTTTCTGGGTTCCTACAAGCTTAACCAATCCAAATTCCATGACCATTTTGTCAAATTCCATGGTGTGTGTATATATATATAATAAAAATGTGCTGGATGTGGGTGCTGCACCAGTTATCATTATCGATAACTATGAGTTGGCAGTGGTGCACCACTTCACATACCTGGGGTCTACCATCAATGACAAACTCTCTCTGGACACAGAAATTGACAGCCGCATTGGCAAAGCTGCAGCTACCTTTGCCCGCCTCACATCACGTGTTTGGGGAAACTCCAAACTCACAATGAAGACCAAAGCTGCAGTATATAATGCCTGCGTCACCAGCACACTTCTGTATGGCAGTGAGACCTGGACAACCTATGCTAAGCAAGAAAGAAGGCTCAATACCTTCCATCTACGCCACATCCTCGGCATTTCATGGAAAGATAAAGTGACAAATGTCGAGGTGTTGTCACATGCTGGCCTTCAAAGCGTGCATACACTGCTTAGACAGCGCAGACCGCTGGCTTGGCCATGTCTGCCGCATGGAAGATGGTCGCATCCTGAAAGATATCTTCTACGGACAACTGGCAGATGGCAAAAGAACAGTTTGGCAACTGCAGCTGAGATTCAAAGATGTGTGTAAGAGAGTCATGAGGTCACTGGATATAAATCCAGAAACTTGGGAGGATGAAGCTGCCGATCGTACCAAGTGGCGATGCTATCTGTGGCACCACCTCAGATTGGGTGAAAAGAAGCTCACACAACAAGCAGAAGAGAGGAGAAAACGTCGAAAGGAACACCAGGAAAATGACCAGCTGAGGGCTGTCACCTCAGGGGCACATTCCCATAGTCAGTTATGACTGAAGGGGTTATTATTATTATAAATAAAACTGTACATACATACATACATACATACATATATATATATATATATATATATATATATATATATATATATATATATATATATATATATATATATATATATATATATATATATATATATATATATCTGTGTGTGTGTGTGTGTTCTTCTTCTTTGGTGCTTAGCCGCCGACCGTCAAAGCAGTCAGTGGCCATCACGCCTAGTGGCGTCTTGTAGGGCAACAACAAATTGATTCCACTTTGCTCGGTCGGCAGCCATCCTTCGTACAGTGCCCCAACTCTGGTTCATTCTTTGCATCTCAGCCTCCACAGTCCTCCGCCAGGTTGTTTTTGGTTGGCCTCTCTTTCGTTTTCAGGGGTCCAAAGCATAGCTGTTCTTGTGATGGCATCGGGGTCTCTTCTGAGGACATGGCCAACCCAGCTCCAGAGTCTGCCAGCTACGATGGTGTGCATGTCCTCTTGCTTGCTCCGAGTAAGCAGATCTTGGTTGGTGATGGTATTCGGCCAAAAGATTCGATGAATTTTTCTTAGGCATGTTGTGTGAAAAGAGGACAATTTCGACATTTCCTTCTCTGTAACTCTCCAGCATTTCGCACCATAGAGAAGCACAGAAAGCACACAGCTCTGATGTAATCTTAATTTTGTGCTTGTGCTGTATTAAGAGGACTTCCAGATGTTGTTTAGGCTAAAAAAGGCTGTTCTTGCCTTATTCATTCTGATGTTGATGTCTTTGCCTGCCCCGCCGACTGGTGTTACTATGCATCCTAGGTATGTGAAGGTGTCTGTCTGTTCTAGTTGCTGATTCCTTACTGATATGGGCTCAGGGTTGCTCACTTTGAGCGTCATGACCTCTGTCTTCTTTAGATTGATGTTCAAGCCCACCTGCTGGCTATACTTATTAAGTCTATCTGTTTTGTCCTGGATGTGTTGATGTGAATGTGCTAGTAGTGCAATGTCATCTGCATATTCCAGATCTTCCAATGTAGAAAATGTAGTCCATCTTATTCCTCTTGGACTGCCCTCTGTTGTCTGGCGCATCACCCAGTCTATGACTGTTAAAAATAGAGTGGTTGATAAGGGGCATCCCTGTCGTACTCCTGTCTTCACCTCAAAGGTTAGGTTGCTCTCCCCAACACTACACGTAAAGTTGGCATAGAGGCTTTTTATGATTGACACTATGCAGCTTGGAATTCCATAAGCCCTCAGTATTTTCCATAAACTGTCCCTATGTATACTGTCAACAGCCTTTTCAAAATCAACGAAATTAATATACAGCTGTCTTTGCCATTCTGAGCACTGCTCTATAATGTTCCTGAGGGTAAATATATGATCTACACATCTTCTGTTCTTTCTAAATCCTGCTTGTTCTTTCCTCAGTTTGTGGTCTACTGCTTTTGAAATTCTCTGTATAATTATCCTGCATAGTACTTTGCTGGGAACTGAGAGAAGAGTTATTCCTCTCCAATTATTGCAGTCTGCAAGATCTCCCTTCTTGGCCAATTTGACAATTATTCCTTTGTTCCACTCCGTTGGTGTTGTTCCTGTTTTCCAGACTTGTGCAAATAGTGGTTCTAATAGTTCTGCTGCTAGCTCAGGGTCTGTCTTAAATAGCTCTGCATTTAAGTTATCATGGCCAGGAGCTTTTCCATTTTTTAACCCTTTGATTGCTGTGATGATTTCTTCTTTTTGTGGAATGTCTGTATTAACATCTAGATCATTTTCAGCCTCAGGAACATTCAATTGTGTCTCTGGTGGTTCCTTGTTCAGAGTTTCTCTGAAATGCTTTGCCCATCTTGTTTCCTGTCCCTCTGCTGTCGTGATGAGATTTCCTTGCTTGCTTATCTCTTATTAATGTAATATTGTTTGCACCTCGTTTTCCGCTGATGATTTTAGTTATTCTGTATACTATGCTTTGTTCATTTCTCAGTGCTGCCTCTTCTGCCTGTCTTGCAAGATCGTCTAGGAAATTCCTTTTGTTGGTTCGGTTTTGGCGTTTAACTTCCTTGTACTGTTCACTATATAGTTGCTTTAACCTGGGGGACTTTGCATCTGTTTTCTTTCTTTTCATTTCCTTTCTCATCGTCATGGTGTTTAATGTTTCTGGTGTTATCCAGTCTTGCTTCTTCCTTTCCTGGAATCCCAAGCATGATTTGCTGCTTTCCTTATATAATGTTGAAATGGTGTTGAATTTCTGGTCTATATCACCATTCAATGTCTTTTCCTGACTTTTGGCAAATTGATATCGCTTCTTTATATCAGCCGCAAAAGCTTTTCTGGTAAGGGGGTCCTTCAATTTGAGTCAAACCTTTTCTGTGTAGGTACAGTTGGTCCAGCCGTTCTTAGTTTCACTTTCAGTTTTGCTAGTACTAAATGATGATCAATTCCTACATCCGCACCTCTTCTTACCTTCACATCTTGTAATGCATGTCTCCATCTACCGTTAATCATAATGTGGTCTATCTGGTTTCTGTCCTGACCATCTGGTGATTCCCATGTTAATTTGTGAATTTCTTTATGTGGGAAAAGTGTTCCTCCAATGACCAGGTTGTTAATGCTACAGAAACTTATTAATTTATCCCTTTTCATTTGCTGTTCCGCTGCCGCATTTCCCCATTACTCTTTCATTACATGTATTGTGTGTACCAGCTTTCGCATTGAGGTCTCCCATTACTATAATAAGATCATATCTAGTTGTGTCTTTCATTTCTTTCTGCAGTTGTTGATAGAATTCATCCTTGACCTCATCATCGCTGTCATTCGTTGGTGCGTAGCATTGTATTACTGTAGTGTTGGTGAATCGTAGCATTGCATTATTGTAGTGTTGGTGAATCTCCCTCTCAATCTTATTCTTATCAGTCTGTTGTTGATGGGTTTCCATTCCAGTAATGTCCTTTCTGTAGAATAATGGCTACACCTTCATTGTGCTGTCCATCCTCTCTTCCAGAGTAAAGTACTGTTTCTCCTGTTGCTGTCTTAACTTTTCCTGCCCCTGTCCATCTGCTCTCGCTTATCCCTAGAATGTGTAATCTATAGTTTCTCATTTCTGCTGTGACCTGTTTTAGTTTATCTGTCTTGTTCATTGTCCTGACATTCCAAAATCCTATTCTTGTTTCACATTTTGCAGTCAGGACATCCATTTTCGTGTCAGTGGCTTCCTTTCAACTTTCACCACTGACAGTCATACGTGCCTCAGACTCCGGATGTTCGTCCCACAGCAAAGTTTGTTCATTTGTTGTCGTTTCCGTAACTTCCTTTCTTTTTACATAGACAGGGGTGTCAGCCCTATGGTAAAACCCCTAACCTGGAGGACCAGGATGTCTGCTTTAGTCTGACCCCTGCCTGCTCAAACCTGTCCAGCTTGGTAGAACCTTCCAGGAGTAAAACTCCAGCTGGCATAGCTCTGGGGGTAATCAGGGTACGCAAGCCGCCATACCTCGACAAGGTATTGACACCGATGATGGCAGATATATATATATCTATATATATCTGTACATTTGTGAATGTGTGTAAATATCTCCCCCCCCCAAAATACATTCAAGAAATTTAGTAAGCACGTAGGTTGTCTCTGTACATATATATAATCCTATTTACAACTATTCATTCATTCATTCATAACCCTCCACTCCCAAAGGAGCATAGGCCTTCAACAAACACATGCCAAGTCCTCCTGTCCCGTGCCATCATCTCAAGTTCTTTCCATGTTCTCCTCATCATTTTCACCTCTGTTTCCAACTCTCTTCTCCATGTACTTCTTGGTCTTCCTCTGCCTCTCTTGCCCTGGGGGTTCCAGAACAAGGACTGCCTTGTAATGCTATCAACAGGTTTCCTCAGTGTGTGTCCTATCCATCGCCATCGTCTTCTTCTCATCTCTTGTTCCACTGGCACTTGTCTAGTTCTTGTCATCAGTTCCACGTTGGTAACCTTGTCATACCATTTTAATCCCTCTATTCTACGCAAGCACCCATTTATGAAAGTCTGTAGCTTTTTGGTTGTTGTCTTTGTTGTTCTCCATGTCTCAGAGCCATACAATAGGACTGACTTCACATTTGAGTTGAAGATTTTTATTTTCGTGTGGTATCCGATTTCTCTTGATCTCCATATATTTCCCAATGCAATGAAAGCTCCTCTTGCCTTTTGTATTCTTATTTTGATATCGCTGTCTGTCCCTCCAACTTTGTCTATATTACTGCCAAGATATGTGTATGATTCTACATCTTGAATTGGTGTTTCTTCAAGTTCAACCCTGTTATCATTACCTGCATTTATTCTCATTATTTTTGTCTTTTCCCTGTGTATTTTCAGACCCAATTGCTGTGACCTCTCATCGAGTGTTTTCAATTTGTCCTGCATCTGATTACGGTTATGGGACAGAAGAGCCAAGTCATCAGCAAAATCCAGATCATCCAACTGCTTAGTCAGAGTCCACTGGATTCCATTTCTGTTGTGTGTTGTCGATGATCTCATAACCCAATCTATTGCCAGCAAGAAAAGAAATGGAGACAAGAGGCATCCCTGTCGCACTCCTGTTCTTATCCCAAACGGTTCTGTAAGCTGTCCTTCGTGAAGAACTCTGCATGTCATGTCTTCATATGTTTTCTTTATTAAATTAATGATCTTCAGGGGAACTCCATAATGCCTCATCAATTTCCAAAGTGATTCTCTGTCTACACTGTCAAATGCCTTTTCGTAGTCCACAAATCTGATGTATAGTGGTGAATTCCATTCCAGACTTTGTTCAACTATTATTCTCAAAGTGGCTATCTGGTCTGTACATGATCTGTTTTGTCGAAAACCTGCTTGTTCATCTCTCAGTTTCTTGTCTATGGACTCTTTTAATCTCTCAAGGATAATCCTGTTTAACACTTTTCCTGGCACTGATAGTAACATTATTCCTCTATAATTTGTGCACTCTTGTAAATTTCCCTTCTTAGGCAACTTAACCAGATATCCTTCCTTCCATTCTGCTGGTATCTCTTCCTTTTCCCAGACTTTACCAAGTAATTTATATAACATCTCTGTAGCCGTGTCGATATCTGCTTTGATGGCCTCTGCTGGAATGCCATCAGGTCCAGACGCTTTTCCCTCTCTTAGAAGCTTTATGGCTTTCTTTATTTCTTCCTTCGTTGGTCTTTCACCGTTAATTTGTAGCTCTTCTTCTGCTGGCTGGATGTCCGGCGGGTTTTGTGGAGCTGGTCTATTGAGAAGGTCCCCAAAATATTCTGTCCACCTCTTCATTTGCTCTTGTATATTGCTGAGCAGTTTCCCATTCTTGTCTTTTATGAGGCAACTTGTTTGCTTGTATTTCCCTGTTAGCTTCTTTGTGCTGCTATACAGTTCTCTCATATTTCCTTTGGCTGCAGCATCTTCTGCCTCTCTTGCCAACTCCTCAATATACTTCCTCTTGTCTCTTTTGATACTTCTTTATACTTCTTTGTTTGCTTCTGTGTACACTTCTTGAGCCTTGGCTTTGGAGCTTCTAGTTTTGCTTGTGTTTAACTCTGCTTTCTTGTTTTTTCTGTCTTTTATCTTATTGATGGTTTCTGTTGTTATCCATGCTTTTTGTTGTCTTTCCCTTTTCCCCAGTATTTCTTCACATGTCTCCTTCCATACTGTTTTGACCTGCTGCCAATAGTCTTCTGTATTCTCTACATCTTCCAGCTGTTGGAGCACTTGGAATTTGTTGGATACTGTGACCGCAAATTTGTCTCTTGTTTCTTGATTTCTTAGCTGTCCTACATTAAACTGTTGTCTATAGTTTTGCATTGTTGCATAACTCTTGAGTTTCATTTTTACTTTGGCTATCAGAAGATGGTGATCTGATGCCACATCTGCTCCTCTATATACCTTTACATCCTGCAATGATGATCTAAACTTCTTGTTTATGCATATATGATCAATCTGATTTTCTGTTCTATGGTCTGGTGATATCCATGTTGCCTTGTGTATTCTCTTATGTGGAAACATGCTTCCTCCTATAGCCAATTGATATGAAGCACAGAAGTTTGCGAATAGCTCTCCATTTTCATTCATTACTCCTAGCCCATGTTTTCCCATGACTTCTTCGAATCCAGTGTTGACTGTACCTATCTTTGCATTCATGTCACCCATCAAAATTGTGATGTCTCTTCTTTTTACTTTATCCATAATTTCCTGTAGTTTAGTATAAAATGCTTCTTTCACAGACTCTTCTTTGTCATTAGTTGGTGCATAACATTGGATGACATTTACATGAATTTTCTTTTTAGCTGTTTTGAAAGAAGCTGTTATTATTCTGGGTCCAACAGCTTCCCATTCAATTAGTGCTTTCTGTGCTTCTTTAGATAACATAAGAGCTACCCCTTCACTGTGGTGTGAACTTTCGTCTTCATGTCCTGAGGACAGCACCAATTCACCTGTGATGAGTTTCTTCCTGTCTACCCCCTTCCACTTTGTTTCACACATTCCCAGAACCTCGATTTTGTATTCCCTCATTTCTGCTGCTACTTGCGCCACTTTCCCTTGTTCGTTTAATGTCCGAACATTCCAGGTGCCAAATCTGGAAGTTCTCCTAGAAGAAAGAAGGTTAGTCAGCAACACAGACTCCTTTCGGCTTTCTCTGTGTTGCATCATACGCCTTCCCGCGAGAGGACCTTCCCCTGTCTTGGATGGCTGTGTTTTATTTTCTTTATTTGACTTGTCCATATTTGTTGAAGTTTTTTGTGGTTTAAATTTTTTTACAGGATGGTGTAACCGGCCCCATGCCCAACCCTCCTTAGTCGCCTTTTACGACATGCTTGGTAGGGGACAGTGTTACTATTCTTTGCTCCCCTTTCGGGCCCCGGTAACACACGGGTGATTTACAACTATGATATCAATAAAATGCATTTAAGAAGTTTCATGAGCAGAACTGCATAATATAATATTATTACCATTACTATTTAGTTGTTTCTCTTCTACCTTGGGGTGTAGAGGTTAGCCAGAGAGAGAGAGTGCCGTGCTATCCTAATGGCAGTAGAACTATATAATATCTGTACATAAATGCGCCCCATGTAGTTCATGAGGCTTTAGGATTGTCACAAGAGGTGTCTGATATGGTGGCACCGCATACAAGGGACCGGCAACATCATCATATACAACAAACTGATACAGAAACCCCACTGCAAGAGCACATTAATGCTTTGGAGCAGACTTGTAAGGGGGCCCACTACAGAGATGGCTCATGCAAAAAGGGAAATGATGATGTACATAAATGTAATTCTTTACGATCCTGTTTACAACAGCCATTTCCCAAAAGTGCTTTCAAGTAAATTAATTAGCAGATGTTGTCTATTTTTTTTTTTTTTGGTCAGCTCTTTTTATTTAGTCTTGGCTGACTTTCTGAGAGCACTGGATGCAGTTAGCACAAACTTACATTTGCTTCCTTGCCAATATAACTGCTAGACCTTGTATCTAGGCTGAATGGGGTGTGCCTCACCAAAATGAGGCAAAGCTCCTATTTAAAAAAAATGCTCTCTATCATCTTTCTTTTATCTTCTCCAATTACAAACTGTCTGATAAGCATTTGCACCATAGCACAGCATTTCTTTGTTGACATTTCCAACACATCCTCATGATCAACACACTTCAGCTTCCTGTGGAGCACGGACCTTCAATTAGCTCACACTAAGCTCTCCTGTTCTGTGCGATCCAATCAAGTTCTCTCCATGTCTCATTTATCCTTGCTAGTTCTGTCTCCAATTACCTTCTCCGTGTGTTTGTCTGTCTCACTAAATATCTTTTACCTTGGAGGTTCCAGAACAAGCACTGCTGTTTAATGCTATCAACAGGTTTCCTCGTTATATTTCTAATAAACATCAGTACCTTTCCCTCACATACTGTTATTTGCCTCGTTCTTTCCATCAGTTTTACACTGGTAATATTGCTGTGTCAGCGTCTGTGGCCTAATGGATATGAACGCAGTTTCAAAATCCAGATATACCAGGTTCGAAACCTGCTGCAGGCAGTTTGGTAGCAGATCACTTTGTGTGGATTTTTAACAATGGTATAAGCACCATACCGTTCAGAAAGCAATGGCAAACTACTGAATGAAAAAATTGCCTAGAAAAATCAAAAACAGCCAATAAAAGCTGGGATTGATTGCCATGTCCTGTAAAGGATAAGCAACTAACAATATTGCTGTACCATTTTAGTCCTTCTATTCTAACCTTTAGCACGCTGCGAGCGACACCTATGTTCTGAACGCTGGAGGCGACATGTGTCGCCTTACGGATTTCATCGTTTCTAGCATTAGGACTTGTGTACACGTGATTTCAGCCCCGGATGTTAAGTTGTAATGTTATTTGCAAGAGAGTTAGCTTCCGTTTCCGATCTTAAAAAAGTGATGGGTGTATCCGCGTTTATATTTTGTAAATTTTTAAAATCGAAATGAATCGGCATCGAACACGCGGCCATTTTCGCTCTAATTTTATTGGATTCTGACGCCATGCGGTGGGGATGAGGTTTTTGTCTTTATAAGCGCTGATATCGGTTCTCAGAATATGTTTGATGGCTGAGATGGAAACGAAAGTAGAATGGCATTGCTAGTATGTATAATTTTAGGGGTTAGGACTAGGAATATCGGAAAGGTTTAGAATTACGGCCGAATGTCACTGCTGACGAGGGCGTTTGTTGCTTTGCTACTGATGATGGGTGTAACGAAAAGATCGTCATTTGATTTGTATTGGTCTGTTGGTCAAATGACTTTCATTGAGATGCAAGGGATATGGACTCTTCGGGTGTTGGTTATTTAAAAAAATTTTTTTTTTAATTTTAAAATTAAAAAAAAATTTTTTTTATTATTTTAATTTTTTTTTTCGTTTTTTTCATCTTTCCTTTCCTCTCTTCCTATCACATCTAACATGTACACAAACAAATTTTATATCATCAGATTCACCATTCATTTATTTATATAAATTCCAAAAATGATAGCAATTGACCAAGAAACACAAAAACTATAGACATTACAAGTCACCCACTATAAAAACGGGACGCTGTGAAAAAGAACAATGAAAGCTCCTCTTGCCCTCTGTATTCATATTTTGATATCACTACCTGTTCCTTCATCTTTATCTACATTCATCATCATCATTTTCCTTTGCACTCCTTACAGAGCATACAGCCACCACTGCAGCTGCACCAAGCAGGCACATGCTCTAGCAGCAGTGGTTTCTGTGGCAATTAATTTTACATGATGAGGTTTCCAGTCCCAGGTACAACCTCATATTACTTGCTGTGTATGACATGACTGAGGGTGCAATAGTCCTATTTTTTTCTTTCTCTTCTGAGACGCCCGGGAACTACACAGGACCTTTGTCTATAGTGCTGGCAAAATATATGTATGATTCCTCATCTTCTTGCAGGGACATTTCAAGTGCAATCTGGCTATGGATATGGGGCAGAACAGCAAGGTTATCTGCAAAATCTAGATCACCAAGCTGTTTGGTCAAAGTCCACTGAATTCCATTTCGATTGGCTGTTGTTTTCACAACACAATCTACAGCCAGTAAGAAGAGAATAGGTGACAAGAGACATCTATGCCACATACCAGTTCTTATCACTATGAATTCCAAGCTTTGATGAACTATTATTTGCAATGTGGGCCAGATAAGTCCAGAGTATAACATGATTACCAGAAAATATGAATCACAAGAAATACTTAACGTTCAGTTCAACCAAAAAATGGTCATATGAAGAATGAAGTCCAGAATTTTTAAAACTGGAGGACCCTTAAACAGATGGTAACTCTGGACAATACATTTTGATTTCTCGAGTTGTATTTTTGTATACTCTCTTGGTGACTCCTATGTGGCTTAATAGCCAGGGTGGAAACTACTGTAATACAGATAAGCCATTTGTAAGAGTTATCTTCCCTGACCCAGGGGCTTTCTTAGGTTCCTCTGATCTTAACTGAGTACTCCCTTTGCTGCCTGTTCTTCCCAAACATGATTTTCTCGCAATGTGAGGTGATCCGTTGTTCTCAGAGTCTGACTGATGATCACCGTTCGCACTCGTGCCAAATTTAGCACTGAAGTCTACCACCTGATCCTCAGACATATATTAACCTTTAATGCCTACTCACAAAAAAATTGTATTTGGCCATGAAATACTGTAACCTAGCAAGAAAACAACTTCTACATAAACGAGTCCAAATTTATTTAAGTTGGGACAGAAAAATTGACTCATCCAAAAATTATAATTAACAGAGGTTGGTGTCAGCATTGTTTTTAATAAAGGCACTTTTTCAAAAATAATTATTGATTAAAAAAAAAACAATTTGGGGGATCATAACACTAACGTGGTTATCATTATGCTGTGTTGCGAGTTGTAACTGCAGAGGAAAAAAGAGCATGTATTTGCAAAACCAACTTCGGCTGCACCAACCTGGTAATCATAATGCTGTATCGCAAGTTGTGATTGCAGATGAAAAAGAGCTCACATGTACACAACTGACTTACAGCTACGCATCAGGTATAGATAGCCATTTGGGCGAGCTTTGGATGTGTGATCCATTGCTTATGACTCAAACAGGTTAATCTGTGAGCCTGACTGCATTTGAACCTTCAAAATCAAAACAGAAAATTAGCAAGATAAAAGCAGCTGAATGTGTAAGTCTGCTTCATTGTATCTTGTTTGCCAATCCTCTGTGACTATTGCACTTTGCTGAGAAACGGATTTGAAAAATGTAGCCTAACAATTGCCTAGGGCAACTGCAGTTTTGGACCCATTTCTTATTCTGGAAAAAAACACCAGGCAATCTCAGACGCAAAAACAAAAAAACATATTAAACCTGCGTACTCAACTCTGTCAGTCTCTAACAGGGGTTACTGACAACAGTTTACTAGTTTGGTTACGACTCATGCAGAAATTGCAAAGTTTAGTGGAGCAAAACATCCATTCGTTTGCTTAAATTTCTATGACTACTTCACATGTTTCAACTTTGCAGAATATATGCTGAGTTCAATAAAAATTGAGTATTGCTTGTACAATTATAATTTCATAATTGTGTTAATAAATGGGAAATGACACAACACTTATTCCATTCAACCTGGAAAAATCCTGTCCAAGGCATCTTGTTTAAGAAAAAAGATCTACTTTCGCCGAAGACCGGAAATCATAGAAATCGCCTGCGCAGTTAGTTCATTGTAACTCTTTTGGAACGGGGACTATAAAACACCAGCAGCGGGAGGATGAAAGTAGGTATCCTGATATAACCAACAACTCCATGTACATGGTAGATGGTTGAAATGGCGTGCTACAAAGAAAAGTAGCAAACACATTCATTAAAAAAAAAAAATGAAAGTAGGTATTAGACCTAAGGGTCTTTTGTGTTTGGATATGCGCCCTAATATAACCGACTAGGTTGAATGGGACGCGCCTCGCCAAAACGAGGCAAAACTTTATTTTTAAAAAAAAGTGATAGGAGGTAAAGGTAGTCTTATAGCAGATATTGTCTTTGGGGAGTGAAAAGTTAGAGACTTCACTATTCTAGATCCAGCTTTATCGGGTGTGGGTGATCGATTGCCTTCCCTAACTCAAGAGCAGAGTCAAGTACCCATTAGCAGCTGAGTAGACGAGCATAACGCGACCTGGTTTCGAACCCCCTTAACTTTGCATAGAGAAGCATTCGCTCTGACCACTCTGCCCGAAAAAAAACACGTTCCCTAAATAGAGGCCTACTTGTGCTTCTAGCCTAATTTCTATTTATAATACAGCCAGGATAAATACGCTGCATGGTTTGCAGCATTTATGCATGAATTATGCAGTTATAGAAAAATATTTTATGTTAAGTAGTAGTTAAAGGCCTACTGTTAGGGCCTATATAAAAATTATATTCTAAATTACGTCGTAGTTGTTGTTGCTGGCGATTAAGCTTATAGTGTCTCCTGACACCCCCTATAGCTGAGGTTAAAGATTATCTGTAGGGTGTCTTGGAATATATGAGGTGTCTGAGAGCTGAACACTTACTCGTCAAAGCAGATGTATGTTTCTGCATTTTGTCTTCTGATTTACCACATTGGTTTCCTAACTGATCTTATGTGGAGATGAAGCATCTGTATTTATTTACGGTTTTTTTTAATACAAGAAAGCTCATCATCATTCCTTTTCATTCCATAAGGAACAAAAGGCTGTAATTTACTCACTACTGATTTCTGTTTTGAGACATCTTTTTTCAGCTCTTCCCACCAGATCCCCTCTACTTTAGTTTCCAATCATTTACCCAAACTTCTCCTTGATCTTCCCACTTTTCTCTCTCATTGTGAATTCCAGTTAAGGGCATGTATGGTTATATTATTTGGTTGTTTCCTGAGGGTGTCCTTTCTCTTTAATTCCAGCTATGTTGCTTGTTATCAGGTTCTATTTCACAGGTCTGTATTTGTCATTACATCTGGTCATTTAATACAGAGAATTTAGTGGATGCATCAGTTAGGAATATGTGGCATTTGGACATGATAAGTCTTAGTGGCATGAGATGTTTCAGTCATAAAGTAGGATAGATTTTATATTTGTGTTGAGAAACATACTTTTATTTTCTTGGGAAAGAGCTGCAGATTTAATTTGTCTGTCTTTTCCTGTATGTCTTGAGAATCTTGAACCTTGTGGACAGTTATAATTTAAAAAAAAAAAAGAATTATCCTGTTCAACCCCTGATAGGTTATAATTAGGATATATCTTCTTCTTCTTCGATCCTTAACCACCGACCGTCAAAGCAGTCAGTGGCCATCACGCCTAGTGGCGTCTTGTAGGGCAACAACAAATTGATAATTAGGATATATAACAGTCACTAATTCAAGATAAAAAATTTGATTTCTGATATCTGAATGTATGGAATGTTAGAACTCTAAACCGAGAAGGAAAGCTTGACAATCTTATATTAGAGGCAACAGACATGAAACTCGATATACTGGGAGTTGCAGAGGCAAGACTTTTGGATACAGGCTACATAACAAGAGACCAGTACACGCTTATACACTCAGGAGGAGAAAAACATGAAAGAGGAGTAGGAATGTTGATAAAGAAGGAGTTGGAAAAATATGTATGTGGATACTGGACACACAATGACAGAATGATGTTACTAAAGATGAGAGCAAAGCCATTCGACATATCAATCTTACAAACTTATGCACCAACTAAAGATCACAGCGAGGAAGAAATAGAAGAATACTATGAAGAGCTACAACAAACACTTAAACCAGTCAAATCTACAGATGTGCTGATAGTAATGGGTGATATGAATGCAAAAGTAGGAAAAGGAAAATACAAGAAAATAGTAGGACAGTATGGATTAGGGACAAGAAATGATAGAGGAGACAGACTTATCCAGTTCTGTGAAGAAAACCAGCTGGTCATATGTAACACCTTTTTTGAACACCACCCAAGGAAATTATACACATGGAAAAGCCCAGGAGATGTAAGACGAAATCAAATTGATTATATCATGATAAAACATAGATTTAAGAACAGTGTCACAAGTGCAAAGACACATCCTGGCGCTGACATAAATTCAGATCACAATCCAGTCGTCATCAAAGTAAATATAAAGCTGAAAAGAGCAGGAAACAGAAGACAGGAGGAACCCCAGATAGAAATATCAGCGCTGAAACAACCAGATATAAAACAGAAATATTTAATCGATGTCAAAAATAAATATCAACAGTTATTGACAGAAAGCATGGAGCAGTATAGAAGAGAAAACCCAGAAGAAAAAGCAACCGCAAAATGGGAATGCTTAAAAACAAGCATACATTCAGCAAATGCAAATTTACCTAAAAAGGAGTCTAAGAAAAATCAAATTTGGATGACAGATGACATCTTGAATGAAATGGCAGAAAGAAAGAAAGCAAAAAACACTCCAGAATATAAAACAATAGACAATGACATACGAACTATGTGTAGAGAAGCAAAAGAACAGTGGATAGAAACAAAATGCAAGGAAATAGAAGACTTGGAAGCAAAGCACATGACAAGAGATATGCATGAAGAAATAAAGAAATTATCAAATCGGTCGCGGTTTGCACAAGGAGGAAGCTGTATCAAGAACAAAAATGGTGTAATATTACTTGATGAGAAAGACATATCAAACAGATGGGCAGAATACGTAAAAGAACTATTCGAGGACAACAGAGGTAAAAAACCATCACCAGATTCTAATGAAGGCCCAAACATTCTCAGATCAGAAGTAGAGAATGCCATTCATATGATATAAAAAGGAAAATCAGCAGGCATGGATTACATAAAAATTAAAATGATAGAAGCTCTGGAGAGCTTTGGTATAGATACAATCACAGAAATATGCAACGATATATACAATACAGGATATATACCACACGACATGAAGACATCAGTTTTCATAACATTGCCCAAAAAACCAAATGCAACAGAATGTTCAGACTTCAGAACAATCAGCCTGATGAGTCATGCAATTAAGATACTGCTCAAAATCATACAGGAAAGAATAAAAAGTAAAGTAGACAGCGAAATCCAAGAAGAACAGTTTGGTTTTAGACGGAACAGTGGAACAAGAGAGGCAATATTTTGCCTAAGAATATTAGCAGAAAAATATACAGAGGTCCAAAAAAGTATGTATATGTGCTTCATTGACTATAAGAAGGCTTTTGACAGAGTCCATCATGAGAAAATAATTGAATACCTCGAGGACATAGGTATTGATGGAAAGGATATAAGAATACTCAGTAACCTTTATTGGGAGCAAACTGCCACAGTAAGATCGGGAAGGAATTATTCACCATACATAGACATAAAAAGAGGTGTCAGACAAGGTTGTGTGCTGTCCCCCTGCCTATTTAATTTATACACCGAAAAAATTTTCAAACAGATACAGGAAATACCAGGACTGAACATCAGTGGAAGGTCAATAAACAACCTTAGATATGCAGATGATACCGTGTTGTTAGCTGAAAGCGAACAGGAGTTACAAGAACTAGTGAAGCAAGTGAACAGTATAAGTCATGAATATGGACTCGACATTAATATTGAGAAAACAAAAACTATGATAATTAGCAAAACAGACGATAAACCCACATTAAAGATAAGCGTAAATGGGAAAATCCTGGAACAAGTCAAGAGCTACGTATATCTTGGTCATATAATAACAGAAGATGGTAGATGTGAAACAGAAATCAAGAAGAGTATAGGAATGGCCAAAGCTACATTCAACAACATGAAACATATACTGACATCCAAACAGTTATCTCACAAATTAAAACTGAGAATCATAAAGTGTTATATATATTCTGCATTTCTGTATGGTGCAGAAACATGGACGATGAATAAGCATTTGGAAGAAAGAATTGAGGCTCTTGAAATGTTGATATATAGAAGAATGGGGCGTATCTCATGGAAAGAGATGAAAACAAATAAGGAGGTCCTAGAAAATCTAGGTATGAAAAGAGAACTAATGAGGGAGGTCAAAGTTCGGCAGCTAAAATACTTTGGCCACATAAAAAGGCATAACACCTTTCAGAAGACCATAACAGAAGGGAGAGTTGAAGGCAAACGTGCAAGGGGAAGACAGCGCTATAAGTGGGAAGATAACATCAAAAGATGGACAGGAAAGAGTCTATCAGAGTGCACCACCAAGACAAGAGACAGAAGACGTTGGAGATCCATTACAGCCAACCTTCGTTGTGGAGATGGCAACTGATGATGATGATGATGATCTGAATGTGGCATCATTTTGCCCGATCTTCTCTCCCCAATAGTCCAAAGAGAGTAAATCCAAATTGTGGGGATGTGTGTGTGTGTTTTCTCTAGTCTTAAGATGGTTGTGTCTTGTACTGTCATGTTGTTAATAAGGTGGAGGAGGGTAGAAAAGTATGGGTTGTTCGGATGACACCCAGTTCACTATTTATCTGTCATTATCAATATGCATTACAAGGAATCACACCAGACCCTCACCATCTGTCCATCCCCTCACTAATCCTTATATATTAACTTTTGCTCTTGTTGTATACTGACAGTTTATATATGAAATAAGCACCAGTAGAGTGGAAGCTATAGAGCAAAAGGTCAACAAGTCCATGAGAAAATGGCTTGGAGTACCACCTGGTCTGTCAGATGTAGCACTGTACTGCAAGAAGGCAAAGCTTATGCTTCCTTTCAAGTCAGTTGTTGAAAAATACAATGCAGGAAAGGCAAGGCTCGCAATGATGCTGTGCTAGTTAGCAAATGACATAGTTAAGTCCATTCAGTCCACACTGAAAACTGGAAGAAAATAGATAAAGCCATTGGTGCTGCCCGAGAGTCGCTGAAGCTGAGGAAGGCAATCGGATACACACAGATGAATAGATGGGGATTTGGGCATGGTGACATCCGCTGGTGGTCCAAGGCATCAAACAGGGAATGCAGAGACATGGTAATTCAGGAAATACGAGAAGCTGAGAATGATAAGAGGATGCAGAAAGCAGTGCAGCAGGCCCAACAAGCCAATGGACTACACGGGAAAGAGCCCTGCAAAGGTTCTTGACATGGAATGATGTCTCCATCTGGCAGAAAACAGGAGTAATGTTGAAAGCTGCAACCAAGGTGGAGTGGGTACAATTCTGCACAAGGCAACAGGAGGCTGACACTTGAGAGTCATGACCCAAGTGGGTCAGCCCCCCTTAGAGTGTAAAGGAGATTAAGGGGCCGAAACACTTGATCGACGGGGGGATGACTTCTGATGATCAGATTGCCTCCTGTTGTGTCGCTCTGTATAGAGTTTCCTATCATCTCTTGTTATGCTGTATTGTGTAGTTCTCAAGGTCTGTCTATTCTTAACACCTATTATGACCTGTAAATAATCTAATATTGATATTCTCTGTTTTCATACTTCTTCCATTCCCAGTTGTAGTCTAGGTAGTTTCTTATCGTTGGGAATTTTTAGTTCTCTAGACACCTGATACGTTTATGTTGGAGCCCTGAACAGCTTACATGCATGTCTGCCTTTCAGACTTCCATCCTGTGCTACTGTCCATTCATCAGTCACTATTTTTTAATTAAGATTTTGATTTCTGTTATACTCATCTCCATGTGCATTTGGTTTCTATTGGCTCTACTTTTTTTTTAACTTCTTTATCTGCCTTTTCATTTTCTTCTATGCCAGCATGTGAAGGTACCCAAGCTATTAAAGCTTCAGGGCTCCAACAATCCTACAAGTACCTCTTGAGAGCTTTTACCCTTGTGGACAATCCTACATGTGGCCTCTTGATAAAATTCTTGAACGATGTTAATATATTTTCACGGATTCCATAGAGTTTATTAGAAATAATGCTGTTCTCAGGATATGAGAAAAAGAAATGTACAGCATAGTGTAGGAGTGTCTCTAATGCTGTCTAAGGGGGCACAAAATGCAGTTGCTGAATAGTATACTCTGAAACCCAGACTAACATCAGCAACATTGAAAACTACCAAAAGTAAAATAAAGATAAATATTATCCAGTGTTTTGCATCAGCTAATGGCAAAGAAGAATATGTAGAAAATAATTTTACACCAGACTTCAAAGTATCATTAGATAAAGAGAGAGAGATTATAATTTGATGGGTGATCTAAATACAAAGATATAAGCAGACGGTTTAGAAGAGATCAAGGGAAAATGGTCTTGAGACCATGAATAAAAATAAAGAAATATTCATTCATTTTTTTAACTCGGCTTGTAATTTGAAGAATTAAGTATTCACATAAAAGAATATATAAAGGGGCTTAATATCACCAGAACACACAGCAGAAATGCAGACTGATTACATAAGCAAAAAGTTGAGATTATTATTACCTGACATATTTATATAGATGAACAGATAGGACATCACTATCACCATTTTCTATTAACCAAATTAAAGCTGAAACTGGAAACATATACAGCAAGATATAACTGCATCATCATCACCCTTCAGCTCTCCTAGGAGCACAGGCTTTTAACAATTTTATGGCAGAAAGGAAATAAAATACGTCATAAAGCTTCGGGAGATGAAAAAGTTGCAGGACCAGATGGCATTTTAGCAGGGGCCGTCATAACAGACATTAACACCTCTTCAATATTATAAAAATTACTGAGTAAAAGAAAGAAGCAGTACCAGAAGACTGGAATGAAGAATGTCTGGCCACGCTACCTAAGAAGAAAAGTGCACAAATTACAGAGGAACCATGTTACTATCAACCATCATAGCTGGCGGACACTGGAGTTGGGTTGGCCACATCCTCAGAAGGGACCCTGATGCCATCACAAGAACAGCTTTGCTATGGACCCCTGAAGGAAAGCTAAAGAGAGGCCGACCAAAAATAACTTGGTGGAGAACTGTGGAGGTCGAGGTGCAAAGAATGAACCAGAGCTGGGGCACTGCACGAAGAATGGCCGCCAGCTGAGCAAAGTGGAAGCAGTTTGTTGCTGCCCTACAAGACGCCCCCAGGGGTAATGGCCACATTCAGCAGCTAAGGATCAAAGAAGAAGTAGAAGAAGATCTTACTATCAGTGCCAACATAAATATGAAACAGAATCATCCTTGAGAGATTAAAATGAGGCCCTAACCAGCAGATTTTTTACAAAACATAAATCTTTGCAGACCGAATAACCACACTCTATGCTTAGCAGTAGAGTAGAGCTTGGGACTGAATTCACCACATTATGTTTGAGCAACTCTGGGAAGGTTAAGGCAACAGGTGTGATGCTGACCACATCACCCCTAGTGTGCCAACGGTCAAGTAAATTTGGGCCTAACACCATATTCCCAATATGTCTCAGTGGGCATGTAACTGGATCCTTTACCTAACATTATGTTTGATTTGTGAACAATGAAAAAAGGCAGTCATTGTTCTGAAATCCACAAGGTAAGAGAAATAGAATAAGGTAGTAGAGAAAGGAGACAGACTTAAGACTCGTAATAAGAGGGATAAAGAAGACATAGAAAGAACTTGAACAAATGATGCAGCTTGCCAATAAGTTATTGAAGTCCTATACTCCACCAACAGCTGAATGGTAATGATGATACCAGCTAATGCTTGTAATGAATATCAGTGATCAGTGTCACGAAGTGGATTTAAGTTTAGGGTTTGTCTGAGTATAGACAAGACACTAGTTATAAGAAAGTCTGAGAAGATAGATTTTATATGAGAAATGACAGTGTCGGTGGAAAGATGAGACTTATAGCTTTGAGGGTGAGAACCTAGATTGACTCTCCCTCACCACTCGTGACTTAGTTAAGAGCTATTGACTCACCATCTCTGACTACCATAAAGGAGATAAGGTTTCACTAAAGTCCACAGACACAATTATACAGACAAGCATATACATACAGTATAGTTATAGAGAAACTGATCCAGGGTACATTTTATAGTTTATTTTACAACAAAATCAATCCACAGTAAAAATAATAAAAATGTGAGTTTGCACCACCTGGAAAAAGGAACAATTTCAAATGAAAGACAAATTAAAATAAATTTCCACACTCTCTTTCACTCTTGCATAAAATAATAATAAACCGTACTAACTAAAATAAACCACTATACCGGGTGGGGGTCTCTAAGTAGAGCCACCACTCCCGACTACACTAAGGGTACAACTGTCACTGTCCTGCTGACGATGCCTAAACTAACTGTCTACACAGCTTCAAAGCGCTTTAGGCGATAAACACGCCACTAACACCACTGGACTGCTACACTAGTAGACTTTTATTACAGCGCTAGCTCAGAGGCTGTCCTCTAAGTATACTATATGACCCTACTGGTCCCAGCTATTTTCTCTCCCTCTCTCTCTCCAATCCGTCTTGATTCAGTGTCTCTCTGACACTAATGACTTCTGCTGATGTGCATCTCCATTATGCCCATCCTCTCGTTAGCATTCGGAAAGGAATGATGTCCCTTTCTCCTTTCCAGACTACTGCAGCTGATGACTTTGGTATTACGTACGAGGTACTTGACTCGGGATGTAGATGCTTCACTGCCGATGAAACTTCTTTCAACTGCCCCATTAACCTCTTCGGGTTTAGGACAAACGACTTTATTATGGTCGTATAAACAACAACACCATGCCACGCGCCTAATTGGTGTGTTATAACGAGTTAAGAGTTCCGGATTTTAAGAAATCCCGTTCCCGCTGAAGACTGTGCTTCACTGCATGAAAACTTCGTTCTTTTACTGGTACAGACGTACTGGCGCCTGTATTTCCGCGTCACCAGTTCTTTTCACCTCTGGCGATATATCGAGCCCTTGGCTCCTGAGATGACAACTTGCCGTAGTAAGTTGTAGAGCAGTCTACAACTTTCCCTATGTGCTGTGAAAATGCCAATTTATCGAATTTCTCACAAAGAGCAGACGATATGACGTTGATTCACGACTGATTTTCTTGAGACAGAGAGACCGCTAAAGACTACAACGCTGTTATTTATAATTGGAATACCCACGCTATGACCTACACCATGAGTCATCGCGTGGCGTCCCTCTGGGGCCGCCCTAGACCAATAATATTGCTGCATTTAAATAAACTCTGACCTCCGCCAATGATATCATAAACAACTCATGACTCATGTTTATTTTTGCTCACGCTGTACTAATTGCGTCACGTCAGATAATACTACTGACCATTTTCATTACTAGAATAAATATGGTTGGTTCTGCATAGAACCTGGGTCGTTTCTCCCCCCATCCCTCGTTTAAACTGGGTGGGTGTTTCTAACGCCGGAAAGTTTTTACCAAGCCTAATAATATAACTCAAACACCTATTAAAATAAAAATGAACGCAATTATTTTACAGAGAAACGAAGACTGGGGCATATTGAAATTAAAACCCCCAGTAACTCCTCCAAGATAAACGCAAATAATTACATAGAGAAGAAGAAAGGGGCCTGTTGAAAATAAAATCACAGTAAATCCTCACAATCAGTCTTTCCTATGTGATATAGTAACAAAACAAAAGCCATATCAACATAATGTTGGAATTCTTATTCTGAACAATTTGTCATTTAACTATTAACGTTTTTGTGCATGAATTCAATCGCAGAAGGTGTGAACACGAGTGTTCATCGTGATTTTTATTTTCGCTCCCCATGGAACCATTGCTGCCGCTGGAAGCATGCACCAAGGCTTTCATGTGCTTTTGCGGTTGTGGTTTCTGTAACAGTTTGTTGTATGCGATGAGGTTGTCAGCCTCATGTGCAGTCTCATATTAGTCACCTCTTACAGCATATCTGAAAGAACAGTATTCCTATTCTTTCTTTGTTTCCTTAGAAACCCCTGGCAACTACACGAGGCAAACACTGGTGTTGGCAAAATCATTATCAGCACAAAGGGAAGATGAGTGAAGATACAGCATGCAGGAGGAGTGCCCGGTGTAGTTTCTGGGGGTCTCTGAAGAGACAGAGAAAGAATAGGACAACTGCACCCTCAGGCGTGTCATACTTACTTAGTCGTTCCTCTTCTACTGTGAGGTGTAGAGGTTTGTAAGAGAGAGAGCACCATACTTATTCTATCAGCTGTCTTCCTCCTGGCTTGGTTCCATTTTAGTCCTCGGTCATTCAAAGATTGTCTAATGTTGTCCTCCCATCGGACTTTGGGTCGTCCTGGAGGTCTGGATCCCTGGCCCTTAGTTTCTCATGCTTGCTGTGGTGGCCGATCTTCTCCCATTCTGCAGACATGGCCAGACCATCTCAGTTGGGACTGTTCTACTTGGGTCTGCAGGGGTTGGGTTTTTAGGTATTGACGTATTGTCTGGTTGCAGACCATGTCTCTTCTTGTTACTTCAACCACCTTCCTCAGATACCTCATTTCTGAGGTTTGGATCTGGCTTTTGTGGGTTGTAGTCATTGCCCATGACTCGCATCCAAACGTCAAGACTAGGACATAGGTGGAACAGTAGACAGCCATCTTTGTCTTCTTACCAACTTCTCTTTTGCTGAGGAATCCTCGATTTATGGCTTGAAAAAGTCTCCCAGCTGCTGCTCTTCAGGTAGCCAACTCTTCTTTGATGCCTCCCTTCTGGTCTATGACAGCTCCAAGGTATTTAAAGTGGTCGACCTGCTCCAGGACCTGTTCTCCCAGCTTAATCTGATGTTTTCTTTCCTCTCATGATATCACCATGGTTTTTGTTTTCGAGCTGCTTATGACCATCCCTCTCTTCTCCAGCTCTTCCTTCCAGACTTGCAGGTTGGATTGAAGATGTGCCTCTGATCTAGCAATCAGGGCAACATTATCAGCAAATGCCAGCTCTGAAATTCAGACCTGTCTCATCTTCCAGTACCCCACTGAATACTTTCATGTCCTCTCCTTACGTGCATTGATGACATCGTTCATGAGGAGTATGAAAAGATAAGGTGACAGGATATCACCTTGTCTTACACCAGTGGTGGTCCTGAATTCTTCAGACTTATGGTTTGCAGTCCGCACATAATTTCTGCAAGACTTGTAGAAGCTCTGTATAGCATGAATCAGAGGTGTTGGAATGTTCTTCCTTGCCAAACAGTCCCAGAGTTTGTTCCAGGGGACCTTGTCAAATGCCTTTTTCAGATCTAAGAAGCAAAGATGGATCTCACTCTTATACTCAAGAGCCTTTTCACTCAACTATCTGAGTGTGAAGATTAGGTCTTCAGTACTTCAATTTGCTCGGAAGCCACACTGGACCTCATCCATTTGTGGCTCACTAGGCATCTGAGTCTCTGCTCCAGTATTCTAGAGTAGATTTTACCAGGGACACTGAGAAGGGATATGCCTCTAAGGTTTCCACATTGTCGGTTGTCACTCTTTTTGAAAATCGGTGTTATTATGGCAGTCTCACAGTCCTTTGGTATGGTCTTGTTGCACCAAGCTGCCTGTAGGACCCTTAGGAGTAATAGGTCGCCTGGCATGTCGTACAAGGTGGCTAATACGAGGTTGTGCATGGTGCTGGATACTTCATCATTTAAAACAAATTGCCACTGAAACCACCGTTACAAGAACATGTAACCGCTTGGTGGATGCTTTTTGCAAGGGGACCAGCTAGAATGGTGGTTCTGTGCTCCATAGGAGCACAAAGAAAAATTATGTATGTATTCAAGACTCTTATTAAAACTGTTTCAGTTAACTGAGTGTTTACATATGTATTTGTAAATTGAGTAACCTAATTATGATTTTCATTTTCAGAATGTCTGGAAAGAAGTTACTGACGCTTGTGTTTGTTCGAGACGCAGGGAAAATATTACTTGGCATGAAAAAGAGAGGTTTTGGTGAGGGTCGGTGGAATGGCTTTGGAGGAAAAGTTGAAAAGGGTGAAACAATCATACAGGGGGCTAAAAGGTAAAGAACATGTTTCTGCAGTCTCCATTTCATGATGTTGTGTTCTTTTCTTTTCTTATTAGTGCCTCAGTTGTATTCATGTAGTTCATCTTCTGGTTCTTATGTTGTTTTTTCCTTCTTGTTAGTGCATCACTTGTATTCACACAGTTTATCTACTGGTTCTTACATTTCTTCTTGTTAATGCCTCTCTTGTATTCACACAGTTTATCTACCAAACTGCAATAATATGTCTTCACTTTGTTACTTTCACAATAGCCTCCGGCTGGCGGAATTGTGGATTTTAAAGCTGCATCCAAGGTGGAATGGGTTCATTTGCTACACAAGAGGCGGAGACACTTGGGAGTCATGACCCAGGTGGACCCGCCCCCTTAGAGTGTAAAGGAGAATAAGGGACCGAAACACTTGATCAGCAGGGGGATCCTTCTGATGATCAGATTGCCTCCTGTTGTATCGCTCTGTATAGAGTTTCCTATCATTATCATCATAGACCTTACATTTTCTTTTCTTCTTGTTAATGCCTCTCTTGTGTTCACACAGTTTACTTATGTATTTCTTATTTCTTTATTCAGTTTATGATGTTTGTCATTTTATGTCTATCCTTCCTCATTTGTCCATCAGTTTTAATAAATCTTTTGTCTCTGTCATCCTTTCTTTCATTTATGTGGATGTTTGTTGTTGTGTTGGCTCATTTAGTATAAGCCACTGAATTATCTGCACTATCTATAGTTCAAACTGTTTTTTGAGCATTATCTTTGTTTTGTATCTGTAAATTATACTACTCTTGGATGTCCCTGTCCTTTCTTATGATCTCTTACCAAGCTTGATCTTTCTTTTATGCAAAGAAATAGAAAACATAGAAGTAAAACACAAAACAAGGTGTACATAAAGATCAAGGAGGAGGTTTTCAGTGGGGGAGGGGGGAGCAGGGCCTGATTAAGCCTCTAGGCTTTTTTTGTGTTTGGGCCCCCCTTCATCTAATAGACAATAATTTTAATATATTCTTTTTTTCAAACCCCTTAGCATGGTGATGGTATATACTAGTATTATTAATAGACTGGTATGTTAACTCTTAGTATACGAGATCAAAAACCACGTTTTTACGAGCTAATTTCATGACTACCTTTACAGATTTTGCAATAAATAATTTATTTATAAAGATAACATAAAGTGTTATATATCAAAATGTGAAGAAATGAAACCCCTATATCATGCACTTAACTAAATTGTTCAGTGGTTTTAAACATGCATTCACCTATACATTTTCGCTATTGACATGGAAACCGTCTCGGCCTTTTAGAAAGGCCGGCCGTAAAACGGGGATCGATCGTCGGCCTTTCTAAAAGGCCGCTTGTATACTAAGAGTTAAGTTTGTTAGCAATGCTTACCTCTTTTATTAGTAATTATTTTATTTAATTAATGTTATTAGTATAAATACTGCGGTAGCGCAGTGGTTAGCGCACTGGCTTCCTAGCTCAGTGGTCCATGGTTCGATCCCCAGTTGAGGTGGGATTTTTTAGACCACAAGCGGCTCCGGGGTCGACCACGCCTCATGAATTGAGTACCAAAGCAACTCTGGGAAGGTTAAGGCGGCCGGCGTGATGCTGACCACATCATCCCTAGTGTGCCGATGGTCGAGAAAATATGGGCCTAACACCATATTCCCAATATGCCACAATGGGTGTGTAACGGGATCCTTTACCTTACCTTTTATTAGTATTATTTTTATTATTATTAAAGTAAACACAAGCCAATAAACACATTTTATTGAAAAGTCTATGGATTTTTTATATTTGTTTTATTTATGCACAGGCCCCCAAGAGCTCTGGGCTTCTGCCCATTTATCCTAATGGATAATCCGGCCCTTGGGGGAGTTAGTGCACATGATACCCAAAAGATTCGGAAGCACTGTTGAAACATTAAATAAATGCTCTTCTACTTACTTTTACTACACATATTCATTCATTCATAACCCTCCGCTCCCCAAGGAGCATAGGCCTTCAGCAAACACATGCCAAGTCCTCCTGTCACATGCCATCATCTCAAGTTCCTTCCATGTTCGCATCATTTTCACCTGTTTCCAGCTCTCTTCTCCATGTGCTTCTTTGTCTACCTCTGCCTCTCTTGCCCTGGGGGTTCCAGAACAAGGGCTGCCTTGTAATGCTATCAACAGGTTTCCTCAGTGTGTGTCCTATCCATCGCCGTCGTCTTCTTCTCATCTCTTGTTCCACATTGGTAACCTTGTCATACCATTTTAATCCTTCTATTCTACGCAACCACCCATTTATGAATGTCTGTAGCTTTTTGGTGGTTGTTTTTATTGTTCTCCATGTTTCAGAGCCATGTAATAGTACTGACTTGACATTTGAGTTGAAGATTCTTATTTTTTTTTTTTACTGCACATATGTCCCAACAAAATTAGTTTCTTGTCAGTGTCAGCTGGAAAATGGTGTGTTGGATACAATTTGTTAGCTTTGTAGTGTTATTCTCTATTTTATTTTAGTATACTTTTTGAGGTAGTGTGCAATTGGCTAAGCTGTTAGAACGTGCTGTAAAGTTATCAAATTCCAGAATCAAATCCTGGTAACATCACGATAGTCTGCCCAGCTATAAATGGGTACCTGACTCTGCTATTGTGTTAGGGAAGGCAAATGCAGTGAGGAAGGGAACCTCTTAAAGCTGGGTCTAGTATATTGAAGTTTCTAACACTTCACTCCTGTAGCCGGGACAATTGTTATGAGGAAAAGAATTGTTAAATTGGTAATGTTCCTTAGCTGGATTTGATTTATGGTCAAAGGGAAATAACGTAATAATAACATAGATGTACTGAAATAGAGAAGGAGTTTGATACTATTAGTTGACGGAAGGTCAACTATAAAATCGCTGAATAAGCGATATTTCCGTATGAAGTTAGTGCCAGTGAGTTGTTTGTGAGCGACAGTTTTGTTCTAGATAGTTCGGACAAAGTTATAGTGGTAAATCGAAGTTTTAGATTAAGTCAGTTGGTTCTGTGTCTTGACAAATTAAGCATTTGTCCAAAGAGAGTTCGCGCATTGAATGATATAGCCAAGTATATCTCTTGGTTGACCTGCGGTTGCAGAAGTTTACAACTATCATTTCGAACTTCACTCTCAATGCCACTTTGTTGAATAACAGTGTTCTATTTTGAGTGATGACAAGACGTCAGTTATTTCATGTTGGAGGACCGTGTTTGTTCATAACACCAGGTACATTGAAAGTTAGAAAAACCTGTTGATGAACTTTTAGTTGTAGTGGTGAATAACAGATAGACAGACAGTCCAGAATCAGAATAAAACTTGGCAAACGTCCATCCCTGGCGGTTAGGCCAGTTTCTTTAATACCCCAAGGCAGCAGCAGATGACTGTAATAGAATGTAAGAGAGACATTTTTACAAATAGAGAGATATTGACAGTAAATGAAACAACAACAGTGGTTATCGACTTTTGTACCCCAAATAGCTACTAGAGACATTAGGATAGAGAGTGAGGCAGCAATTACACACTGAATGTTTTGTACAATTTATCATGAAGTCTGTCGAGATCCAGTTTTGCACACATTCTTCATTTTATGTAAATAAAGTTTTCTTCAATTGAATTGAGAAGCCTGCCGTCATCTTGAGTCATTTTCAAGTGTTGAGTCAGCAAGTAAATGTCTTTGAGGTTACATAGATAGCTTTCTAGCGCAGTGGTCTATGGTTCGATCCCCAGATGAGGTGGGATTTTTTTTAGGCCACAAATGGCTCCTGGGTCGACCCAGCCCCAAATGGGTACCAGAGCAACTTTGGGAAGGTTAAGGCGGCCGGCGTGATGCTGACCACATCACCCCTAGTGTGCCGACGGTCAAGAAAATATGGGCCGAACACCATATTCCCAATATGCCTCAATGGGCGTGTAACGGGATCCTTTTACACTACTTTAAACACAATGATTATTATATTACTGGCTTTGTACATAATCTTCTAAGCTGCTAAATTATGGGACAATGTGTTGCATGATGCTACTTTACCTATAACAGTTACATGTTTGCTTTGTAAGACTGCTGTGCTGTGGTTCCTTGCCCTATATATCTGAAAGATGCATAATGGTTTAATTGTTAATTCTTTCTTTTTTATTATTTTTGTTGTCCTTTAAAGAGAACTCATGGAAGAATGTGGGGTGGTGGCAAACTCTTTGAAGACTGTGGGTCTTATCAACTTTGAGTTTGAGAACGACCCAGTTATTTTAGAGGTTCATATTTTTCAAACCTCAGACTTCTCAGGCAAGCCAGTTGAGACTGAAGGTTTGTATTTTTTTATCGTCTTTTTTATATCCATTATTAATTTCCATCGGAATGTCTGTACATTCATTAATAACTAAATTAGATGTCTGTCCGTTAATTCTGTGAGACCTCTGTTGCAGACTGAATTTGATTTTATGAGAGATAACACATTTTTGAAAATCGTGAAAGATGGAATGCTCCGTGTAGTTCCTGGGAGTTTCTGATGAGACAAAGAAATAATAAGACTACTACTACTACTCTCTGAGACAATGTTATACACTGTGACTAACATGAGGCTGGCAACCTCATCATGTTAAACAAATTACAACAGAAACTGCAGCTGCTAAAGTTTGTGAACTCTTGGTTCAGGCTTCCTGCAAGAGGGGGATCAGCTGCAGTGGTGACTCCTCGCTCCAAACATAGTGAAAAGGAAATGGATAATGATGATGACAAAAATGGAATAATGGTTTGAGAACAAATACGTACATCTTAAATTTGGTTATTTCAAAGCATTGCCCCATTAATCCTGCAAAAGCAGATCAAGCCTCTTAAACTGGGGCGTCTTCACAATCTGATATTCTGTGAATCCTGATACTTATGCATGTGGTAAAAATAGTCTCATCTGAAGTTCACCTGAAAATATCTGATGGTCATGAAGTTGTAGCTTCAATCTGGCCAATGTTTGCTTGCATAGATTGTTCTTCACTAACATTCAGTTTCCTTAGTAAGTCTAAGTTTTATCTTGTGTTATCTGAACTATAATGAAACCATCGAGTTATTACAAGGGTGTTTCAACTAATCAATCAATCAATACCCTTTAGCTCCCGAGGAGCATAGGCCTTCAACAAACACATGCCAAGTCTTCCTGTCCTGTGCCAACTGTTTCAACTAATAAGGTAACACAACATCTTGCGTTAGAAATAGAGTTACTCCAGTGGGTCAGAATAGATAGACTGATACTACCAGTTGTCTGCTTCACGCTGTACCTGCCATGCGACCACGACAGCAATGATATCATCAAATGCTAATTCAGTGTTAATACTCTGGGACTTGTGGAAACGGTCAAATTTTGAGATGCAAAGTGGATCTGATTTCTGCCTTTTTAAGCGTAAATTTCTGGCAAAATCAATTGCCAACTCACAGAGGTGTATAGATTGAAGGTTGTGTCAACAACAACAACAAAAACAGCTTTGAGATTGGGACATTACCTTTGATAACTACAGAATAGACATTCAGCCCAAAAGGCAACCCAGGCACACATCTTGTCCAATGTGGTTGACATTTTCTGGTGCACAGTAAATATGTTAAGGAATGACAGATGCATTCAACAATGATATTGCAAACAAGCTCAACATCTAAATTGGTACCATGCACAACATTGTTCATGAGCATTATTATATATATATGCACTTTAAAAAAAATTTATCATTTTCATTTAAATATTTAAAGGGAAACAAAAGGTAAAGGCAGTCACACAGCAGATACTGCCATGTGGAAGTGTTAAAGACTTCCCCTATACTGTATCTCAGCTTTTTATGGGGTGTGGGGGGGGAGACCAGTTCCCTTTCTTGCTGACGGAGTCAGGTACCCATTTTTACATCTGCGTAGACTGCAGTGTGATAAGACCTAGATTAAAACCCGGTCCGTTTACCTCGAGAAGCTAACATTCTAACTACTTTGATACTGTGGAATTTTTCGTTTATGTAGCATCTACGTACAACCCAAATGTTGATGCCCTTTGTCCTGTACATGTGTATATTTTTAATCTTGGATTTGTGTGTGGCTGTAGAACAGGACTGGCAGTTGAGGTCCTCCGTTGAATCAATAATTTTATTTCATCCAGTACACATTCCTGCATGTATCCAAGTTATTTTTATCAAATAATAATGTTATTTTTGTTATTAAATAATAATAAGTTTTGTGGTTTATCTTGTGTTTAACTTTGTCTACAATTTGCTGTTGATTGTTTTCAGAAATGCAGCCACAGTGGTACTCTGAAGAGGCCATCCCCTTTAGTCAAATGTGGCCTGATGACAAACTTTGGTTTCCTTACATGCTGAGTGGCAAGCAGTTTGAAGCCTACTTTTTCTTTAAAGGAATGGACATTATACTAAAACATTGGATAAAGGAAGTTAATAATCTAAGTTTATAAATTTGTTTTTGTACCATCTTTTTCTAAAATAGTACATTTTTTATCATTACTGCTATGGCGAAAAGTTATTCACTTTTGTCTGATTGACTTATCTAAAATGACATTCCACGAATTCTGCCACACTAATTCTTTAAGAAAAAAATAAGTACAGTTTCATCTGTTACAGCATGTGTCTGTAATGAGCGATTTTGTTCACACGTGGAAGATAAACAGGGGAATAAAATTGCCAAAATGCAAAATCGTGTTGGCTGATACCACATTCTTCATGGGGTGACTATTCATTGTGCTATCGAGTAACACTTGGTGAACGTGAAAAACACCACCCAACTGAACGTTGTGACCCATGGATGAATACTCAAACACACACCTCATGCCCTATAAGTGTTAATACTTTTCTTGATAAAAGCATTTAATACTGCATCCCAAACATGAGTAAATATCCTGGTTATAAGAATCCAAGTAATGAATAAAAAGTGAAAGCCATAGTGATGAGAAAAAGCTTGAAATGATAAAACATTTTGAAAGAAATGAGGGACCATGTGATATCACCAAAGCAGTAGGCTTAAAGGAACCCATATTGCATATTGTGCACCATCAGAAACAACGATGTAAAGAAATAGAAGAAATGGAAAGACTGTTGAGTGTGAAAAAGAACAACAACAAAAAAAAGTGATCAAGAGCAAGCTTTCTCACAATTAAAGAGAAAGCATTAGCTGTGTATGAAGACCTTAAAGAAAATTTTCAAAATCCTGCAGAAGTGTCTCATTTTAGTGCTAGCAGTGGCTGGTTCAGTGGATTCAAACACCGCTGCTCTTTTCACAACATTAAGCTGTCTGACAAAGCTGTGGATGCATTTCCACCTATGTTACAAAAATTGATTGAAGAAGAAGGCTACACACTGGATCAGATTTTTGATGAAACAGAACTCTGTGGTAGATGTATGCCTTCAAGAACTTACATCCTGAAGGAGGAAGCATATGCCCCAGGATTTAAGGCTGTAAAAGATCACATGACTGTGAAGCTGGGCACTAACGCCAATGGAGACTTTAGTTAAAACCAGCCATGAGCTTTAAAAGGAATAGTGAAGTCTAGCCTTGGTGTTCACTTCAGATCTAGCAAGAGAGGATTGATGACTGGGCAGATCAATACTGATGCCTTCCATGATGTGGTTAAAAATTATTGTAGGAAGAAACAATTACTGACTTCAAATTCTTATCATTCTTGATAACGAACCAGGCCATCCTCCGACAGTTGCTAAGGTCTTCCCAAACTTCAAGGTCTTTTTAACCTCCTAACATCATCTCTCTACTACAGCTCTTTGACCAGGGTGTGATAGCAGCATTTAAGGTGTATTATTTGAACATTCAAGATGTTAATTGCTGCTGCTGAAGGTGACATTGCACAAACTGTTCTGGAAGTGATTTAACATCAATCTTCCCATTGATATTATTGTGGAGGCCTGGAATGATGTGACAAAAGGCTGCTTTCTTCATGAGTGGTAGAAACTTCTCCCTGATTTAATTTTGTTATTGTCAGCTTTGAACCTTCAGATGAACTGGCAGAAATCAATGCAAGTTGTGTAGCTCTTGCAAGGCAAGTTGGTTTTGAGGAAGTAAAGAATAATGTTGAGGAGCTGCTGCTGACTCACACCGAGGATCTGTCTGCTCAAGACTTGGCAACAACTTGTTATTTCTGTGATCCTGGATTTTCCACAATGGTCAGTATTTCAACCAAGCCAAAAAATGTTGGGATTTTATTCATGACCTGCGATATGCGCTAACTGGCAAAGTTTAACATCTCAATGCTGATCAAGAAGAAATGGTATCAACTACCGAACTGAGAATTACATCTTTAATGTATAACTTGTCATGTATCATAGAAACATAACCTAATATGAGCTTGGTCTGTGAGTAGAACTTGTCACACTTTCAATTCATTCATTCATTACTTTTCAACTCCCTAAGGAGCATAGGCCTTCAACACACGTATGCCAAGTCTTCCTGTCCCGTGCCATCAGCTCAAGGTCTTTCCATGTCTTCTTCATCTCCTTCATGTCTCTCTGTTCTTTTCTCCGTGTGTTCTTTGGTCGTCGTCTACCTCTCTTACCCTGTGTATTCCAGAATAAGGACTGCCTGGTAATGCTATCAACAGGTTTCCTCAATGTGTGTCCTATCCATCTCCAGCATCTTCTTCTCATCTCACTTTAAATAGCAGCAGGTATTATGTGAAGTGCTATTAATTTAGTTCACAAGATACGTAGAAAATTGTACATTGCAAATATTTTTTCCAAGAACAAGAGAAATCAAATATAACTGAAAAATGAACTTTCAAAGTGGTATCTAACGGTCATTTATTAGTCTTTTGTCAAGTTTTTAGCCAGTTAGCAAAAGTAACACTTGTTTTTATTGCCGTTGTTTTATATTCAGTTGGTATGTGATCATTATTATGGTGTAAGTCTTAGCCCAAGCATGACTTCTAAGGAGAGTCCAGCTCTACCTATGCTAGCATGACATACTTGAAAAGTTGAGACCTCAACTTATCACAGTATTTTGGCTCAGGAATTTCATGTGTACCCAGTTCAGCCCTGTATAGGGTATTCCATGCACAGGATAAACACCAGTTTTCTTGTGCATTGACCACATGAATTATTCAATGCATACAGAAAAAAAAAACATTTATAATGCATTACAACTAAAATATTGATATACGTTACTAAAATGTATTTCATTTTGAAAGTACAATAATATAAAATAACAACTTTAGGTTCAGAATAATGGTGCATACATTTGAGATCATGATAATGATAAGAAAGTATTCCTAGGAATACACACTCTAATGGTAGTTATGAGTTTAATTCAAATTGCTGTGTTCAAGTATTAACATAATTTACTGTACATTTTTCGCTTTTACAAGTTTAAAAAAAAAATGATGCATTTTCCACTTCTACAAGCAGCGTGCTTTTTTTCTTTTGACTGACCAGTATCCTGTCCGGCTCAGCCATTACTATTTTCTCTTTCTCAGTGCAAAGAGGATGCATGCTGACTTGTTCATGGAATATAATTTATGTCTATCAAGGCCTTAAATCCTACCCCCTGCAGACCCAAGTAGAACAGTCCCAATTAAGATGGTTTGGCCATGTCTGCAGAATGGGAGAAGATCGGCTACCACGACAAGCATTGGAAACAAAGAGCCAAGGATCCAGACCCCCAGGACGACCCAGAGTCCGCTGGGAGGACAACATTAGACAATCTTTGAAGGACCGAGGACTAGAATGGAACCAAGCCAGGAGGAAGACAGCCGATAGGATAGTCTGGCGCTCTCTCTTCCAAACCTCTACACCTCACGGTAGAAGGGGAACTAAGTAATTAAGTTTTTCCATTTTGAAAGGTTAGTTGTAAATAAAGTTTTATTGGCTAGCTCAAAAGGCAACATAGCTCAGCAGCCCATGGTACAATCCCCGGTTTAGGTGGGATTTTTTAGACTGCAAACGGTTCCAGGGTCGACCCAGCATCATGAATTTGGTACCTGAGCAACTGTGGGAAGGTTAAAGGCGGCCAGCATGATGCTGACCACATCACCCCTAGTGTGCCGTTTGGTTGAGAAGATATGGGCCTAACACCATATTTACAATCTGCCTCAGTGGGAATGTAATGGGATCCTTGACATTTTTACCTTCAAAGGGCTACATAACCAAAAATGGTTAAGAACCACTAATCTACAGGGTGAATAAAAAAGTCATAATATTTTTTAGTTTTTATACTCTCACTTGTATCTATTTAAAAAAAAAAAAAAAAGATACAGGCAGTCCCATAGCAGATACTGCTGTAGGGGAGTGAAGTGTTAGAGACTTCACTATACTAGGTCAAGCATTGAGAGGTGGGGGTGACCAGTTCCTTCCTTGCTGCCGTTTTTCTTCCCTAACTCACAAGCAGAGTCCAGTACCATTTTTAGCTTGGTTTACTGCAGCGTGACAACCCCATGTTTTGAATCCAGAACCTTTGCCCTAGAGGCCAGAGCTCTAACCATAGAGCCAATCATAGATGCTGTTGTATCTATTGGATATACATAAAACAAATGTCAAACAAGGGAAACGAAGTGAAATCTAAAATGGCCAATAAGCTGATGTTAAATAATGGTGAAAATTGCTATCCGCTATGAAATCATGTGTCGAATAGGCCAAATCTCATGCTGAGTTGTAATGTTAACGCAACAGGCCAAATCTCATGCTGAGTTGTAATTTTAACACAACATATCATTTTATGTAATAAATTGGCATTGAACTTCCTTTATCTTCATGTTTCTTCTCTTCTTCCGTCCTTAGCCACCGACCGTCAAAGCAGTCAGTGGCCATTACGCCTAGTGGCGTCTTAGGGCAACAGCAGATAGGTTTTCTTTGCCATTGTTTCCCATCACGCCTATTGGCGTCTTTAGGGCAACGGCAAATCAATCCATTTGCTGTTGTTTCCGTAATCGAAGTGACTGACAAACGGGTGATCAGCCCGTTGGTATCTTCATGTTTGTTTCATATAAATTTGTTGGATATGAGTGAAGAAATAACAATTTAAAAACAGGATGGGACTTTTCAGTCACCCTGAAGAGTAAGGAAGCCGCGGTAGCACAGTGGTTAGTGCACTGGCTTCCTAGCTCAGTGTTCCACGGTTCGATCCCCAGTTGAAGTGAGATTTTTTAGACCGCAAACGGCTCCAGGGTCGACCCAGTCTCATGAATTGGGTACCAGAGTAACTCTGGGAAGGTTAAGGCGGCCGGCGTGATGCTGACCACATCACCCCTAGTGTGCCGATGGTCAAGAAAATATGGGCCTGACACCATATTCCCAATATGCCTCAATGGGCGTGTAACGGGATCCTTTACCATTTACCTGAAGAGTAAGACAAGAATGTATATTATTACAGCAAAATTTCATCACCTATATGGACAACCAGATGGTCAAAATGATATAAATGAGACATACGTTATAAATGAACCATTTAATCTCTGAACCATTCTTTGCTCGTGACCAGTGCAAATTTCACAGAGATAGCACATGCTTTTGCAAACATATAAATCATTTTGATCCCCAGCTGTCTATAGTGCAACATGAAAATCAATGCAAAGATTAGAGACATATTAACAATAAGTAAAACATCAAGCCAGAGTTGCTAGTACAAAATTAAAAATGGGTGATGCAGTTCAAATAAATCGGCAGCGATCTTTATCACAGATAGGGAAGCTGCGGACTGAGATAGAACTCCAGCTGAGGCTATCAAAGCAGACATCAATAATTATATACATACATACAAGCGAGTTATTTCATAACATCTGAGAGAGTTGAAATGCCAGCAGACTGGAGGGAAAATATCTTGTCACACACAAAAAATGGAGATTTACAGGGGAACAATTTTACTATTAGTTCATAAAAGAATATTAAACAGAATCATCCTTGAGAGATTAAAAGAAGATATATGCAGACAGTTTAGGAGAAACAAGAACTCTCATGTTAAAACAATTCCTGTACAGGCCAGATAGCCACATTGCGCATAGTAATGGAACATGGAGTTTGGAAATGAATTAATCACTTTACATTGGACTTACAGACTATGAAAAGACTTTCGACAATTAAGACAAAATCGTTTTGGAATCTGATGAGACTTTTGGAGTCCCCTATAATTTATGAAATCTGAAGACATAAAATGCAGAGCTCTTTATGAAGGGCAGGTTACAAAATCCTTTGGGATAAGAATTGGAGTGCGGCAGGGATAGCACATCACCATTTGTTTTCTTACTGGTTATAGATTGGAGTATGAAAAGAATATTAACCACCAGAAATAAATGTGTGTGAACCTGACAAAACAGCTCACTAATCTGGATATGGTCAGTACACTCGACTTTCTATCCCATAACCAACAACAAAAAATACTGGATGAAAGTCATAGCAACTGGATCATAAAATCCACAGAAAAAACTTTAAAGATCATGAGAATAAATGTAGTAAATTATAACCATCCTACACTCAGAAAAACTTTCCTGTTAAACATAGGTAAAGGTAGTCCCATAGCAGATACTGTCGTAGGGGAGTGAAGTGTTAGAGACTTTACTATACTAGGTCCAGCATTTCCTTCCCTAACTCAAGAGCAAAGTCAGATTACCATTTACAGCTGGGTAGACTGGAGCGTGATGATACCATGAATCAAACCCAGCACCTTTGCCATCAGAGACCAGCGCTCTAACCACTCTTGTCAATCGGACGCTGTCTATAAAACATACTCATATAACTTGGCAGCAACATAGATGCAGTTTGAAGAACGGACAGCGAAATCAAAGTAAGAATACAAAAGCCAAGAGTAGCTTTCACTGCACTGGGAAGTATATGGATATGGAAATCAAAATAATAACACTGACAAACAACATTTTTCTTTCTTATATAAGAATAAGTGTTCTTAGGTCAGTTTCTTGCACTGATTTCAAATTTGAAATCCGTTTATCTCTATCACGTCGGGTTCTTAAGATATTTGTGAATAAATATATTTTTGGGAAACCGTTATTTGCTCCGTTTCATTTTTACTATATAACTTTTAAAAAATTAATAAAATGCAAAATAATTCTACTTTTTATACTGCTAAAAGATGCATGACATATGTTACGTTATATTTCAAATAGTTACTGTATTTTTAAATAATTCTGAGTGAAATATGGCTTTTTGAGGTTGTAGAAATTCGGCTGATCTGTTCTGTTACGTGTGCGGATATTTTACTGATCGTGTTCACCAGAAAAACTTTACACCATTGCTAAAGAAAGCATATAAACTTTATTTCAATTTGAAAGGTTGATGATGCAAATAAATCTTGGAAGCCAAATGCAGTTTGTTCGACTTGTGCAAATACATTGGCAGGTTGGTTACGAAAACCGCCGAAGCATAAGTCGATGCCTTTTGGAGTGCCAGTAATATGGCGTGAACCGACAAATCACGCTACTGATTGTTACTTCTGCTTGACAAATATCTATGGTTTCACTTTTAAAACTAGAAAGTCTGTGGTTTATCCAAATATTGAATCGGTTTCGAAACCAGTGCCTCATGATCTAATCACGTGTCCGATCCCAGTTCCACCAGAACAATATCCGTTGGACGTGAATGAACCATCAGAAAGTGATAGTTTACCTGCTTTAGAAATTAATTCTGACTCGGATTATGTACCGGTGAATGATGGTGTTCACTTAATTAACCATTCAGAACTTTCAGATCTAATACGTGATCTCGCTCTCACCAAAGGACAAGCGGAATTACTCGGTTCGCGACTCAAAGATAGGAATCTTTTGGCGCCCAATACTCCGATATCTAAATTTCGTCATAGACACAGAGAACTTGTTCAATACTTTGAGATGGATGATGACATTTGCTATTGCAAAGATGTAAAAGGTCTAATGGTGCACCTCGGTCATGAGCACATAGTCAACGAATGGCGACTTTTCATCGACTCTTCCAAGACTAGTCTAAAAGCCATGTTATTGCATAATGGAAATTTATTTTCATCAATTCCAGTCGCCTACTCTGTTCATATGAAAGAAACTTATGACAATATGGCTATACTTTTGGCAAAAATAAAGTACAATGACTACCAATGGCGGATTTGTGGAGACCTAAAGGTCATTGCAATTCTCACGGGCATGCAGACTGGGTATACTAAATTTTGTTGCTTCCTATGTGAATGGGACAGCCGCAACAGACAGGAACATTATGCAAGAAAGGTGTGGCCTATCAGGGATCGTATGCAGCGCGGGCATAAAAATGTAATACACGAGCCATTAGTTAACAAAGACAGCATCATTTTACCACCGTTACATATAAAGTTGGGGCTCATGAAGAATTTCGTAAAAGCGTTAGATAAAACGAGCAAAGCTTTCACTTATCTTCGAGAAAAGTTTCCGCAAATTAGCGATGCAAAGATAAAGGAAGGTATCTTTGTAGGACCTCAGATTAGGAAAGTTATTGCAGACAAACAATTCGAGAACTTGTTACATGGTAGTGAACTTCGCGCATGGATGGCATTCAAATCGATCGTCGATAACTTTCTGGGAAATCACAAATCTGTCGACTATGTGCATATTGTTAAGCAGTGCATAGATGCATACAGATTTATGGGCTGTAACATGTCCCTAAAAATCCATTTGCTCGATTCGCATCTTGACTTTTTCCCTGACAACCTTGGCGAAGTCAGCGATGAACATGGAGAACGATTCCATCAAGATATCGCCGTAATGGAGTCACGTTATCAAGGACGGTGGAGTGTGACCTTGCTTGCCGATTATTGTTGGATGCTTCATCGCGATGTACCACATGCCATTCACCGATGAAAGTCGACTGCAAAGAAATTCAAGCCTACATAACTGTTATACTTCTTGTACAAATGATGTTGTAATACTGTATGCGTTGTTAAAAAACTTTAATTGCGTATTTCTAGAGATCCCGACCTGATAGAGAAAAACGGTTTGCAGATTTAAAAACAGCGCATTAAAATTGACCAGAAAAACATAGAAGTGTTAGAGAAAGAAAAAAAAAATTTTTTTTTGTTAGTCAGTGTAATCTTTACCTCAAATGTTAAGGTCGTCCTATTTTATGGAGCTAATACAAGGAGACAAACAAATATGACAACCAAGAAGTGAAAGACTTTCATAAATGGATGCTTGTGCAAAATAAACAGATTATAGTATGAAACGATCACCAATATGGAACTGTAGAATGAACAAGGCAAATACCAGTGGAACTAAAGATCAAGAAAAGACGCTGGCGTTGGTATAGAGACACCCTGGTGAAGCCAACCAGTAGCATTACAAGGCAGCTCCTGTTTTTGGAGTCCACAAGGTAAGAGCAAAAAGACAGATCCAAAAAACATTGAGAAGAAAACTGGAGACAGAATTGAAAAGGACAAAACTCAAACAGGTGGCACAGGGCGAGAGTTTGTAGTGTGTGCAAATTAAAAACTTACTATTCACAGAGAACTGAAAAGTACTGATGACCTTCATCACAAGAAATATAAGTTTCAAACAGCGATGTGTGTGTGTGATTAACAAAAAAACAGTCATTAAGCAGAATGTTAGAGGGGTCTGCGTGTCCAGATCGTAGCCCGTTTTAAATGAAAGTTCGCTCGTTCTACGCTTTGCAGAACATGCAGCAGGTAAAATAAAATAACTAAGTCAAATACAGTGGTCTCTGCAACCACTAATGCTTGGTATGCACGGCCAACTATGGAGCTCTCAGATCGTCAGCAAGTTTGTTCCAAAATGCATCTCTATGTCTAGCCTCTTCCGGGTAGGAGATGTAGGTGCTGGTCCTGATGTACGACATCACTTCAACATTCATCAAAGTTGTGGGAATATCCTCTAAGAAGAGAAACACAAGCACATCTCGACCTGTGTTGATACTCTCCATACGCGCCATCTGAAGAGAGAGAGAAACCAAAGTCTTATAAAATTGTTGCACTGCAAGTCCCATTCTTACAACCAGTGGCTTACTAAGGGAGTGCAAGGATACAACTTACTGTTAAAAAACATACTAGCAAATATTTTTTTTTAATTAATGATGAAAAATATATCTTTCAACCTCTGATGGGTTATAATCAGGATATATATATTGTTTCAATTCCAAATAATATGAACAACTGCTGATATGGGAAAGTGGCATCACAACTGTCAAATCATTGTAAATAGGGCAAATCACAATTACTAATTATGCTTGTGTGTTTAAAAAAAAACTGAACAAAATCAAGCTACTAGCAAATGTGTTTCATTATTCAGAAGGAGAATGGCAAAGGTAGGATCCGCCCTGTGTGCCAAATACTATAAGTATGTCCCTACTTACAACTACTTGTTATAGTTTATCTTCCCCGTGTTGTTTCCTGGAATTTCTGAGGAAGCAAAGAAAGGGTAGAACTACTGGTCTTTCAGGCTTATCATTTGAGGTTGTGCATGGGGGGGGGGGGGGGGGGGGGGGGGGGGGGGGGGGGGGGGGGGGGGGGGTGGGGGGCAAACTCATCATGTAAACCACATAGCTACAGAAGCTGCAGCTACAAGGGCACATAACTATTTAGGTGCAAGATTAATTCAAGAGAGACCAGCTATAGTGATGTCTCTATGCCCCATACGGAGAGAAAAGGAAAATACTGATGATCATGAGACAAAATATCTATGCAAAATTGAAATAAAGAGCGATATCCAGTACTTAAATTTACAGTTTCCGGCACAGACTCTGTGTAGAAATGGAAATACGAGGGCAAGTCAGTAAATAGATCACAAATGGCTATTAAAAATAAACTAAATGAGATAGGAACTGAAAACCATGTGTTATTGCACTTACATTTCCCCTTATTTCTCAGCATAATCTCCACCAACATTGATACACTTATCCCATCGCTTTATCGGTACCGGTACCTCAAAACCTGCAGCATAGAAGCTGGATGTTGCTGCCACCTAATGACACCTTTAGAAACTACCAACTACAATTTTCAGCTATCCCATATCAGTTTGTAACCTACTTACTGACTTCCCCTCATACATTTGGTAGCGATTTGTGCTTTGTAATCCATTAGTATACCTCTGCTTCTCCTTCTTGGATCTTTAGCATGAGAGTAACTGACAAAGCAATCAGTGATCATCATGCTTAGTGGTGTCATCGTGTTGGGCAGTAAAAAAAACTCTTTCCACTTTGTTTGGTCTGTGGCCATCCTTCAGGCGGTGTCCCAGTTTTAGTTCATGCTTTTGATCTGTCTCCACAATTCTCTGCCAAGTTGACTTTGGTCGGCCACTCTGTCACCTTCATTCTGGTGTCCATAGCATCGCAGTTTTGATGATGGTGCTGGGGTCTTCTCTGATGACATTGCCAGGCCAGTTACAGTGTCTACCTGCTATGATGGTGTGCATATCTTCTGAGAACATGGCCAATCCAATTCAAGCGTCTACCTGCTATAATGGTGTATATCGTTTTTTGAGTGCTCAGAGTAAATAATTCTTGGTTGGTGATGGTAATCGGCCAAAAATAATTATACAGGTAAATAATATTTGAGTAATAAAATGAAACGAATTAGGTGCTCTATAATTATATATGAAAAAATATTAGAAATTAATTTTTTTGACATTTATTTATATTTGAAGTGAGGTTGTTATGTCCGTGTTGCTGCTGCTCACATCATCATCTCTCTTTTTCTGTCTGTCTGTCTCAGTCCTATTCATTCCATGTGGAACAAAACTGCAAATTTTGGTAATCTACTTCTGTTTTGCTGTCTTTTGCCAAATCTACGAGTACCTTTCATTTGAGCTATCTTGACTTTCAATTGTGCCATTTTGGATCTCGCACTAGGTAATTTCTATTATGTTTTGTCATTTCATTATCTCTTCTGCATTTTTGTTGTTTGTTAGATTCCTTGCTTTGACATTTTCCCCCTTTCTTGTTCTGTATTGTTAATTGCTTATTAAGTGTTACTTTGTTCTCGTGCTACTTTTGTTCTTTGTTCATTTTTACCTTCTCTGTTTTTTCAAACGTAGTTGCAGTGTTCTTGTCTTTTTCTGTTAGCCTATATATACATTTCTTATTTGACTCCTGTTTGTGACTATGGCAGATGAAGGGTAAATCCCAAAATATCCCGTGTTTTATGCGCATCGTTCAATTGTAAAACTAACTCAATACCTATTATTATTATTATATTTATTATTATTATTCATTTTCCTTTGCCCTCCTTACGAATCACGGAGTGGCCCATTGACAGAGTGGTTAGAGCGCTGATCTCGTGGCAAAGGTGCTGGGTTCGATTCATGGTAACATCACGTTCCAATCTACTCAGTTGTAAATGGGTACCTGACTTTTCTCTTGAGTTAGGGAAGGAAAAGGCAGCGAGGAATGGAACTGGTCACCCCACCTCTCGATGCTGGATCTAATATAGTGAAGTCTCTAACACTTCAATCCCCTACGGCCGTATCTGCTATGGGACTACCTTTTTTTTACCTACGAATCACGGAGCCACCACTGCAGCTGATCCTTTTGCAGGAAGTCTACACGAAGCATTCACAAGCAATCGCAGAAGTGGTTCTGCTGGCAATTCATTTTACATCATGAGGTTGCCAGCCTCATACAAGTCGTCTTATACGACATGTACTTATTATTATTGCTTTACAAAAACTAACAGCAGATACCAATAAGCTTTTTATAATTGTGTACAAATTATTATGTAACATAATAATTGAAAGAAAAAAAAAACAACAACTTAATATTGTCAAGATAATCCAAGTGAAAATATTTGAATATACAGTGTCCATAAATTATTTAGCCCATTATAAGCTTTAACAAATTCATTATTACAGGATTTACGGGAGCTATCTTTATGAGGATACATAATTGGCATAGAGTATGTTACATTCAACAACATGAAACATATACTGACATCCAAACAGTTATCTCACAAATTAAAACTGAGAATCATAAAGTGTTATATATATTCTGCATTTCTGTATGGTGCAGAAACATGGACGATGAATAAGCAGTTGGAAGAAAGAATTGAGGCTCTTGAAATGTGGATATATAGAAGAATGGGGCGTATCTCATGGAAAGAGATGAAAACAAATAAGGAGGTCCTAGAAAATCTAGGTATGAAAAGAGAACTAATGAGGGAGGTCAAAGTTCGACAGCTAAAATACTTTGGCCACATAAAAAGGCATAACACCTTGCAGAAGACCATAACAGAAGGGAGAGTTGAAGGCAAACGTGCAAGGGGAAGACAGCGCTATAAGTGGGAAGACAACATCAAGAGATGGACAGGAAAGAGTCTATCAGAGTGCACCACCAAGACAAGAGACAGAAGACGTTGGAGATCCATTACAGCCAACCTTCGTTGTGGAGATGGCAACTGATGATGATGATGATGCAAAAAAAGCTTAATACATGACATAATTAAAACACTGGTTGAAGAGACATTAGCTTCTATCACGTGAGACATGCTGCCTAATGTTTGGAACGAAATCATCTATCGCTGTGATGTTCTGCCTACTACTAATGGGGCTCATGTGGAAGTTTAATACATTCTGGTTTGCTAAAGTTTTGACTAGAGACAGATATGAAGGGGGTGAAGAAGAAATGGGAAGACCTTGAGCTGATGGCACAGAACATAAAAACTTGGCTCAAGTTTGTTGAAGGCCTTTGCTCCTTGGGAATCTGAAGGGTGATGAATGAATCATTCACGAAATAAGTTTTCACTGAACTGTGGCAGTCCACTTAATTAAAATAACAATGTCTTCAGTTGTGTTATTAATTGCCGACAGTACCGGTAGTTTCAATATAACTCCTAAAATAACTAAATTATTAAACCTCATAATGGAATGAATAATTTATGGACAACCTGTGTATCAATATCTACAGTGATGAATCACTAGAGTCTAACCTGCAGTTCGTATGTACACCAGTGACTTGTCAGCATATTTCTTGTTACCAGAACAAGAGTCTTCCGGCACTCGCGTATTGCCATGTAAATGTTGTCAGCGATATGTCGGCCGACTTGAAAGTGCCCTCCATGAACCAACAACTTCAGATGTCGCTCAGCGCTCAGTTTAGGGGATAACACCTGCATTTGACAAAGAAATATTTAATTAAAAGGATAAATATAGTTTGAACAGATCACCAGCATAGAACGAACCAGACAAATACCAGTGGAACTAAAGATGAAGAAAATATAACTTGCGTTGGCTTGGCGACACAGTGAGGAAGCCAACTGATAGCATTTCTGACTACAGTCAGTACATGCATTTCTCGTCAGACGAGAAAAGACGTGGAATGCACAGAATTGATAAAACGATGTTCTTGCCCCATTGACTGGTAAACTTACTTATTTACTTTGTCGTTCCTCTTCTACCCTGGTGTGTAGAGGTTTGTCAGAGAGAGCGCCATACTACCCTATTGGCTGTCTTTCTCCTGGCCTGGTTCCAATCTAGTCCTCAATCCTTCAGGGATTGTCTAATGTTGTCCTCCCAGCGAACACGAGGACGTTCTGGAGATCTGGCTCTTGGTTTCCCGTATTTGTCATGGTAGCCGATCTTCTTCCATTCTGCATACATTGCCAAACCATTGTAATTGGGACTGTTCCACTTGGGTCTGCAGGGGCTAAGTTTTGAGGCTAGTAAATGAGTATATAACCTTCTACAAGTGCCGTGCTAGGTGACGTAGTTGATCATGTGTGCCAGGTGTAGCGGGTATGCACTTCTCTCTCCGGCAGGCACGACACCAAATAATACTCATGTGACAGCACCCATGCTGTTTGTATGTATTAAGTTGTTCAAGAGTCAAGTTTGCAAAGTTCAGATCAAATCGGGTTGCACCGTATAAACTCGAGGCACATGTTATATATTCATACAAGTGTTCAGTGGTCTGAAAGACTATAGGCCTACGCCCTAGGTGTTGATTTCCACCAATCTATAGAATTGTGTACAACCTTGTTCAACCCAGATGTGTTCTTCCGGATGAGAATGCGGCTACATGTTGGTGTTTCTTGGCTCGTGATGTTGCGTATAATGTACTGTTATCTCTCACCTTAGTTTGTTGACACAGTTCATCATTCTGTCGCACATAAGTCATTGACGACACTTAACAAAGTCACCACGATAACTAACTGTTTCACTGACAACAATTTTCTACGCCACTAACAATAACTAGTTTAATCACTGACGACAATCCAATAAATGATATAATGTTTATTAAGATTATATGTTGGTTATAAGAATATTAAAGCATGCACTGTACACAAGATCATTATTATTAATTACATTTTCATTGTCGTCCTAACACTAGTACTTATCTAATTATATCCTATACAAACGTGAGAATCTTTATTCTCAGTTATCTCTGTTCATATATATTCTTATCCCCATCATGACAAACACTTGAGAATCGTTGCTCTCACTATTACATATAAAATTATCAATTCAAGAGTTACACTGATTCTCAAAACCTTATATAGAATAACAATATCATCTTCTTTACTATTCAATGAACATTTCTTTTTAAGTTTTACGGTAACTATAATCAAGTATTGAGTCAGTGGTTCTCAATATGTTTACTTACAAGTGGCATCAAAGGCTAAGCGCCCGGAATAAACTTACCACTATTTATCTAGCTTCTGCCTACTAGTCTGCAGGATCACACATTATTGCTTCATTACAGCCGCTCCACCAACGACGTGAAGTTATAAATATTCATTACATATTCTATAGCGTCAACACGCAGAATAATATTATCCTTAAAATGACTCAAGAGCCTCTCTTGAATCACTATCCACCGTATACGAATAAACAACATGGGGGGGGGGGGGGGGGTTGTCATGCTAGACCTCTGCCTGCGAAGCACTATTTAGTAGTGCGTGGCTGGCAGAGGATAGTAGCGATCCGCTCCCGTGGCCAGGAGGTGAGTGCAGTTCGGAAGGTCCTAGTTCTTCTTCTTCTTCTTCTTCTCGTTCGCTGTTGTTTAGAAATGTCTACACAAGAAGTCCGGTTTTCTGGATGTATGTTGCTGTGGTTGAAAGTTCTTCAAGACTCCCAAACAGCTTTGTGTGGATGTGCGTCTCTGTGGGCCAATGTTCAGTTCGCAATTGACTAAGCATGTGGCAGTCTTGCAGGATGTGTTCGGCTGTCTGTGCTGCCTGTCCACACGTACATAGGGGTGATGGGACCAATCTCAGTCTGTATAAGTGACTGTTCAGTCTGTTGTGTCCTGTTCTCATACGGAACAGGATCACCTGTTTTGCTCGATCAAGATATTGATAGTTGTCTCTTTGTTGATCAATTTTCCTGATGGCCTTGATAAGGGTCTTCTTTTCCTGGAATGTGATTGTTTGTTCTTTTTGTTCCTGTGTTGCTCCCTCTTTTGCTAACATATCTGCTCTCTCATTTCCTGGTATGCCACAGTGTGATGGTATCCACTGTAGCACTACCCTTCTTTTGATATTTACTTCGCATAGGACTTTGTTTAATTCTGGCAGTTTATCACTGTTGAGGGCTTGCAGAACTGACATTGCATCGGTAAGGAATACAACCTGCTGACATTGGCTTATTGTGTTATTTATTATTCCTGCAGCAATGCTTATGGCCTGTACTTCAGCAGCATAGTTTGAACAGAATATTCCAGTAGGTGAACAGGTGGATTCATTTTCTTTGTCTGGATAGACCACACAAACTCCTGCGCCTCCGTTCTTCACTGCTCTGGTTGCAGATCCATCAGTATATACTTGGATCCATGCTTCTCTGGGGTATAGTTCTTCAATCATGTCACATGCTGCTATTTTCCTTTGGAGAGTATTTAGCTCTCCCATGGGGCAGGTGGTAGTTATGGAGGTCTTAATACTGAAATTTTGATGTTGTTCCCATGGGGTTGGGAGGAGTGTGGGAGTTATTTCCTTAGTGATGTCTGGTAGTTCATCCTTGTATGTTCTAATTAGTTTTTTGGACCGATGCACAAAACTGCTTCTCTTCAACCTCTCACTGGCTAAATCTCCAAATCTAGTCTTCATTGGATGTGCGGGCATGTTCTTGTACTTTTCTGCTTGGATCAGGGTCTTAGTGTCTCGTCTGTATAATAAAGGTGGAATGCCTGTGATTTTTTCCATTTCATTTATTGGTGTGGTCTTCATGGCACCCGTGATCAACCTAAGCGCTTGATTTTGTACTTTATCTAAGGCTTGTAGGTGTGATTTGGCTGCTGTAGACCATGCTGCTGATCCGTACTCTAATATAGGTCTTATTGCACCTGTATACACTTTCTTTAGTGTTGTTTCGTTAGCTCCCCAACTTGATCCAGCTATTTTCCTCAGTATGGAAAGTTTTCTTCTCGCTTTAGCCTCTGTTCTCTCGATGTGGTGCCTCCATGTCATTCTCTTATCTAATGTAATGCCCAAGTACACCGGTTCCTCATCTGTTTGGACATGTATATTTCCAAGTCGTATCTCTCCTGCTTTGTCTTTGTTGGAGAGCGTGAAAAGTGTTGTTGATGATTTTTCAGCGTTGATCTGCACCATCCATTTCTCTGCCCATGCTGCTATGTTGTCTGCTGCCCTTTGTATTCGCTTATTAGCGATAGTTAGATGTTCTTCTACACACCACACCACCAAGTCGTCAGCGTATAGGGCAGCTCTCACACCCTGTGGCAGATCGTGGATGAGGTCATTGATGAATACAAGGAACAGGGTGGGAGACAATACTGAGCCTTGAGGAACTCCATGTTTTAGGAGGATTTTCTTGCTGTTGTGACCTTCCATAGTGACTCTTGCTTTCCGATTGTGTAGGAACGACTGGATCCATTTTCTCATATTACCCTTGATTCCGTTCCTTTGCAGTTTTACTATTAACCCGTCTTTCCATACTTTGTCAAAAGCTTTTTGGAGATCTATCCATAGGGTAAAGACTTTTCTCTTTTCTCGGAAGGCATCTTCAACGATCTGTGACAGGCATGTGATTTGGTCCCCTGTGCCGCCGCACTCTCCAAACCCTGCCCGCTCTGGCACCAAAATTCTCTCGGATTCCAAGCACCACTTCAATCTTCCGTTGACCATCCTCTCCACTGTCCCACACACACAGCCCGCTAGGCCCATTGGTCTGTAGCCGGTGGCCCTCCTGTTGTCCTTTCCTTTCTTTATGATGGGACACATGAGCGCCTCTCTCCATATCTGTGGCACACTGCCTGTCATCCAACTGTAGTTGTATATTTGCAACAGTTTGCTCATTGCTGTATATCCTAGGTGTTTTTGCATTTCGTTGGTTATACCATCCGGGCCTGGTGATTTCCTGTCTTTAAGTTTCCACACGGCTGTTTTTAACTCGTCCTAGTTCGATTCCCGGTAATCCTATCACTTCTGTTGTTGTTGTTTTTTTTTGTGTGTCTAGTCTTCTACTTCTTTATTTCTCACGGAGTGCCTGATAACATACCTTTGTGTGTTGTTTGTTTATCTATTCACTATTCACCTTAGCGGGTTAAGATAATTGATTGACAGCTTGAAAACCACTATATCTCCTTCCTACTTCACCACAATCCTCGGAGTTATTCGAAATATTCACAGCCACTCACAAACTCTACTACGTAACAAATAATCCATCCTACTAATGCAAACCACAAATGATATCGGAGCACTACAGAGTTGATCCCAAAACTCTAAAGCTCCACAAAATACTCTCTCCAGTTATCCGTACTTATAAAAACAAGTTATTCTAGCACTAGCTGAGATTATCTGGAACTGCCTTTCCTAATATTTATTGTTACGGCTAGTCTCTACAAAAACACTTAATATATATATATATATATATATATATATATATATATATATATATATATATATATATATATATATATATATATATATATATATATATATATATATATATATATATATATATATATATATCTATATATATATATATATATATATATATATATATATATATATATATATATATATATATATATACAGTAGAACTCCATTTATCCGAACCCCAATTATCCGAACATCCAATTATCCGAACACTTTTTCCAGAAAAAAAAAAAAAAATCAGATGCCACAGTCACGTTAGACTAAAATTCTGAATCTTTTGATGCGGCAAACTTCAAATGTGTGCGAACAATTTGTAGAGAATGGGATGGCTAATGGTCGGTCGCTTACGTACAGGAAGTCAGTTAGATCATAAAGTCAGTTAATATCTGGTTTACCAATCCAAAGTACGTGTGCGTTCTAGGTAGAACACTGGCTAAACAGACAGTTCAACTTAAAATAATTGTGTCTGCTACTACAGCAGAATAATTTTGGTGTACAAGTATTTCTCTGTGCGATATGGCACCTTCCAGTAGGCCTAAAGCATATAAAAGGAACCGCGATGTTTTGTCAATTGAAACGAAAACAGAAATTATCAAGAGACTAGGACAAGGTGAAACTGTGTCTTCACTTGCGAGGATTTTCAATGTTGGGAAAGCTACCGTCTCTGACATCAAAAGTAACAAGGATAAAATTATGAGTTTTGCATCGAAATTTGATAGTGAAAATGGGTCGAAGAAACGTAAAACCATGAGAAATGCGAAAGATGTGAACTTGGAAGAGGCTTTGTATATATGGTTTGTGCAAAGAAGAAGCAAAGGGGAACCTATCTCTGGTTCTCTGTTGTGTGAAAAGGCACTTCAGTTCAACAATCAACTTGACGGTCCTCCTGACTTTAAGGCTAGCCAGGGATGGTTAAGAAACTTTAAATCTCGTCATGGCATACGAGAATTGGAGATTCAAGGGGAATCTTTATCTAGCGATGCAACTGCCGCTAAAAATTTTAAAGAAACTTTCTTGGCTTTTTTGGAAGAACAAGGTTATTCACTCGATGATGTGTATAATGCCGATGAGACTGGCTTATACTGGAAATCATTGCCTCAAAAATCACTTGCATCTCAGCGCGAAGCAGCTGCCCCTGGGTTTAAAAAGTGCAAAGAGAGAGTAACAATTTTGGTAGCCGCGAATGCCAGTGGAAGTCATCGTTTACCGGTGCTAATGATCGGCAAAGCCAAAAAACCACGTTGTTTAAAGAATGTGACATGTCTCCCATTGTGTTACAAAGCACAGAAGAGTGCTTGGATGAATAGTGAAATATTTCTTGATTGGTATACAAATCAGTTCATCCCAAATGTGAAGAGGTTGAGAGAACAAGAAAAGAAAACTGGAAAAGTAATTCTTCTACTGGACAATGCACCATCTCATCCAGAGACGGATACATTGAATGCAGTTGATGCAAATTTTAAAGTAATTTTTCTGCCTCCCAATGTAACAGCACTGATTCAACCAATGGATCAGGGTGTTATAGCAAAGCTTAAAAAGATGTACAAGAAGGAAGTCCTGCGTCGTTTATTGTTGGCTGAAGATGAAGAAAGTGTGGTGGCGTTTTCCAAAAAGCTTAATCTCAAAGACTGCTGCTATATGTTAGCTGATGCTTGGACCACACTGTCACAAGATAATCTCAACAAGGCTTGGAGTAGATTGCTTGGGAAAAAAGGAGGAAATGAAACTACTGCAGTGGACACAAATGATGATTGTATAAATGAAGTTGTGGAACTGTTTCAAGCAATGCCCGGATTTTCGGACTGTGACAAAGATGATGCACACATGTGGCTAGAAGATGATAATGATTCTGGTTTTCAGTTTTTGAATGACGAAGAAATTTTGTCTTTTGTGCAAGAAGAAAACCAAATACATGTAGTGACCGATGATGAAGACTCCTCAGAAGTACACGATGTACTTGTAGATTATGAAGAAAAACCAAAACGTCGACCAAGTCCTGAAGAGGCCTTTATAGCACTAGAAACAGCGATGGCTTGGTACGAGCAAGAAGATGACAGCTGTCCTACACAGCTTCTGCTGTTGAAGAGAATGCGGGACTTAGCAGCCAAAAGGAGACTATCCAGTTTGGTGCAAAAGAGGATTCCTCATTATTTTAAATAGTGGGCTACATCTGTGCAAGTACATGTATACGTAAGTTGCGCCTGGTTTTGAATCGTTTGTAATGTTATTTTGAAAACATTTCTCTTTCTTAACAAAAATAATTAATACAAGTAGTACATGCACTGCAGTGTAATAAAAGATTTTGGTGATACAGTGATCTAATACAGTGTGGGTATTATTATTACAGTACAAGTAAATATGTTTTATAGTGTATTTTCCTTGTGATGGTTAATTATTTTTAGAAATATGTGTACATGTACTCGATACATTATGGAATCCAATTATCCGAACATTTGATTATCCGAACGATGCTCGGTCCCATGGGGTTCGGATAAATGGAGTTCTACTGTATATATATATATATATATATATATATATATATATATATATATATATATATATATATATATTATATATATATATATATATATATATATATATATATATATATATATATATATATATATATATATATATATATATATATATATATATTTTTTTTTTTTTTTCATATATTTCATTTGTCCACGTACTGGCGAACCCAGCACATGGACCTATAACAAACTTTCAACATTTTTAATTCTCTTAATTTCTCTATCTAAGAATTATAAAGTTTCCTGTCTAAAATCTCAAAACTCTCTCTCTTTTTCTCTCTCTCTCTCTCTCTCTCTCTCTCTCTCTCTCTCTCTCTCTATTAATTTTTTTTTTTTTTTAAATTATTTTATTTTATTTTAAAAACACTTTAATTATGATGATTATTGCAAATGTAATATTACTTTTATAATGATAAATGCTTTAATAATGCTTAAAGTAAATGTGAGGATGAAAGGATATTAGTATACATGATGAGAGAGAGAGGAAGGGCAGAATGTCAGACGGGCCTGTGTGCCCAATTCTTAACCCTTTGAAAATAAAGTTCGTTCGTTCGTTCGTTCGTTCTCTTTCTCTCTCTCTCTCTCTCTCTCTCTCTCTCTGCTAGTGTGTTCTTGTCTGTATAAGTTAGGGTATTTATTTGCCTACCATTTTGCACCTGAGACCTATTTTCTCTGCTGTTCTATGGGAAAGAGTCAGGAGTTCAAGATCTCCTAATCCGGACAACAGAGCAAATGCTAATTTCAGCACTTATCTTCACTCTTCTCACGTCCCAGTTTAAGCAACCTAACTGTACTACTGCGAGTATTCTCATGGACATATATCCACTGTTTATAGTTACATCTGCATTGCTTTTCCTATAAATGTAATAAAGCGTCACTCAAAATTATATTACTTTGTCTTTGTTTTTTAGAGTTATTTTAGAGTGCTCTCTAAAAATGCGAGAACTACTGTATAAGGCTTGAACAGCTGTCACTCAAAGGTACCATGAGTATTCAATGCACATATGTGCAGAACCGAGTAATCTGCACGATTTTACTAAACCGCGATGCGTTTGTTCTATCCATTACTTGATTGACATCTCCTGACCTCAGGGTCAGCTAAAATTAACTACATTTTAGTTTTGTAAAAACTAAATGCGACAAATAATTCTGCACGTTTTCAGTGTGCGTTATAAGTTAGCTTTTTGATATTTTATTCTAAACTATATATTATGTAACGGCAATGCTGCAGGTGGAACGTGCAGCTATGTTGCATTGTTCATTATTACATTATTATACGTTAATTTTAATATTATAACGTATACATAACTATCTATATGAGCATTGCATGGTCACGCCTGTCTCTCGACAACATCAAGTCCCCAATGCTGTTTATTAACTGTGTTAACTCCTTTCCATGCCAAGATGTCTAACTGTTCAGTATCTTCTTTCTTTGTAGTCTCTTGTTCCTTCAGTAGTTTCTGTCGTTATAGAATATTTCATATTTCCTTTTCTCATCAAATGTTCAAAGAAAGTAGAATGATTCCTTCTAATAAGAGCAATAAGCTCCATGTGGACACTGGCTTCTTTCATGACATCCTTATTGTTTCTATTAGCTGTCAATGGTATTCTTAACAATCATTTGTCAACTGACATGCATGTGGCCTCAACAGATTGTTACTTTTTACCGATTATCAATGACTTGCTACCATATGACAGGATAGGCTCTATAAAACACTGCTTTCTTACTTTCACTGACAAAGAAAGTATATAATACTTTCCAGGAAGACAAAAGCTACAAGCTAGATTCGGTGACGTGCTAAGGGGGTAACAGCCAGCAAGGGGGTTGCCATCGGACATTATTAATATAGTACTTAATGTTAAAATGTTACTTACTAAAGTGGTTTTTTTTTATTGGGGGATGGAGGTGTCACAGATAACAACCGCCCCGGGTGCCAAGTACTTTAGGGACGCCTCTGGCTAGATTAGCCTTGTACCTTCGTACACATCTTGTGTTTTGTAAATTACTGTACCACCCCCAATGTAATATCAGCTATGTCGGAATTATTGCCACATAGAAATGATACAAATCAAACGAGTACAAACAGTGCGTCCGTATCGTTAATTAACACGTCATCAATCCCATAAACAACTTTGAGTCAGGGAATTCAAAATCAGTCTTATCAAAGGGAACAAATGATCGTCTCAGCTCGTTGAAAAAAAAAAGCTGGACCCGCTAGTGCAGATCAAGTCTCTTTATGTCGCTCCTCTTATGACTTGCGTATCATTGCTCATGGTAAGGTTCCCGGGGGTCAAGGATCCCGTTACACCGCCCATTGAGGCATATTGGGAATACCCTCGTGCCTGATGGTGTTCGGCCTGGCAACCATATTTTCTATGACTACGGCACTACTATGGGGTGAGATTGTCAGCATTGGCCTGGCAACCTTAAACCTTCCCAGAGTCACTACTGGTACCCATTGGGGGATGGGTCGACCCAGGAGCCGTTTGCGGCTAAAAAAATCCCACCTCATCTGATCGAACCATATCACCACAGAGCTAGGAAGCAAGTGCACTAACCAATGCTACCGTATCAGGCATGGGACTAGCTTTGGTGGGTTTATGCTACCTTACATCATGTGATTTTGTAAATTACTGTACATGTAATGTAATGTATCATATAAACTACTGTACATGTAATGTAATGTATCATATAAACTACTGTACATGTAATGTAATGTATCATATAAACTACTGTACATGTTGTCACAGAGAATTATGATCATTAAATTCTCTATATACTCTTCTTTTCTTCACCCGTGTCCTCTATTTTATTATCACTCTTTTATCCTTTTTGTAATTTTTCGCATTCGTTCGCTTGCGACTTAAACATTACTATTTTCCCATTCAAACTTTCGCCGAGTGTCTGTTCTCATTTAGAAACGCACTAGTGATGTTATTACGTAGATGCCAGGCTCGGGAGGTTATTGCGTAGTGGACGAAACTGTGAATATTCGCTTTCGCCAGACCTATAGAGCGACTTTTTGTCTGCATTTTCACCTGCCACACAACGCGTTGCTTCGGCTGAGCGCTTAGGTGAGGCGCGAAAACCCGACATCTCCTCGGCGCAGTTTGAGACATTTGTCTGCAAATCCCAGCCTGACAAGGTCACTCAGGCTGTTTGGCCCGAAGTGTGAAAAACTGTCAGCGTGAGGTGTCTGAGAAACGCACGCGCACTCTCAGTTCATAGGTAGTTACGGCTAGTTTATGTAAGGTGTTTAAGAATGAGAAGGGGAGATTATTTCGTTTTGCGAAATAAGTTGGGACCCTTTTGTCTGGTAATAGATATAACCAAAATGTTAAACTTTATTTTCATTCAGTCCTCAAAATTCGCAGTAGACAGGTTGCTCGTGAATAGAATAAGCTGTATAGCGAAGTTTCTCAGTTTGTTTCGACACTTTGTCGAACTTCTAGACTTCAATAAATATATCAGCGTATGATTCTAAAGTTGTGCGACCACCTGTAGTTCTGTGTTGAGGTAAATATATATATATATATATATATATATATATATATATATATATATATATATATATATATATATAGATATATACATATATACATATATAGATATATAGATATATATATATATATATATATATATATATATATATATATATATATATATATATATATATATATATATAATATTTTGTGTAGTGTTTAAAGTGATAATCGCTTATTTCATATTTCACTAGTTAGATTTGGTGCAGAGTGCTTAATTTATATAGTCTGTATTATTTTATAGTGCCGAGTTACAGTGGAAAACAGAAATTATAATTTCTAGCTTAAACTCAGTCGGCTATTACGGAATTTAATTTTACTGCTAAATAATCAGACGAGAATAATTTTTCTAACTAACTTATAAATGCTAGATGCCTCATGAGTGTTGACGGAATACGTAGGTATTCCTAATTCATGTTGATTGATTTTTTTTATATATAACTTATTTCACGGGAAAGTTTAAATGATAAGTCAAGCTCTATGTTTGCAGTTCAAAACGTAAGTTATATTGAGTACATAATATGTAAAATATTTTATATGTGTTTTTCTTTATTCAGTGAATACTGGGGTAACCCAAATTTTGCCGGCGTTTAGTACAGAGACATACCTGTGAGAAACATAAACATTTTATATCTTTAACCACGTGGGTTTTCAAGTACCACCTGTCTGACAGTGCGTGTGCCTTCAGAGATAGACAGAATACCAATCCCACTAACAGGTTTTTTTTTAAGAATAAATGTTTATACTGGGCCTTTGAGGCAGATCATATTCTCCTCGAACTCTGTGTTGAGGCTACTTTGTGGCGAAAATAATTACAGAAATCTAAAACATTAACTTTTCGACATTGTTGACAAAGTGTGTGGTGAACCTAGATTATCTGTTGAGAGAAGTTGTCCACCGGTCATCTCCCTAATTACGGGAAACCTCGTGTTCTGACACTGTGTGCCCGCTTAAGCCTAATTCTTACCTCGTGAGTCAAGTGACACTAACTTTAGTCTGAAATAACTATCGCATGAAGCAGACGCTCCCCGGATCCATTTTGATGAAACCAACAAACAAATCTGCAGAGCTGGGATCCGCTTCAGTAAACGAAAGAAACAGATAAAAAGTGGGTGAGTGTCCCAAAGTTTGCGCCAGACGGCGAACAACAGCACGAGTTTAGGTAAGGTTGTGTGAGTCAGGGCCCTGATGAAAGAACCGAGTGAAAGTGGACTGAAGGATGTTCTTTGTTTGAGTCACCCACGTTGTAACTTCCTTTATGCAAGTTATTGCTAACAATATTTACCCTTAGAATAAAGCAGAGTATCTAGTCTGTCCATACCTTAAAAGGGGGAAACCATAGACTCAATCATATGCATCTGTAACTTTTTGGGGTTATCACTTTTCTCTAACGGGACTGTGAGCTATATATCCAGGGGAAGGACCATACAAACGGGTCTATCACTATTGTAGCAGTCCTTGATTTTTATGACTATGTGAATATGCTTTTGATGTATTTTATATGTTGTGATGTAAGTTTACTATGATAATTAAACTATACCTACATTTATTTCAGTGTGGTGGTCAGTTCGTTCCCATAATATCTATATAATCATTGTTATAGTTTTCCCACGTCTGTGTGTCTAACTGTCGTCACTTGTATGTGCGGGCACGTGAGTGGATAGAAATATATTAATATATACATAATTTTTTTATAGACTGTCTGACTCCTCTGGATCTGTTGTAGAAGATAGGCGGAAAGAGAGAGAGATTCTCGATTTCCGGGACAGCCTCAATAAATTTCTACCATCTCACTCGTGGAAATCTATTTCTATTACTACCTCCCACTGTGACTATCACTTATTCCAACCTATTCAGAAGGGACCAACCCAAGTCTTAATTTCCCTATCAAAAATCTACGACACATGTAATGTAATGTATCATATAAACTACTGTACATGTAATGTAATGTATCATATAAACTACTGTAATGTAATGTATCATATAAACTACTGTACATGTAATGTATCATATAGACTACTGTACATGTAATGTAATGTATCATATAAACTACTGTACATGTAATATAATGTATAATATAAACTACTGTACATGTAATGTAATGTATCATATAAACTACTGTACATGTAATATAATGTATCATATAAACTACTGTACATATAATGTAATGTATCATATAAACTACTGTGCATGTAATGTAATGTGTAATGTAATGTATCATATAAACTATTGTACACACATTAGAAATGACATTAACAAGCGAATGCAAACAACGTAGTCATATCTATAATTACTTACTTATTTAGCCGTTCCTCTTCTACCGTGAGGTGTAGAGGTTTGTAAGAGAGAGCGCCATACTATTCTATTGGCTCTTCCTCCTGGCTTGGTTCCATTCTAGTCTTCGGTCCTTCAAAGATTGTCTAATGTTGTCCTCCCAGCGGACTTTGGGTCGTCCTGGAGGTCTGGATCCCTGGCTCTTAGTTTCCCATGCTTGCCGTGGTAGCCGATTTTCTCCCATTCTGCAGACATGGCCAAACCATCTCAGTTGGGCATGTTCTACTTGGGTCTGCAGGGGTTGGGTTTTTAGGCCTTGACGTACCGTCTGGTTGCGGACCATGTCTCTTCTTGTTACTTCAACCACCTTCCTCAGATACCTCATTTCTGAGGTTTGGATCTGGCTTTTGTGAGTTGTAGTCATTGCCCACGACTCGCATCCATACGCCAAGACTGGGATATCTATAATTAATAAGTTATATATATATCTAAACGGCGTACGATTGGCTAAGAGGTTAGAGCGTTTAAGCTATTGCAATACAGTTACCCGGTTCTAGCACAGAAGAAAGGAAGTCACATATCAGATACTGCCATGCGGGAGTGAAGTGTTAAAGACTTCATCATACTAGGTCCAGCTTGTTTTATGAGATGGGGTGACCACTTCCCTTGCCCGCAGACTATATTTTCCCTAACTCAAGAGCAGAATCAAGTACCCATTTACAGCTGGGTAGGCTGTAGCATGTCGCTACCTGGTTTCGATCCTGGTAATTATGCTGCGACAGGAAAACGCTCTAACTACTTAGCCAGTCGGATGATGTGATTAAGAGAGGTGTGCATGATACATGCGGTTTTGAGCTGACGCTCCACCTCTGCCTGGTGTTCCTCATGGCTGGTCCAGATATTTTTAAATGTACTTACGTTTAGGACAAAATCCACATCCTCGCTGGCGTAGCTGATGAAAACATCGTATTCATACACCTCGCTGACTCGGTGAGGGTTGGCGTAGATCTTGAGTTTAGCTGCATGAAACCAATACCGTAGAGTCCACCTGCATTGGTAAGAAGTTATGGTGGCTGATGAATACATTAATTTCTCTAATATTCAAAGTAATCACACACTCTACCTATTTCATTTATAAGAAGTTTCATATTTCACTCACGCACAAAAATATAAATCAACAATATCGTTTCATTTGAATATCTTGAACTGTTTGAAACACACCCTGTTCTCACCGCCAAATTTTGGGGCAATACCTTTATCAGCTGCGAGCATGTGACGCCACGCAAGGATATAAAACTGCTCGCTGATTAGCTTATGTTTATGGAAAATGAATAAATCAAGATACAGTCTTTCAATATGTCTCCTCGTGGGCACAATTTGCAACACGTACACCACTCAGCTGATACTCAGTCCCGTCACGTGTTTTTGCAGCAGTACAAGTCCAATACATTTCCATGAATGTGACCAATACAATTTCCTGGGTTAAGGCTGCAAATGTAGGAGCCGCCGTAGCACATTGGTTAGTGCACTGGCTTCAAGGGTCGGTGGTCCATGGTTCGCTCCCCAGTTGAAGTGGGATTTTTTAGACCACAAACGGCACTGGGATCAACCCAGCCGCATGAATTGGGCCCCAGAGCAACTCTTGAAATGGTAAAGGCGGCCGGCGGGATGCTGACCACATCACCCCTAGTGTGCCGATGATCAAGAAAATATGGGCCTAACACCATATTTCCAATATGCCTCAATGGGCGTGTAACAAGATCCTTTACCTTTCCTAAGGCTGCAAATGCAGCAACATTTAACCGTAATTTTCGTGTCTACTCAAGGTTACTGAACTTCATAATCTGGTGAATAATTCTAGGACACCCAGTACTTTACCAAGTTCACGCCTATCCTGTGCCATCACTTCGGTGTCCTTCATTGTCTTTTTTAATCCCGCTTAAGTCTGCCTGAATTTACATTATCCGTGTGTTTTGTTTTTTAGGTCTCAGTCTATTTCCCTTACCTTTGAGAATTCCACAGAGAATTCCACAGTCCTATCAAAAAGCTCACTTCGTGTTTCACTGAAGAACCAGACAAGTGCCAATGCAACAACAGATGAGAAGACGCTGGAGATGGAGAGGACACATTGAGGAACCTTGAGCTGATGGCACGTGACAAGAAGACTTGGCGTAAGTTTGTTGAAGGTCTATGCTCCGTGGGGAGTTGACGGGCAATGATGATAGTGATGATGTTCCATTGTTTTTTTTTTGGTCTAGTCCTCTCTATCAATTTGACATGTTTGATAATGGTGATCTTGGTATACCACGTTAATCATTCTGTTTTGCTCAAGCTGAATGACGTCTTTGTTTTCATTTTTGCTGATCTCAGTGTATCAGAGCCATACAACCGGTCAGCCTTGACATCTCAATTCACTATTCTCATATTTATGTTTGCTTTCATTTCTTTTTCATTTCCACATATTTTCAGGGGCAATGAAAGCGTACCTTGCTTTGTCTACTCTTATTTTGATAATAATGTGTTTCGTCCATTTTTGTCTATATTGCTGCCAAAATATAAGTGTGAGTCCTTATCTTGTAGGGGTGTTTATACAAGTGCAATATGGCTGTTATTTACTGCATTTATTCTCATAATAATATTATTAATATTTATCTTTTCCGTGTGTATTTTCAGACCCTAACTGCTGTGACCTCTCAACAGGTTTTCTCATTTTGTTTTCCATCTGGTTGCGGTTATAGGATATCTGCAAAATCTGGGTTATCAAGCTGTTTTTTCTGCTTTGTTGGCATCTGCTTGACTGCCATCTGGGCCAAAAGCTTTTCCATCCGTTAGAACAGGGGTTCTTAACCTTCCTTGTGCGATGGGCCTCTTTGATTGTCCAAGGAAGGCATCTGAACGTCATGTTTTTGTCCGGTAAATGTTACAGACCCCTTCTCATAAAAAATGTACTTACAAATCATACGTTTTATTACAAATAAAAATCGTTAAGCTTACATATAGCCATACTGAAATACAAAAACAATATTTAAAGAAGAATACATTTCTTTAAATGCAAAAATTTATGGTAATATTCAGAGTAAAAATTTTGATAAAAATTAAATTCATACGTTTGTGTTATGCACACAGACCCCCTAGAGTCCATTCATGGACCCCCAGGGTCCGTGGCCACAGGTTAAGAAACCCTGTTTTAAAAGTTGTATAGCTTTATTTTTTATTTATTTTTAAATTTTAGTTTAGCTTGTAACTCCTTTTCTACATGCTGGATATCGTTGCGATTATGCGGATCTGGCATATTTAAAGTTCCTCGAAATATCCGTTCACATCTTCATTTGTGCTTTTATGTTGCAAAGTAATTTGCTAGTTTTGTACTGCTAATATTTTTCATCTAGCTTCTTTATTCTTTTGTACAGGCGTTTCACATTTCCTTTGGGTACAGCTACCTCTGCCTCTTTTGCCATCTCATGAATACATTTCCTTTAGCCTCCTTTCATACTTCTTCTTTTGCCAGGGCAGCGGCCGTATGGCCTACTCTTTACGATTTCCAACTGCCGATGGATTTTTAAGGTGCGCAACTTGCACATGGAACCTCCTATTTTTTCGCCCTTATGCGAGAATGCTAGGCATTCGATTTCACTACCCAGTAGATGAAGGGGTGGGGGATAAGATATCATTTGAAACCACTGGGTCTGAGAAAAATTCCCTCAATTATATTCCCTTTACTAGAAGCGAAACCGGTCCCTTTAGAATTAGAGGCGAACGCCATACCTCTTAGCCATTCCGACCCCAATTTTTTTTTTTTTTAGTGAGGAAACCTACCCACCACAAAAAAAATTTATAGAAAGCGCGCGATTCCTTTAATTATACACACATTGGGATCCTCACCGGTGCTACGGAGTTTGTGCATTGTGCTGAGGTCTTCCTTGTGTGATCTAAAGGAGGAGATCGGGGCACTGATGGAGTGGCCCGTGTGCATTGACGATGGTCCTTAAAAACAGAACCAAATATTTCTTCTTGCTTCTTTGTTTACCTTCTCTGTTTACTTCTATGTTTACCTTCTTTGTTTATTTCTATGTTTACCTTCTTTGTTTACTTCTATGTTTACCTTCTTTGTTTACTTCTATGTTTACCTTCTTTGTTTACTTCTATGTTTACCTTCTTTGTTTACCTTCTTGTTTACATTCTTTGTTTACTTCGATGTAGAACTCATGAGCTTTGGCTCTGACAATTCTGGTTTTATTCTATTTAAATCTGTTTTCTTATTTTATTATTTTTTTAATATCTTACTGACGGCTTTGTGTTGACATCCCCTTTACCCCAGATCTTCGCGACTGGTCTCATTCCCTGTCATTTTTATGTTTTGGTAGTGGTCTTCTGTATTTATTTCGTCTTCTAGTTGCTGTTTATTAGCTGTTGCACCCCAAAAAATATTCTTTAGCTTCTTTATTACTGTCACATCCAACATTATAAACTGTTGTCTGTAGCAATGCGTTGTTGAACATCTTCTGAGTTTCTTCATTTTTTCCTAACAGGTGGTGATGATCTTCAGCCCCTTCCGACTCCTCTACATACTTTTACGCCAGGTAATGATGATCTTGGTCATATAATAACAGAAGATGGCAGATGTGAAACAGAAATCAAGAAGAGAATAGGAATGGCCAAAGCTACATTCAACAACATGAAACATATACTGACGTCTAAACAGTTATCTCACAAATTAAAACTGAGAATCATAAAGTGTTATATATATTCTGCATTTCTGTATGGTTGTAGTGGTTTTTGATGTTATTGCGTGGTTGTTATGTTACCTAGTGTCCTGGATGAGGTCAGCTGTGAAGGCTCCTGATGATAACAGTTTATGTGAGTTACAGAAGGCCTTTCTGCTACCACTTATGACCTCAAACAGACCTATTCTGCTGCTATTATGTTAGCTACGTTAAATGTCTAGGGTACTGAATTGTGATGTGTAGGTAATTAAATATACAGACACACACATGTAAATACTAAGTCTAATACTAAGAATAATAATCTCTATGATAAAATCAAATAACACTGTCTTTAGAATTTAAATTTGACAATCTTTTAAATTTATTTAGTCCTGAACCAAATGTTTCTTCTGGTCAGGACGTATGAAATAATATGTATTTATCAATAAAGGTGCATATATATTGAACAATCAAATGAAAATTTTATACATAAATATATGGTTACATTGGGTAATATTAATATTGACTACAGTGTCTTTGGAAGAACTAGCACTGGATGTTTAGTTGGGGTGGTGTCATCATGCCCAATCTCTGTTTATACTGTTCATGACTTTGAAATATAGACCTGCAGTACAGTTTTTATCAACACGATTTTGGTTTATTTATTTATTTGTGGAACCAGTGTGATGAATCTACAGCAGGCCAGGTATTCACTTATCTGGCCTGTGATGATGCAGTACAGAATTCTAGTAGCCCACTCCTCACATTAGCTGGAGTAAAATGTTAGGCTGCTTCTGCATCCACTCTTGTACTTCTACAAAAGCATCTGGCACTAGCGTAGTGCCAGACCAGAAACTCTGAAACCAAAATTTGTGCCATGTGTCACACACTGCTTAATGCACCAATTTTACACACACAACAAAGCAAACAGAACTTACAAAGATTGGGTCAGATCTCTCTGACCAACTCAGCACATCTCACCCAGGTGGTATCAAATAGTACCAGTCTCCAAAGACTGCATTGCATCCGAAATATGTTCAATAGTTTCCTCTTCCATCCAATAAGGTGGGTGTTATGTTCCCACTGATCTCAAATATAGATCTGTCTTCTATAGTCTTTGATATGCTTTCTATTATTATGTGTTTGTCTCTAGGCCCTGGCTGTCGCTGGGGACCTAGAATAAGCACTCACTTGTCGTAATCATTTTTCATGATATGGCAGTATCAATCACTCAAAATATTAAATGTTAAATAAAAGGGTTAATGAATTTTTCTCCTTACCACAATTCAAAATGTGAAAACACAGTTACGTTGTACTAGCAAAACTCAGCTGAGCTGCTGGCTATAGTATGGTGTCCCACTGATAATATATAATATCTTATGGAAAACACTCATTTAGCAGTAACGAACTGTGTTTAAGGACAGTCTTTTAAAAATGGCACAAGAGTGCGTCTCTCTTTCAATAATATAAATGCTTTTGTCCAATCAGCGGACTTCCCCTCTACCTTTTCAAATATTCAAACTAAAAGTCCAATTTCAGTCCAATCTCAGTCTAGTGTGTAGTATTTTTCTGTCGGTCCGTCTGTCTCAACTTGGTTTTTCCCAAAATTACACTTGTTTTTTGGACTAACTACAAGAAAAAACTACACAAATCTGCCCCACTTATTTATACGATTTCTATGCTAAGTTATTTTTAGCTACTATCCTCCTACTTTGCCCCTTGTCCAACTGCAGTTTGATTTTTGCATTTTTAGGCTCAAGGACGTCAAAATGTAACTTTAGTGAAAATATGCACAAAAAACTGTTCGCTAGTCTGTATTGAACAATACAGTCTTTCGTCAATATCTTCCGTGTTATCTGTCCGTCTGTGTAATTAAAAGTATATTATTTGTCAGATTAAGATGGGCTATCAAACTAGCTAGTTTTTATTTTCCTAACTTTATTATTAAAGAAAAACCTAATTTTCTCAAGGTTAGTTTTGAAATTTGTTTTTGAACCTTCGTCCACGGCGTTTGCCGCTGTATTCAAACAAAACAACCAATTACCGTAAAACGTCCAAGATACGACTGTTTCTAACAAGAGCTAAGGTCGTTTTCTACCAATTCCTTACAACTAGCGGCGTAATTTTTTTCTTTAAAACTACAAATTGCGTCTTTTTAGCATTTAGATTCAAACACGTGTTCCGACCGTCATATTTTTTTCTTTTATCTCCGTTTCCCTCCCGTCTAAAAGGGTAAACCGTTTAGTCTGCATGTTCTAACTAGTTGGTTATCAATGGCGCTAGAAAACGCTGGCGTAGGCGAGAATGTATCATCGTATCTTACGTATAATTTTATCCCTACATGTTATTTTACCTATTATCTTTATAATTGGAGGAATTTTAACGTTGCATCACTGTAATCTCACCACAATGGTGCAGAAACATGGACGATAAATAAGCATTTGGAAGAAATAATTGAGGCTCTTGAAATGTGGATATATAGAAGAATGAGGCGTATCTCATGGAAAGAGAAGAAAACAAATAAGGAGATCCTAGAAAATCTAGGTATGAAAAGAGAACTAATGAAGGAGATCAAAGTTCGGCAGCTAAAATACTTTGGCCACATAAAAAGGCATAACACCTTGCAGAGGACCATAATAGAAGGGAGAGCTGAAGACAAACGTGCAAGGGGAAGACAGCGCTATAGGTGGGAAGATAACATCAAGAGATGGACAGGAAAGAGTCTATCAGAGTGCACCACCAAGACAGAAGACGTTGGAGATCCATTACAGCCAACCTTCGTTGTGGAGGTGGCAGCTGATGATGATGAATGATGATCTAAGTTCCTTTATGTATTTAATATCGATCTGGTTTTCTGACATGGTTTCTTGTGATATCCGTAATGCTTTATGTCTTCTTTTATGAGAAAACATGCCCGCCGCCCCCCCTCCCCCCGCCCCCCCCCCCGGCCCCAATAGCACGTTGATTTAAAGGTAATAAGCGAATGAATATATTTCCATTATCGTTCACTGTTGCAAGTCAGTCTATATTTTCCCAATGACCCTTCAAAACCGCTATACAAGTACCCTTTACTGATTCAAAATGTGAAGAATTTAATGTGAAACGACTTAAGAGATGGCTGAAGAACTTCCGTGCTTTTTATCACATGATGTTACAAATATAGCTACGAGTATTACCGTGAACTACGTTATATCTAACAACCTGTGCGAAATCTGCCCCAGTACAACAACTGAATTTAGATTTCGGTTAAGAATGCCAATGTCATATTGATTCTTTCAGAGAGCAGTTTTTCAGCACTCAAATTCTAAATACGCTACATTCAATCAAGTGTTCAACCAGACCGTCTAAATAAGGGGTCAACAACCAGTATATCTTGATCTAGCGGTTGATACCCGGGGATCATCTGGTAGATATATATGTGACGGGGGAGGGACTTTTAACCTAGGTAAATTATATATATATATATATATATATATATATATATATATATATATATATATATATATATATATATATATATATATATATATATATATATATATATATATATAGATATATATATATATATATATATATATATATATATATATGCCCAATGGGCTGATCACCCGTTGGCTTGTCACACCGATTACGGAAACAGCGGCAGATGGATCTATTTGTTGTTGCCCTAAAGACGCTGCTAGGCGTGATGGGAAACTACAACAGAGAAAATCAATCTGCTGTTGCCCTTAAGACGCCACAAGGCGTGATGGCCTCTGACTGCTTGGTCGGTCTTTGGCTAAGGACGGAAGAAGAAGATATATATATATATATACAGTAGAACTCCATTTATCCGAACCCCATGGGACCGAGCATCGTTCGGATAATCAAATGTTCGGATAATTGGATTACATGATGTATCGAGTACATGTACACATATTTCTAAAAATAATTAACAATCACAAGGAAAATACACTATAAAACATATTTACTTGTACTGTAATAATAATACCCACACTGTATTAGATCACTGTATCACCAAAATCTTTTATTACACTGCAGTGCATGTACTACTTGTATTAATTATTTTTGTTAAGAAAGAGAAATGTTTTCAAAATAACATTACAAACAATTCAAAACCAGGCGCAACTTACGTATACATGTACTTGCACAGATGTAGCCCACTATTTAAAATAATGAGGAATCCTCTTTTGCGCCAAACTGGATAGTCTGCTTTTGGCTGCTAAGTCCCGCATTCTCTTCAACAGCAGAAGCTGTGTAGGACAGCTGTCATCTTCTTGCTCGTACCAAGCCATCGCTGATTCTAGTGTTATAAAGGCCTCTTCGGGACTTGGTCGACGTTTTGGGTTTTCTTCATAATCTACAAGTACATCATGTACTTCTGAGGAGTCTTCATCATCGGTCACTACATGTATTTGGTTTTCTTCTTGCACAAAAGACAAAATTTATTCGTCATTCAAAAACTGAAAACCAGAATCATTATCATCTTCTAGCCACATGTGTGCATCATCTTTGTCACAGTCCGAAAATCCGGGCATTGCTTGAAACAGTTCCACAACTTCATTTATACAATCATCATTTGTGTCCACTGCAGTAGTTTCATTTCCTCCTTTTTTCCCAAGCAATCTATTCCAAGCCTTGTTGAGATTATCTTGTGACAGGGTGGTCCAAGCATCAGCTTACATATAGCAGCAGTCTTTGAGATTAAGCTTTTTTTGAAAACGCCACCACACTTTCTTCATCTTCAGCCAACAATAAACGACGCAGGACTTCCTTCTTGTACATCTTTTTAAGCTTTGCTATAACACCCTGATCCATTGGTTGAATCAGTGCTGTTACATTGGGAAGCAGAAAAATTACTTTAAAATTTGCATCAACTGCATTCAATGTATCCGTCTCTGGATGAGATGGTGCATTGTCCAGTAGAAGAATTACTTTTCCAGTTTTCTTTTCTTGTTCTTTCAACCTCTTCACATTTGGGATGAACTGATTTGTATACCAATCAAGAAATATTTCACTATTCATCCAAGCACTCTTCTGTGCTTTGTAGCACAATGGGAGACATGTCACATTCTTTAAACAACGTGTTTTTTTTGGCTTTGCCGATCATTAGCACCGGTAAACGATGACTTCCACTGGCATTCGCGGCTACCAAAATTGTTACTCTCTCTTTGCACTTTTTAAACCCAGGGGCAGCTGCTTCGCGCTGAGATGCAAGTGATTTTTGAGGCAATGATTTCCAGTATAAGCCAGTCTCATCGGCATTATACACATCATCGAGTAAATAACCTTCTTCTTCCAAAAAAGCCAAGAATGTTTCTTTAAAATTTTCAGCGGCAGTTGCATCGCTAGATGAAGATTCCCCTTGAATCTCCAATTCTCGTATGCCATGACGAGATTTAAAGTTTCTTAACCATCCCTGGCTAGCCTTAAAGTCAGGAGGACCGTCAAGTTGACTGTTGAACTGAAGTGCCTTTTCACACAATAGAGAGCCAGAGATAGGTTCCCCTTTGCTTCTTCTTTGCACAAACCATATATACAAAGCCTCTTCCAATTTCAAATCTTTCGCATTTCTCATGGTTTTATGTTTCTTCGACCCATTTTCACTATCCAATTTCGATGCAAAACTCATAATTTTATCCTTGTTACTTTTGATGTCAGAGACGGTAGCTTTCTCAACATTGAAAATCCTCGCAAATGAAGACACAGTTTCACCTTTTCCTAGTCTCTTGATAATTTCTGTTTTCGTTTCAATTGACAAAACATTGCGGTTCCTTTTATATGCTTTAGGCCTACTGGAAGATGCCAGGTCGCACAGAGAAATACGTGTACACCAAAATTATTCTGCTGTAGTAGCAGACACAATTATTTTAAGTTGAACTGTCTGTTTAGCCAGTGTTCTGCCTAGAACTCACACGTACACTGGATTGGTAAACCAGATATTAACGGACTTTATGATCTAACTGACTTCATGTACGTAAGCGACCGTCCATTAGCCCATCTCATTGTCTACAAATTGTTCGCACACATTTGAAGCTTGCCGCATCAAAAGATTCAGAACTGTAGTCTAACGTGACTGGTGGAGACTGATTTTTTTTTTTTCTGGAAAAAGTGTTCGGATAATTGGATGTTCGGATAATTGGGGTTCGGATAAATGGAGTTCTACTGTATATATATATATATATATATATATATATATATATATATATATATATATATATATATATATATATATATATATATATATATATATATATATATTTTTTTTTTTCCCTTAACCAGCGGCACTTGGGCTTTCAGCCCTTCGGCCCAATGACATGTCATTGCGAAGCTGGGGAACCTGAGGACTTTCCTTCCAACCCGGTCAGGAGCTTCGCTCCTTCCCATCCTCAGAGGGTTTATCACAGGAGCCGTTCAGGCTATTCAGTCAAATTTCCGGCCGTAAACATTTCTTCAAACGCCGACGCCCGGGTTTGAACCATGAACACCTGGTCGCCAGTACAATGCCGAAGCCATTACACCAGCGCGTCTCCCATATATATATATATATATATATATATATATATATATATATATATATATATATATATATATATATATATATATATATATATATATATATATATATATATATATATATATATATATATATATATATATAAAGCAATTTCCTCCAATTCACTGGGGTTAAAATAAACGCTCAGGGCGGGTAAAATTTCAGACACAATACTTGGCAGAGA